>BCNH02000011.1:11956035-11984375 GCA_001662345.2 Metrosideros polymorpha var. glaberrima | reverse complement strand
AAAGTAAATATAGAGAGAGAAAGAGAGAGAGAGAGAGGATGTCGTGCGTGGATGGACGGTGACGATTGCCTGAGATTCGTTTCGTCCGGTCGTATCGTGCGGCTGAGGCTGAGTAATGAAGAGGGCGATTACTGCTCTGCTCCTCCTCCTCCCTCCTCTCCTCTTACTGCGTCCGGATGCCTGAGCAATTGAGCACCTCTCTCTCTTTTTGCAGCTGCCTCGTCTGCATCGCTGTGGATTCAATGCTCCAAAGCATTGGAAGTCCCCTTTTTAACGTTTCATCCGCCGGCCGATTTGATTCCCAACGTTTTTCTTCGGATTGGATTGACTCCGAAACGATTTCGATATCGATGGATGGGCTCGTCCCCAGTGCTATTTTGTGGCCGAAAAACTGCTAATGTGGCTCACCACGAAATGAACGTGTGCGGCTTTTCCAGGCAGATGAAAAGTCGACTTCGGAACACAAGTGACCGAAATTAAGATCGATGGAGAGAGAGAGAGAGAACATCGTCCAAAAGTCGTGGCATGGGTGGTTTGGATGCCGCCGCGGTAGATAAGGATGGCGAGGTGTATGGTGGTGGTTGAGTTAGGAGTTTCATACTAGAGTTTGCAGAGCATATTTAGTACAGCTTTTTTACAACAATTACAACCATAAAATTGATGTTACAATTTTTATAAGGTGTTTAGTAAACTTTTTATAATACCGTTACAATTATGGCAATTTACAATAGATGCCTCAGATTGCTCTGAGGTTCGCAATTTTAGAGCATTTTGTCGTCATGGTCCCACTAACACAATCACAATGGAGCTTGGTTATAACACAATTGCATTTACGTCAAGGTCATATGTCGATGCATGAGAAATATAAGGTAGAAGTATTCTCTAAAATTACAATATGGTAAATTGATACACGGTTATGAAAAAAGTGAAAAAATATCCAAATTGTAGTCTCGACAATGGGATTGCAATGGTAAAGCTGTACAAACTCAAGTGAATTCTCGATCTGTATATATTATATAGGGTAACATCTCAAAATCTTACATTTTGTGGGAAATAATCAGCGTCTTAATAGTCACTCACCATTAGATAATAATCAGCAATTGCGTGAATTTGAATTCTAATTGATAGTCAAAATTTGCAAATTCATTTTTTGAAATAGGAAAATTCAAAACTAATTTTACGTGAACGCGACATCATCCGTGAAGTGCATTAGCATGTTTATTCTTTTGGGTACGTAATAAAAAAATAAAATAAAAAAATACTCCCGAAGAAGAACGTGACCCCTCTTCATTGTCTTTATGTATTTATTGTTTTATTTATATTATTTATCTGCATGACGGGGCCCACCTGGGAAATTCTGGACAGAGGGAACAGGGGATTCTCAATTCTTTGTAATGATTGCTTCTGCGGAAGTTAAAATTTAGTCAGCCCTGACATTGTGAGGTTCACGTCTCATAAGAATTAAATAAATAAATAAATAATATCTCTATTCTTTTCATGCAAATTGTCCCCACTCCCTTCCCTCCACTCCTCAGCTACACAAAAAGGAAAATAATGATTACAAAATTAAAACCTCAACCTCAACGTATATTTCGTTTTTCACATCTCTCTTCAGTAAGCAGGGTTAATTTTCTTTTTATTGTACAATTACCGTATATAACAGGGGAACTAACTTCTGAAATCAAGGCAATTTATCACAAAGTGGGAAATCTAGGGAACAAGATGCGGTCCTGAATTTGCTAGATATTGCCCTTTCAAACGGAAGATCGCCGATCACTCGAGAGCATGAGATCGAGATTCCATGAGAATTTGACCGAAATAAAGGTCGAGGAATGTTGAAATTGCAAAATGTCGGGTGGCTAGTGCAACAATTGAGATGTCAGGTCGAATTGCCACAATCCCGAAATTTAATCGGATCAAGTAAAGTTGAATTTGCAATGATCTGCAAAGAAACGCTAAAGTTTGGTGAGAATCTTGAAAGAAATTTGTGAAGACATAAGTTATTGAATAGATAAAAATCTTTTGCAATTAAAGATCAAACAATGTGTTCTCTCAATAGTTGGGCTGCGGTGAAAATTACAAATAGATCCCATCTTAGCGTTTCGCGCGTGTTCTGAATTGACTCTTTCCAAAAGTCATTTTTTTTCCGTTGGCTTTTTGAGGATGACTTTTAGCCCCTTAATAAAATCGTTTTCCGCTTGGATATACATGTTGCAAAATAATAATACGATTTGCATAGACCGTATGCCTTGTTACATTTATTGCACTAAAAACAATAAAAAAAAATAAAAAAAAAAAGGAAGAGAGAGAGAGAGAGAGAGAGAGAGGGGTAAAAAATTAACAGTCAAATTTCCAGTGCCATGGGGTATCAAAGGACTCATTTTCTCGAGAGCAGAACCAATTTTGAGATTAAAAATATGTTTCGAGATTTTTATCTTGTCGGTCAAACATTGGTCAACCGTAGGTCGAATCTAATGATTCTTGAAAATGGGGGTCGATGTGTCAAGTTCTTCGAGGTGAAGATCGGATTCGAGATGTCATTACAAAGACAAAAATCGAAGCTCAAAATTTGTCTACAAGTCCAAGTTGTGTCCCTCCTCACTTTTTTTTTTGGGGGGTCAAATCCCTCCTTCCTTTGTTCATGCTTTATTATTGGAAGGGACTAGAGAACTTACTCGTTTCTGCAAAAGCTATCATGCAAACATTAGCTATGTCTACGTTATAAGCATTCCAACACGGCAGCAATCGGGTCGATAGGATGTCGGACGAGGAAAGTAATGACCGGTCAAATTCTGATCAAATCTTCCGGCACGAGAAAAGGGTCCCGGAGCCCAACAGCATACCTAGAGGTCTCGGAATCGAGCGAAACTTCCAAAACCCTGAGTTATGGTAAATGACGATTTCTCAAAGTGTTAAGTTGCCGAGATGACGCCTGCTTCACAGACCTACAACCATAGTCCATGATTTAACGATTGTGCCTAACAAATTTGGGCTAGTTGGAAAACTCTCGACACGAGCATTCCGACGCCATGGAAATCACACCAATTGGAGGACGGAGAAGTTTGTTACTGGCCCGACTCTAGGAGGTGGCCTCGTCCAGTAAATACCCTCGCCCCCACATTTCTTATTTTAAAGAGATTTGGAGTCCTCACCCTGCCTTGAGGTAAGTTCCCGGGTCCCCCTCTCTTTAAATTTCGAGTGAGTGAATGCTAGGACGTCATAATGTTCTTTTAGGATCCTAGACTTAAAGATTACGTTGTCATGCTGTTTGTTTGAACATTTGAATGAGGCATTTTTCTAGTATGCCGTAATATCGAAATGAAATCTCTAGTCTTAGGATACTTTGTCATGATGCCGGAATGTTGTTTATGAATTATGCATGTTACTAAGCCGTCGTAATGACGAAATGGAATCTCTAGATTTAGAATGTGTCGTTATGCATGTTTGTAGACTGTTGGAATGATCGTTTTGAATAGTAGATCTGAAATTAGGCCATTACAATTCTGGTTGTGCTGAAATTGCGCTACGATGCATGTAGTTGTTGTGGTTGATGATGATATAAATTGTTCAGTCTTTAGGGGATATAAGATGGTGGATATTTTGAACCGCTACATTAATTTATCTCTTTATTTGTAAGCCAAATCATAGATCATGTCCTTAAGTGATATCATTCGCGTGTTAGACAAGCTATGACGATATGGATGGAAGTCAAAAGCTTATAGTTATAATGTTTTAAAATCAAATCATGATTTTCAGACCCAAAAAAAAAATCAAATCATGATTTGAAATTGAATTATGATTTTGTTTCGACTTGGCTGAAAAAAAATAGTACGTTTCTACTTAAACATTGGCATATTCGATTAAAGTCGCAAATTGAATGAGGATGACTTCTCAAGTAGTGTAATTTGTCACATCACTAGTGCCATGTTATGTTACTTCGTTATCATATCTTGCGTATGAATTGTCATATCATATTGCATGTGATTATTATCATGTTGTATTATCTGAATTGTCATGTTATGTTGTATGTGATTTCGCCATATCATGTCATTTCTTTAACATGCTTTGAGTTTGATTTGTAATGTCATGTCATTTCATTATAATGTCTTGAATCCGATTTGCCATGTCATTTGCTTGCGAATGTATTACAGATGATTATGGATTTCAAATCCATAAAACCTCCTAATGCTACACGCTGTCATAGGAAATAACCAACACTAGACATGATCTCCTATTATTTTGTAATGATTATATACAAGAAGTTGCAAATCCTGAGTATATTAGCATAACCACCCAATAGTTATGTGCTCATGTCGATCATTGTTTATCTTTTATTGAAGTGTTGGTAGGCTTCTGTTCTGTTCACTAATTGTACTACCTCAACATTTAACCAAAATCTGGGATCACTTGCTGTCGAGGACTTTGTCGATCGATTTCTCTTCCCCATGAAAGGTTTCGTTGATAGCTTTCACCCTGCGTGTTGTCGATTTTCTCAATGTCGACAAGTTTGAAGTTCGCCGATCGTCATGTTCACCTATGACTTTTGTTTGACCAAACTTTGTTCTTGTCGACCGAGCCCATTACTAATCACTAATAAAAAGGCTTGGTCATTTTTGGGCGGTAGCTATATTTTTCGATATTCTCATGGAGCTCTTTTTGTTAAAAATTTGAGTTTGAATTGGCAATTTTGTTCGCTTGATTTATAGTATGAACATTTGGGTCGGATCACACAGCTTCTAGAAAGATTTCTTGGAGCAATTTCGTTCGTTAACCGAAAAGGGTTTTGGATGATTGATTAGTCTTTGATTGAACAAATTTGTACAATTCCACTAGATATTACAATGTCAACGGCCTTCAATTTCACTGCGGTGGTTGAATCATTAACTTTTTTTTTGGGTGAAATTTGAATCATTAACTTAGGGACAAGGTAATGACCTCTCTATTGCCTTTGCTCATAATTAGAAGCCGCGTTCCTTAAATATATGTCTCTCGCATTAGTTGATCCTTTAATTTGAATAATTAATCATCTCATTTTACTCATTATTTTTAATCATCATTCACCTACTCATTCCATATCTAATGACTCAAAAGTTTTCATTTTCAAAATAGAATGAAAGACAACAGGAATCTAGCGTTTTTTGTTTGTGATTTCGAAAAAGAAAACATTTTTTTTTCTTTCCGGTAAAAAAATTAAAATACTTGTTAAATTTGCAAAACAAAAGTAATTTTTTATTTCCCATAAAAAAGTAATATACAAGTTAAATTAAAAAAATTCAAAATAATTATATGCGAATCTACGTGCCAATAGTTGTATGTTATGAAAGTTTCAAGTAATTCGGATTTGAAAAGAAAGTCAACACGCATGAGTACCAAGACCTCTTAAGTCCATAAAAAGTAAAAAGTAAAAGTCAATCCAAAGAGGTTGTAAGTCCATAATTGATTGAAAGGGTTGTATTTATGGATTTTTATCAGGTCCATGATGAACTGACCTTTTCTAAATAATACCATTTTCCATACATATTGTCGAGAAATACAATTGCCATAATCAACGATCAATTGTCAAGAAGAAAATTCTGTACAATACTTTATTGCTTGAGGAGGATATTTTCGAAAACTCTTTTTCTGATCTACAAGTTGGATATATTGAATGAAATGAAAGATTGCAAGTTGGCATTTAAACAAATGAGCCATATGTAAACGATAGCCTAACGCAATAGTATATCGCTTTCATAAATCAGTGTAGAATATTCTGAGCATTTTTTTTTCCCATTGGACCTAGTATATTTCTTATATCAAGTAATGCTATGGAAACTTTTTTTTTTAGTGCCCTAATTATTTCGTAATGACGTATCTAAAATGTTGCATAAAAGATGTATCTTAGAAAGCATTTATGCTTCCATTCTATAGTGCCACATTACTTGGGCAGTCTTCTTTTCTTCTCTTTATCAATGAGTTCACTCCATGTACTACGCAACAACAAGAATAAGGAGATGGGCTCGTGCCGGTACGTTTGGACAATATCAAGAGCAATCCGTGATAAATTCAAATTACCATATGTGAACCCATACTTGTCGTGCGTTGACTGTCTCCTCATGTATTTTATTAGCCATCACTTGATTTTTTTTTAGCTTCGTGATGGGAATATATACGTGGGTAGTGCTTGCACGCCTTAGACGTTCTCGATTTCTACGTTTTGTTTTTTGCTGGTCTTGAATATTACGACAAAATCAATAAACAGACAGATCTTTGTCCCTTAACATGTATATCTAAACCAAAATTGAGTTGATACAGCTAAAACCGAAAAGGAATAAAAAAGTCGAACCTTGTTTTTCCAATGACGTCAATCCAACCTCTAATGAGAATTTTTATTCAGTCTGGCTAGGGTAAGTGGCTAATTAACAAGTGGGATGAGGATATTGAAATGCATGGACTGTAGATTTATTTATCTAAAATACTCAAGTTGGTAAAATAAACAATTAACCAATAATAAAAGAAGGCGTGTGGATGATCATGAAGCCATATTTGTGTCGTATAAATTATTCATGATTATCATGGCGTCCCTAACCCTAGGGCCAGAAAGCATGCATGCAGCTAATTATTCGAATATTCTTGGTACAAAGATAAAAAAAAATCCTTCCAAATTATTCCACTAATTGCCACCTCATGACACTTGGCCAAAAGGGTAAAAGAAAAAGATTTTTTTTTCATAAATGTCACCTCACGAGGACCCTGATGAGAGAGGCATATCTTAGAAGACAGCTTCGCATGCAAAACCTAGACATTGGAAGGATCTATTTGGTTCCCTTCAGACAACATCATTCAGCCTTAGTCATGCATATGCCTTTTGTTTTCCCTACTCACTCTCTCTCTCTCTCTCTCACATCTTAATTATTATAATTATTATCATAATCATACTCACAATCATCATCATTCTCATCATCATCATAATCCATCTCTCTCTCTGTATCTCTCTTCATTACTCTTATATGGGATGCTATGCGACTGCTGGGAAAGAGTCGGACATGGAGGGCCCAAGAGAATTAAGGCATTTCTAGTGAGAGAAGAGAACGAAAACGGGAATGGTGGTAATGATGATAAGATTCCAATGATGGCTCTGGACTGTTTTATTGGCTTGTCAAAGCCGAGGAGAGAGATCATGATTAATTATTACAGCTCTCGATTGCTTTGGCGATGATTGTTTGCCAAAGTCCATCATGAGGGGAAGTTGCGTTAAACAATCGCCCCCATGAAAAGATGCTTTTGGAATTTCGTCTCGGAATGCGAGATGGAATGCGAGATTTAATTAGTGAGACTTTGGAAAGTTGGAGACACATTTCACTTTCGATGTTGCGTTTGGAATATTGTTTTTATTATTAGGAAAGTGATTAGGGTTTGATGAGGAATGGCTTTGGTCGGCAGAAGATAACAACTTTGACCAATCCTTTATCCCACCAAATGGAAAAAGAAGAAAATCTTTGGACAAGGAGACGTGATTGAATACCAATGATGTTCGTTATCCCTTTTGTTTTAATTATAATTTTTTATATGGCGATATTTCAACGCTCTTTTGCACACCCTTTTTTATTTTATTTTAATGTTAACTGATTAAATTAGCCTCGGCTTTATTGAGCACGCATTAATATTTTCTAATACCCTTTTTACGCTAATTAATTATTTTAAGAGTTACTATTTTCCTATCTCGTTCTAATTCAAAATTTTCCTTTTAAATCTTTTTTGAACCTAGTTTGAGGAGAACAATTTGATAACTGCAAGTATGATCTAATTATGCATTGAAAAACATAAATCCATGCGTAAAAAGAATCAAATGCGGAAAAAATAACATGAACTGTAACCGGCCTCTAGCCATTGATTAAGATCGGTTGGAACTGGATTCGTAGAGCTTTTACGGAAAAAAAAAATGGGCACCTACTAATCCAATACACTCTCAAAATTCCGATGGTTTGTTTTCTTCATGAAAGGGCTTGGCTTAGACCTATTTCCCATACCCATTTAAACCCATGTTTAATTGGGTTTTACTGCTTACACTCATAACATCCTTTCATCAAGGTTGTCGCTACAATGTTGGGCAATTATCACACAAAGATAGGTAGAGGTGGAGAACATGGAATAACTGAAGTGATGAGAAACGTGGGCCAAGAAAACGTGGGATCACAATAATGATAACATTCTCCTACTTGATATCTACATTTTCACCATACGAATTATTCAACCAAATCCAAGAAAACTTTATGCTTACAAGAAAAGAAACAAAATGCATGAATCATAGCGATATGTCCTTTAAGAATGAGTATTATCTTCCATGTATTATAATGCACTCTATCTCTTTAATGTTAGCCTGTATGTGATAACATAATTTAATGAATAAGCCTTATTTTTATTCCAAATCCCAAAAAATTAATTGTCATTCTCAGAAATAAATGGATGTATACACCAAATAGAGAAAAACATCACAAATGAACAAGAGTTTCATAAAAATTGTCCATACAACAATCACATGATAGAACCAAGTCCCATCCTAACTACATGATCCTTATAACTCATTGTTGGCATGCCTTTAGTTAAAGGATCAACTATCATTCAATTCAATGCTAACATGTTCTATGGCCACTTTGTTCTCCTTAACACATTCCCTTATGACTATATACTTGATGTCGAAGTGCTTACTTCGACTACCACTTTTGTTGTTTTTAGCCTGAAAACTGCTGTTGAATTGTCACAAAACATCTTTAACGACCTAGTAATGGAATCCACAACTCTAAGCCCAAATATGAAACTCTTCAACCATACACCATGCGAGTTAACCTCAAAATAAGAAACGAACTTAGCCTCTATAGTAAAATGTAGCAGTCGAGGTCTGCTTCGCACTCCTCCAGGACACGGCTTCGCCAACAAACATAAAAACATATCCAGATGTTGATTTTTGAGAATCAACACAACCGGCAAGGTTTGAATTCGAATAACCAACTATTTTCAAGTTATTAGTCCGTCTATACATAAGCATGTAACCTTTTGTACCTTGAAGGTACCTCATCATCTTCTTTACAGCTCTCCAATAGTTTATACTTGGATTACTCTGATATCTTCCCAACATTCCCATAGCAAAAGCAATGTCAAGTCTAGGGCAAACTTGAGCATACATCAAGCTTCCGACAAAAGAAGCATATGGAATGTTCTTCATTTGTTCCCTTTCTTATTAATTATCCGGGCACTAGTTCAAATTAAACCTGTCATCCTTCACAATAGGTGCTATACTTGGTGAACAATTGACTTTATCGATATATGTTTCTTAAGATAGTCTTAAAATGCCTCAAGGTTTATCCTTATGAATCTTAATGCCAATAACATAAGACACCCCACCCATATCTTTCATATCAAAATTCTTAGAGAGGAATTGTTTCACCTCATGTAGCAACCCCTTATCATTTGTTGTAAGTAAAATGTCATCCATATATAGCTCAAAGTAACAAAATTTTGCTCCCACTGACCTTCTGATATATACATTGATCCATGACATTCTCCACACAACCGAATAAAGATATGACATCATGGAATTTTAAATACTATTGGTGGGATGCTTATTTCAATCCATATATGGATTTCTTAAACTTGCATACCAAATGCTCACCATGACTAGAGGAGAATCCTTCTATTTTTTTTTTTTAATGTAAACCTCCTTCTCTACATCCCCATTGAAGAATGTTGTTTTCACATCTATTTGATGCAATTCCATGTCAAAATGGGCGACTAATGCTAAAATAATACGAAGAGAATCTATCTTAGATACAGGAGAAAATGTCTCCGTGTAATCAATTCCCTCCTTTTGAGTGAATGTTTTGGCAACGAATTTAGCTTTATATCTCTCAATGTTGCCCAATGAGACCTTTGTTTCAAAGACCCATTCACAACCAATGGCCTTCGCACTATTGGGCAACTCAATCAAAACCCAAACTTCGTTAGATGCCATAGAAATCATCTCTTCCTTCATGGCATTGTACCAAATTGGATTCATTACAACTCATGGCTTGTGAAAACATTGTAGGGTCATTTTCAGCTCAAACATTATAGTTAGCTTCTTGCAGATACACAATGTAATCACTAGGAATTTCTGATTTTTTTATTCTAGCATATCTTCTTAATGTCGCATCAACATTCTCCTACGGAGCATGTTGTTCAACTTGTTGCTCAACAGTTTCTGGTAATTGCTAAACAATTAGATCTACTAGATCAATATTGGTAGGTGGTGGAACTAATGATTGGTTGTTCAACAACAGGTTCAACTGGAGGGGTGTTGTGAACAACAACCAATCTGATGCTGGAGGTAGAAGGTTGAGTATCTGAATAATCTTTCTTAGGAACAAATTTCCGTGATTGATTGCTCCCACTGATCTAGTCATTTCCAAGAAACTTACCATTTCTTGATTCCACAATCCTAGTGGTATGAAATGGACAATAAAATATGTACCCTTTGGACTTTTTAACATATCCAATGAAATACCCACTTATGGTCCTTGGGTCAAACTTCTTTTCCTATGGATTGTAGACTCTCACTTTAGACGGGCATCCCAAACGCATACACATCACAAACTTGGTTTCCAACCTTTCATTAACTCAAACTATGACGTCCCAGGCGCGTCACCCACCGCGACTCATTGGTTATTGTTTAATTAGCACGCAAGCAGAAGTTTAGACTTATGAAGGTTAGCATTTATAACATGAATGGTTTCTCACCATTCATATATCGATAGGCGTGAGAAACAAATACACATACTAACACCGCCATCATATATTTTCACCACAAGAGTTCATTTAACAACTTAAAACATAACATCTAATATAGACAAGGGACCACGCTTTTGCAATACACATACATAACATATCACAAACAAAAGGACTCGACTACCATTGGGATCGAGGGGCCAAAAAGTTTCACCTATCCACACTAAGCACCATAAGCTGTGAGCTTGTTCCAAAAAAACGGTGTCACTTCATTTTTATTTACTAACTACGACTTACGGTTCATCGTCCAACCTCTCTTCCCAATCCTCCGCTTCGCTTGGGTCTTCTTCGTCGCTTGAGTTTAGTCTATCAAACACACTATCACCACCACCGCTGGGGCCTCCAAAGTTCAGTGGTCCGTACAATCTATCACTTCGCTTCTCAAATCATGCCACGAACCGCACCAACCTAAGTGGTGGGAAGCCAATGTCTATCCAAATAATGGTTACCACGCGAATGAAAAACATTGTAGTCAAGGTACTTTCCACATTCTAAGTGCGATCTCAATGCGAGTAGGGAAACCGTAGCAGGTGAGGGGAGGAAAGTCCATGTTAGCTCAATCTAAAAATATAAAGGGTGAGCTTGAATGGCCTAGTAAGTGCGACAACATAGATTTATAAAAATCGATCCACAATCTCTTAAATGGAAAACTAGTCATAAACAATGCAATCCACCCCCTACCAACATAACCATATAATCGAAACATATGAAATAGATATATACACCAAGTTAGAAATTCAATTATAAATCACATGCACAAGCAAAGTGGACTACAAGCATGTGAAATTTGCTAATGCAATGCATGTGTTTGGTTTTCTTCACACTTCCACTTTCCACTTTCACAATCTCATTAGTGGTTCATGTCGGTTTGTTGTTCGACCCGCATAATCACATCCAGCTCGCTGTCTGGGCATCTAAGGTTTGCTGTCCTTGGGAACATCCAAGGTTTTCCTTCCTTGGGAACTTCCCCGGGGGCATCACCAGTTCACTATTCGATAGTCTTGCTATAGTACATATGAGCTATCATGCTATATGCAATATGTTTCATATCAAATGCAAGACCACTATAGAAATTCAAGCCCCCTAGCAAAATTCAGCAAACTCAATCATATAAATTCATTAAAACTCAATTTTAAGCATATATGCACCATAAGCACCAACTCGGTACCAACACAATCCATCCATGGCCATTTTCGCTCAAACGAGAGCCAAAATCAATCCAATATAAAATCTCACGCTCCAAACTCAACATGCTTGGCTCGGCTTGGCTCACTCAAATGGGACATTAATCCAAATTTTTTAGCATGTAACTCAACCTCATTTCACCACGCTACACTTTAAAAATAAGTTTTACACTTTACTAAAGTCATAAAATCCATTTTTGCCACCTCACCGTCCACCATAGTCCAAACCAGCGAAGGCCAAGGCATAAAAGCTCACTTTCATGTCAAAACTTGCTTCAAAATAGTCTTGTCCAACTCGGTGGAGCACAATAGGCTTTGGTAAAAATTTTCTAGCAAGCAAAATGTTCACAAAATCACTGTATAGTCCATTAAAATTTCAGAACTTTCATTTCAGTCCATACGGTTTAAGAAATCTTAATTTCCATCACATAAAATTCATCATAGCCCCCCATATTTGCATGAAAGTAACCGAAACATAGGAAATAAACAAAGCAGAATCGGACCACCCCTAAACTTGAGCTTAATGGTACCTGGTTCAACATGCAAGGGCAAATCGTGTTTAGAAACCAAGAGGAAACTTTCTTGAACCACAAACAGCATCCACTAAGTCATGAAACGTTCTAAGCTTCATAATTTTCCACATGCAAAACCGAAACACAAACCAAGGCTTGCATGGCTTGACTAGCTACCAATTCAAGAGTACGATGGATCCAAAATTATCCACCTAGCTATCCCACTTACCTCTTGCAAATTAGCCACCAAGATCTTTCCTTTTCTCTTGCCAAAACCCACAAACCAATCGCTCAAAGAAGTTGTCCAATGAAAAGAAAAGGATGAGACAAGGCTTAGAGGTAGATAGACAAGGATTATAGAAACACTTTGAACCCTTCTTTCACCAAATTCTTGAACTCTCGGCTCCAAAGATTCCTCACGGTCTTGAGAGCAAGTTGTCAATGTATAAAGATGAAAATGGAGAGAATGAAAGAGAGAGAGGGCTGCCGTGCACATAGAGGGAGAGATGAGAGTTGAGTGAATGAGAAGCCTAGGATAATCATTTGATTTTTGCATGATTCAGGCAATTCTTACCAATTGTCCATCAACCAAAGCTTCCTTCACATGCAAAAATCTCTTATTAAAAGAAAGAAAAGAAATTAAATGGAAGAAGGAGAAGGATGGTGTCGCCGGTTGCTAGGGAGAAAGAGAGAGAGTGTGTGATGGAAGAGATGGTGATAAGAAGGTTGTGTGCCAAGCACACAACTTAATGGCTTGCATGAAATACAATTGGGCAAGGGAAAGAGTGAAAAGATGGCTTGTCATCTTAAGAACAATTGTTTTCAAGAAATTTTCAAAAAATTTATATTTGGCAACTAAAAATGAAAGGTGTGGCACCTTGATCTTTTAGTGGAAATTAGTGACCAATTGATATCAAAGTGGTGATTGAATTGGGAGAATTGGTTGTCGCCCATTAGTATCAAAATTTGGTTCCTCAAACAATACTAAAATTTATAATACAATTAGCACCCAAAGATAATTTAATCATTCACTAAAATTTTGTTAAATTCGAAATTATGGAAAACAAGAAAATTCGAAATTAGGGAAAATAATAAATAAAACTTGAATTCTAATTTAGATAAACTCAAGCTTTAAATAAATCCTTGTGCTTAGGAAGTTTTCTTGGAAATTAAGTTTTGAACCTAGACACAAAAATAAGAAGGTTCAAGTTGAAATTAGCACAAATAGTAAGGTCACATAGTCATTTGGAAAGACAATTAATGGACATATATGTAAATTTGCATTGTGAAGGACTATTTAGGCATTTAAGCGAATTATAAGGACAATTTAGGAATTTTACTTCTATAAGGGCATATGGGTCATGTGGAAGGATAGTTTAGGGACGTTTATGAAATTGCACACTTCAGGGACAATTTAGTCCTTTAGGCGAGTTTATATAGGTAGAATAGGCATTTCATATGAGCATGGGCATTTAGGCATAAAATGAGGGTAATATAGGTACAAAAATGTGAACGCAAGGGTAGAATGGAAATTGCACATACCTGAGGGTATTTTAGGAATTAAATTTTTTCGCAAGGATGGAAATTAAATTTTATATGAAAATCATGTTATTGATTTTTTGAAGATGAAGAATTTAGAAAGCTTGGAAATCCTTGGGCATAGCCGGGATATCCCAATTTCTACTTCTCACGCCCAGTTTCGGCCTTTCCTAATCATATCGATTGTTAACCATAATAGTTATTCTCTATGCACTACATAAAAGGGGTCTGAAAATCGGGATGTCACACAAACGACGTTTTTGGGATAGCCTTCGTTGGAACTCTGTTCAATATGCACACAGCCGTTTTAAGAGTTTCGGTCCACAAGGACTTAGGAAGTTTGGAGCTGTTAAACATACTCCGCATCATGTCTAATAAAATTCGATTTCTTCTTTTTGCTACACTATTTTGATCCGGAGAACTAGAGGCATGGTGTATAGGGCCACTATCCCATACTCTTCAAGGAACTTCGCAAATGGACCAAGTGCTCTATCTTTAGTGTATCTACCAAAGTATTTTCCAACTCTATATGATCTCACGATCTTAATTTGCTTCCCGCTTTGTTTCTCTACTCCAGTTTTAAATACCCAAAAGGCATCTAATGCTTCGTGCTAATTATGAAGCAAGTAGAGATATATGAAACATGAGTAATCATCTATAAAAGAGATGAAGTACTTCTGATCATACGAGTCCATATCCAAACTATAAATGTATGTATGTATGATTTCTAATATCTCCGTACTCCTCTTGGCACCTTTCTTTGTGTTGTTGGTTTGCTTTCTCTTTATGTAGTCCAGTCAAGTGTCATAATCAGTAAAATCCAAAGTACAGAGTACTCCATCATTTATTGATCGTTTTATTTTTTCTATGGAGAAATGTTCTAATCTCTGATGCCGCATAGAGAAATCTTCATTCCTAACACATCATTTTATGCTAGCATTATCATGAATGTGCATTGCATTATAAAAGGCATTATCCTGTAAATTAATACAAAAAAGACCATAAAAAAAAATACCATTCCTAACTATATCAGATTTGAAAGATAAATTGAAGTTTGTATTTGAAAAGTTAAAGGAATAACCCAATGGTACAAATCTTGAAACTGAAATCAAATTTCTAGAAAAATTTGAAATATAAAAAGTCATTTCCAAATTCAAAACAAAGCCACCGTTTAAAACTAATATGCATGTTCCAATAGCTTCCATATGCGATTTTGTTTCTTAAATAGATGCACTGCTCACTTCTCACTTTCTACTGGTCTCCTATGGTTTTGCAAACCCTGAAAGGAATTCGAAATGTGGATTGTAAATCCAGAATCAATCCACCAAGTGTTAAGACTTGCATTAACAAAATTAAATGCATAACAAACACATGAGATTGGATTACTTTTCTTCTCGAGTTAGGCTTTAAATTTGGTACAATCCTTCTTCATATGCCCCTTCTTTTTGCAAAGGAAGCATTTGGATTCCTTGTTTATGTCAACTTGGGAGGGTATTTTACCCTTTCCATTCTGCTTGCCTTGCCTTGCCTTTTGTTCTTTCCTTGTGTTACCAAATATGCACTCTCTCCCGATTCCATAAGTAGCCTCTCTTCCCCTGAACACACGATCATGAGTTTATTGATTGACCATTTATTATTATGTTTATTATAGGCAGAAAAACACTGCAAGTGCCAAAATTTGTAACATGGGGATACTTTAGTGCTTAAATTGGAGAAGGAAGGAACACTTAAGTACTAACGGAGAGAAATTCTGGCCAAGTTGCTGACGTGGCTTTTCTTTTATTTTTTTCTTATTTTTTTTTGGCTTCTTCCTTTGGTCAGTCGCCAGACCGGCGACCAGCCATAGGGAGACTGGGAAAACCAAGTTGCTTCATTTGTTCGTTGTAGAAAGATCCAAGTTCTCGTCTCTTTGGTTCACTGGTTGGCTCTAAATTCACATCCCAATGGAAACTGCTGAGAAAGCTGATGAACCCATCTCCACCGTAAGCTTTGTTCATGTCATTTTTTCATGTTTCGATTCTTTTAGGGTAATCGGGGTAACTCGAGAATACATTTTGTTGAGGCCCATTTTCTCGAACGTTAATTGCGCACATGCCATTCAACACTTTCAGATGCGAAAATTGATTTATGCTGTTGGGTCTTCTATCATTGTACAAAATGACTCGATCAAATGAATGATGATTTATATTATGTCGGAAGTATGCACGCTATCGCCCACATGCTTGATGTGAATTTCTGTTCTGATTTTGTCGGCTAGACGGAAGGTCGGCGAAGGCGAGGTTTGCCTCGCCCAGCCATGGCGAGGCTTGACCTTGCCTAGCAACGGCGAAGGCAAGGTTGGCCTCGCCCTCGCCTTGATTTGGCAGGTGTGGGGGACTATAGCGAGGAAGACGATGATGAAGCCGACCTTGAAGATGATGATGAAGCGAGGGTGAGGTCGATTAGCCTTGCCGGCCCTCCCTTTGGTCGACTAGAAGGGAGGAAGAAGAAAATGAAAAACAAAAGGGAAAACTAAAAAAAAAAAAAGAAAAAAAAATATTATTTGAAATTATTAAATTATTATAAAAAAATTGCCACTTCAATACTGGCAAGCCACGTCGATTAAAAATATTAATAAAATAACGCCATATCGGATTTTTGGCTAGGCTCGCCGGACTTAGCACTTAAGTATCCTATTTTAAAAAAAAGTGTCACTTAAGTATATTTTTTGAAACTTTTGGCACTAAAGTGTCCAATTATGTCAAGTTTTAGCGTTTGCGGTGTTCTTCTATCGTGTATTATAAGAGATCTTGAAAGGTGCGTATTGTTGTGGAAAAGTGTTCATAATGTAGTACAAAAGGAAGGATTAAAATATCTCAACCTCAAGATTCTTCAGTTGAGTCACAATGTCCCTCATCTTCATGATGTGCTCACGCACACCTCTAACACTAGTGAGTTTCAAATATGAGAACTTCATAATCAAGGTCATGCATGTACTTTTTATGAAGTTTCAAATTGCACATCAATAGCCTTCAGCAATGCCTGCCAATGCATTATTATGCTAAACGACTGAATCACAAATACTAGCAAAATTTTTTGTCCTTATAAACATTACAATAAGGCAGTTGGATTGCTCCCAATGTTCATAAAGAGCAATTTGATCCTAAGTGCTAGTATCAGTAAGAGTAGGTGGTTCGTCTTTCCGAATAGCCTTCAACAATGCCAAGGCATTGCTATGCTGAACGATAGAACCACAAATGCTAGCAGAAGTTTTAGTCCTTATAAACATTACACTAAGGCGGTTGGATTGCTCCCAACGTTCATAAAGAGCAATTTGAGCCTGAGTGCTAGTATTAGTTAGAGCATGTGGTTCATCTTTTTGAATAGCATAATCAATGTCCATGCACCCCAATTGAAGAAGGATTAACTCCTTCCAAACATTATAGTTATTACTGTTCAATTCGGGAATATCACTTTTGAAATTGCATAATTAACATATATGCTTATGTCATAAAATTTGAGGCAAATAAACATACATCATGTTTTACCAATGTAAATCATGTTACAAGATATGAATTAAATAACATATAAAAATTGCTTGTGAGCTAAGTTTCTAATTTAAGTAGATTCATAATTACTTTATGATGAAACTGTCAAATTATGTTTCTTTCCTTAATTCATGTGGCTAAATTAAGAAAAATAATATGCTATTTCATCCTAATTAATCGCATTAATATAATGAGAATTCCTGTGGGATATAATTCATTATATTAATGTGATTAATTACACCTAATGTCATTTTCTATATGTGATACAAAGGTTCTTAATATATAATTTAATATAATTAAAGATGCCGTGACTAATCTCTAATTAATTAAAAAAATATAGATCACTCCTCACTTAATTTAATGCACAAAAACATTCACAAAATTGCACGCATCAAAACATAACGGAACAAAATAAGAGTACATATAAATTTATTAATTATGCAAAATTTAGACATTATTCATTTATGGAGGAGTTAAACAACAGCATTCTGCAAACAGTGACTACATGGTAATTAAATAATTACCAAAATAGTCCCTGTAAATCCTATACTTATAGAACGTTATATGCGGAGGACATAATTAAAAATCTTCTCAGTATAGTGACTGAACATTAATTTTAACAAGTACCAGTGACCAAATAGTATGTAAAATAATTACTAAACCAGTCCTGAGAATTTTCACTTACAAAAACGGTGCATGCGAAGGGCTGAAACGAAAAATTTCTTCCAATAATGACTAAATAGTAATAAAATAATTACCAGAAGACCAAATAGTAATTATAGTATTACTGGAGCAGTCCCTATGACTTTTCCACCCTCATTAAATGGTGCGTGAGACTCACCCGCCTTCAACCTTTGCACAACCCTGCGTTCCTTGTCAACGTTGCCTGGATCTCCTCCCACACTTCGTTTTCCATCAAATTGAGTTGTGGGTTTTGGAGACCATGGTGGCGCGACCCTCTAGGTCAGAAGATCGACGAGGATCTGCCAGCAAGATGGCTGAAATCTGGCCATCTCGTCTATGACAGAAACTCCAATTTCTTTTTTTATTATTAAAACCTCATGAAAAAACATCAAGGAAGAGATAACATGATGACTCTGATACCAAATGATAACTTCAAGTATGATCTAATTATGCATCAGAGAACGTAAATCCATGTGTAAAAAGAATCAAATGTGGAAAAAATAACATGAACTGTAAATGACCTCTAGCCATTGATTAAGATCAATTGGAATTGGATTCGCAAAGCTTCTAAGGTATAAAAATGGGCATTACTAATCCATTACACTCTCAAAATTCCGATGGTGTGTTTTCTTCATGAAAGAGCTTGGCTTATACTTGTTTCCCATACCCAATAAAATCCATATTTCATTGGGTTTTACTGCTTACGCTCATAACATCCTTCCATCAAGGTTGTTATTGCAATGGTGGGCAGTTATCACACAAAAATAGGGACAAGTGGACAACATGGAATAACTGAAGTGATGAGAAAAACGTGGGCCAAGAAAATGTGGGATCACAATAATGATAACGCAATTTCTTTTGGGTCATGCTTTTTCCACTCTTAATTTGGCTAAAACACTCCCCAACAAAGTATTGTGACTATTTTACCCATTGTGGGTCCCACCTTTCAAAATCCTCTGTGTGGGTTCCACTTTCCTTTATCTTCATCCTTCTCTTTTCTCTTTCCTTTTACGTTCTCTTTTTCGATGTTTGAGATGGTTTTTCATGGCGGGTGTTGGATAAATTGATTAAATTCAGAGTATTGGTTAATGTTGAGAAATGTGGTGATGGGTTCGGGTCAATGAAGTATGGAGGTGTTTTTCTTCTTTCATCTATTTTTTTTTTTATGTTTGGGAAAAGTGGGTAATGATTCATGTCTTATTTACTGTGGAATCTGATTAAAGTGATGCTTTTGAAGATCTTTAGTAGGCATTTCAACATTGTTGAGTTTCTCTCATTCTGGTGATTCTGTTAGTTGAAGTTTTTGAAATTTTGTGAGGAAGAGTGGAAAGAAGAAAAGTAGGTATTGTCCGATCCTAAAGAGTTTTGCTTTCACCGAGTAAAAAAAGGTTTATCATCCCATTAACTTTTAACTATTGAACTTACTGATTTCTTTTAGCCTATTGGGATGGAGCATGCACTTGATTTTATTAGTATTCTTTTCATTAAAAATTTCCTCCGTTGACCTCTTTCGTTTCTGCAATTTGTTTGGGAGAATGATTTCAACTTGCACATTTTGATATCTCCCCATAATATTGGTCTAATTATGGTTCGGACTTTGTAAAGGATGATAGATTTTTTTTTTCAAGAAATTTCAGTTTTCTTCTCATTTCAGTAGGTTAATTGAAACTTTTTACCATTTTGTTTCCAGTTCTTAAGAATGTGGAAACCAATGAGCACACCAAATGCATTTTCGCACATTAGCCGGTAAAGTCTATTGGTGGCGGTGCAAAGTATGGTTGGATCCCTTCTCTGTATTACATTGGATTGGTTTTGAATAAAGAAGGGCTTTCATATGTTGTCCAGCCACCAATTAGACCAAGAAAACATCATTCGACTGAGTTTTGTCTTTTACAGAGGTGATTATGGTGGCATTTTCTCTGCAAGAGAGAGAAAGAGATAAAGATGTTGAAAGTAGGAAGAAGAGGAAGGAAAGTGGGACCCGCAAAAGAAGAAAACCAAAAAAGGACACCAAGGGAAAGCTTAAGATACTGAAATATGTGACTCAGAATGGGTAAAATGGTCATAACACTTCGTTGAGGAGTGTTTTAGCCAAATTAGGAGTGAAAAAAGCACTGCCCTTTCTTTTTTTCCCTTCAAATTAGCAAAACTAGAACTTGAGTGTGTGTTCAACTAGAAACTCATTTCAATAGTCTAGTTCGTTTGTTCCTTCCAATGGTTAAACATAAAGACTTGAAAAAGATCAAAAGAAAAAAAAAGGGAAGAGAAAGATCAAGTCTAAACTTTGTTATCATTCAACCATGAAAAGAGTTTATCAATATTGCTCATAACCTTGTCCTTGAAGTATTTTTTTACGAATAGATATAAGTCCAAATGCGAAGAAGTTCTAAGTAGACTTGGCTTTCCATCAAAATCTGTTAAAACTTTGACAAAAAGAACAAACGAAATGAGTTTCTAACAAGTCAAATCAAGATTATGTTACCAACAAAGTAAAGAATTCATGATACCAAAAAGGAAAATGTTTTTTGACTTTTTTTTTTTCCAATAGAAAGCTTCCTTTCACTAATGAGAATAATCCTCGAGAGATATATAAAAGGATTTCAAGCCCAGCAAATCTCAAATAAACGCATAACAAAGCAAATGCCAACAAACAAACAACAAAGCACAATTTGCGGCTAGCACACTATCGTTCCTCAAAAATAGATCTGCAATCATAAACATTCGGCGGCCAATCATTAGAATCAGTGATGAGCACATGTCGAGATCTCCCACTTCAATTACAACGACTTGCGGTGCGTATCTAGGTTTGACATCCTCATCACCATCACTGAGCAGTGACACTAATATCAGTATATTGAAAGAATATAGATCAAATAATTGTAAAGAATTCTCAGATCTAGAAATAGATCTAGTTCGAGAGAGTAAACCCTCTAGATCTAGACCTAAATTTAAATCGGGAGAGGAGAGCGGCCTAATTTCGAAGAGATTGTAGAACCACGTCACAAACATCCTCCTCGGTGACTGACGACTGGACAAATAAAAACATCTTTTATATTTACTAACTAGAAAAAATATTGAAAATAAATTAACTAATTTATTTTTGGAAACGTAGCACAAATATAGTATTAAACGAGAGAAAGGATGAGATTAATCTTATTGAGAGAGAGAGAGAGAGAGAGAGGAGGTAATGTTAATTACAAATACTTAACTAAATCTTGTGATGAAAAGGTAATTTGCCTAGTTAAAAAAAAGGCAAAAGTAATTAAAAAAACTTTAAACTATGCCCATTGTAACACACTTATTCTTAACTTTTTTTGTGCCATAAAAAATTTCAAACTTGTATTTGTGTAATACATTTGCCTTCTATCAAAGTTATGTCAATGAAAACCGTTAAAAATTTGCCTACATGTAAGCCGGAAAGCAAAAAGTATTGACATGATGCTCACGTGGCTTAAGTGAAATAAAAACGATATTGTTTTGATTGAAAAAATCATCTAACGGAACCTTGACGGTGGTAAATGCGTCATATATGTATGAGTTTGAGGTTTTTTATGTCACAAGAAAAAGATTAGAGTAAATGTATCATAATGAGTATAGTTTGAGGTTTTTGATTTCATGAAAAAAAAGTTCATGGTAAATGTGTTATAGTAAGTATAATTTGGAGTTTGTTTTTGTGCCTCTTTGCCAAATAAAAAATGATATGTTTTTAACAAAAAAATATGTGAGAATAGCGTCTCCCTAGTTTTTTTCCTAATGGCGAAACAAATAAGCATGGAGAGAAAGGCGACATCCCATAGACCCACCATCATAACTAACAATATTAAATAAAATGTATGCAAGTCTTTAAATTAGTTATTAATCATTGTCAATTTCAATTAAGAATATAAGCAAGTCTTCATAACTTCTCAACATCATAATGATGTTCCTTATCCTTTTGTTTTAATTATAATTTTTTATATGGCGTTAGTTCAACACTTTGTTTTTTGTTAAAGCACACCGTTAATTAGCCCAACTATATTAAGCATGCATTAATACTAACTAATGGATTTTTTTTTATGCGAATTAATGATTTATGAGTTGCTATTTTGCTATCTAGATTTAATTCCAATTTTATTTTTCTATTCTTTCTTGAACCTAATTTGAAGAAAACTTTCCAACAAAAAATTATATGAGTATTCAACTGGAAACTCAATTCAACATTTTACTTCGTATGTTCCTTTCAATAGTTAAACATAAAGACTGGAAAAAGATACGAAAAAGAAAAAAGAGAAAGATAGAGACCAAACTTTTTTACTTTTCAAACATGAAGAAAGTTTATCCATATTGCTCGTGAATCATGTTGTCATAGTTTTTTTTTTTTTTTTCTATAAAGAAATATAAGTTCGAATGTAAAGAACAACAAAGTCGTAATGAGATTTGGTTTTCCATCAAAATCACATAAAACTTAGAGAAAAGAACAAATGAACGATTTTCTAACAAGTCAAATTAAAAGCATTATATTTTCAACAAATTAATAAATTCATGATCCCAAAGAGGAAAAACATTTCTGACTTTGAAATATAGTTTTACTTAGAATAAAGATGTCTTTTGCATTTACTGATCCGAAAAGGATATTGGAGATTAGTTAATAATTTTTTCTTTCACAAACTTAGCACAAATATAGCATTAAATGGAAAAAAATAAGATTAATCATATTGAGAGAGCAAGAGAGAGGCGACAACGTTGCTTATAAAAACCGAAACAAATCTTGTAACCGAAGGGTAATTCGCTCAATTAACATAAAGATCGATGTGTTTTAACAAAAAAGAACGTGGATACAGCGCCAACCTAATTTCTTTCCTAATGCAAAAATAAATAAGCATGGAGAGAAAGGCGCCATCCCATTGAGCCATGGCTCCATAACTTCTCAACATCAAAATTACAATTTCGAATAAAGATATAGGCAAGAGTCTTCAAATTAATCATGAATTATTATCAATTAGTAATTGTGGGTGGGGCATTAATTATATCCTAACCTAATGTTACTGTACAAGACGTATAGTTATCGATACGAGATACGGAAGTACAAGGTTTATTTCTTCCTTAGCAATGACATGAGGCTACACGTAATATGAAGATACGACACGAGGTGCACCCCATCATCAAGTTTGATCCGATAAGCCCAACAATATTGACCCGACCCACCTAAATCTGGGTCGGGCTGTTAGGCCCAATCCATGCCTGCTTAAAGTAAAGAAACTGCGAACCAGGCTCAGTGGATTGTTCTGCTGTCCGTCGACGAGGCAAGTTGCTAGACTTGAGAATCGAGAACGGTACCGGCTCGGAGGAGGCAATCTAGCCGCTCGTTGTATGCGGGGATCAGGTTTGACGGTCGATATCATTTGGAAGCGTGGAGGGCCGTGTCGGATTGGCGTTCGCAATCTTGCAACAAGAAGCAACAGGTTTTGGTTGACAACTTGGCCATGTTAACGATTGGAAGGCTTTGCCGCAGAAAAAAAGGTCGAAATAAGGTAAGCAAAGAAACTCGAGATATTCGGGAACGAACTTGAAATTTGGACACCTATGTGGCGCCACATCAACTGTTAAATTATGTCTCGAGTTTGAGCCGTTTATGGAAATCGATTCGATTGAGAGATATTGGATCGGTTAGGAAATAAATCCAAGAACTCTAATTGGATTAGAATTCTAGAGAAGGATTTGTTTTTAATGAAGATAACAATATCCATTGTCATGGGCACAAAGATTTAATCGTGGGAGGCAAAAGTAAAAGGAAATAATTATCCAAGATTCAGTTTCTTGATAATCATCCAAGTTCGAAGACTTGGACTCTTGGACATCTTCTTTGACTTTGACTGCATATATATATTGCGCAGGAAAGGAGATAATCTCTTTTCTTAAGCCGCACAAGAATTACATAGGCCGAGCCGTACAGTGAACTCCATTACAAGGACGAAACAACGAAGAAAGCGAGGGACGTATGGTCTATTTGGTAACGATTTTGATCTAAAAAATAAATTCTATTCAGAAGTGATTCTTTCTGATTTTGATTCATGGATAAGTTTCAGAAAATCAGAATACATTTGGTAACTGTTCAAAAATTCTGTTCCTGGAACAGAAATATATTTGGTAATTGCACATAATTTCTGTTCTCGAGAACAATTTCTTTTTACATCTTGTCGCTATAAAGTCAACCTTTAAATGAATATGTCTTGGTCTCAAATCATTCATAATCCATAATTAGTCTATTTAATCAACTTAAATGGGTCATATAACTTTGATAGATTAAAATCTAATTGAGTACATGACTTTGAAGGTTTGAGTGGGGCAAATCAATGGCATTTCTTCTTCTACACCACTGGCACATAGGGAGAATGTTGACAAAAGCAGTACTTGTTTTCTCGAATACCTATCATCGCCAAGTTTATCTTAGCTGCCTTCTAATGCGAAAGAAGAGAAGCAAAAAGAAAAAAGAGAGAAAGAGAGAAAAAAGAGAAAAAAGAGAAGAGAAAAATAGAATCGAAAAATATTATTAAAAATTGTCTATGTTAGTGCTGGCTGGTTAAAAGGATTGAACTGGCAAAAGTGCAATATCTTTAGAACTTTTTTGGCAAATTTTCCCTTATTTCTCAAAAGTGATTTTTGAACAAAGAATAATTTTTATTTATTCTTGTTTCTATTCCAAAACCGATTCCGAGAATAGAATTAGAGATTTTTTGGATCAGAATCACATTTTTTACCAAACGGGTTTTTGCTCCAAAACAGTTTCGACGAACAGAATTAGAGAATCAGAATCGTTGCTAAATTGGCCCGTAGTGACGCTCTCATTTTGATCATACGGAGGATTTATGAACACGGTGATTTTGTGCATTGAGTTTACATCTAATTAAGTAGTTTTATTTGTAAACACTTTGAGTTTGGATGTAATCTAGGTGAAGGAAACACTTGAGCGTATGAGCGATTGTAACTCTGAATTCTCCGATTATAGTGAATTATTTATTGCTGGCTTTTCCCGTGGATGTAGGTACTGATACTCGGACAAAACTACGTAAATCTCTGGTGTCCTTTTTATTCATCGTTTATTTCTTTGGTAATTTCACGTTGACTTACACGCAAAATTCTGCCGTTTCCGCGTTAATATTACAACCTCAACGTCGTAGGTCGATCTTCTACCACATCGCCAACTCAATAGTGTTAATAGATAGATAGTGTTAATAGATAGATAGCCGAAGAACTCAATGGCGCGCGCGTGCAGACCCGCACACAAGTTTAAGTACCCTACTTAACCCTTCCAAGAGAAGAAAACCTAATACTAGCTTGCACAAAGCAGATTCTATCCATGAGATCCCGACCGCGACTCGAAGAAACACGATAGACAGCAATTTTGGAAGATGAAATTCAAAAGCAGGAACGAGAAGCTGCTTGTTCAATAATGCATCTACATGTCAATGGGAAATAGATATGTTCCTCAGTCTCCTTATTAGGATGAGAAATTTTGTTTTGCTAGTTTAGACATAGGGCAGGTCATGTCATATATGGCCAATGACCAGATGCTCAATGGGAATGCAAATCTCAGCATCCACAACCTGTGTGCAAGCGATGAATTACCATCATTCCCTAGTGCTTTTAGCCTCTTGAAGAATATGCATGAGTTAGTAGGCGCAAAAAGACGGCTATTGTCTGCCTGGCCCTCGAAAGAGAGTGAGGAAAAGCGCAAAACTTCCCATCCTAGCCACCTTACCCACTCCAAGCCAATCTCAATCCACTATTTTCTGTTTCAATCGAAAAACAACTCATCCAGTCGTTGTCGGAATGAGCCGATAGAACTGAGTCTTAACAAGAACAGCAAGATATTAGGATATTATACCTCACCTCATGGATGTCCGTATGAACTCAGGAATCATCTGGGTGTCAGAAATTAACAAACAATTCATTGTACACGAACTTTTCCAAAGGCAAGTCATTGATCTACAAATTCTCTTGGATAGTACAAGGTCCTTTACCCAATTCAGCTGATTACTAGCCCAATAAGTCCATGAAAGTTGGAACGAAGTCAATAATGCGCGGACATGGCAGCATAGAGGGACAAAATCTTCATTTTGAGTGATCAACAGTGATCAAAGCTAGAGCAAACATCTACTATCTAGTTGTTCTGCACCACTCATCACTACACAACCAAAGAGATGCAACAGATTCTTTCTGAGATTCTTATGTTTAATACTATTGTATGAGTCGAGACTCATATCTGAAGTGCCTGAAGCTGATCAACAGCTAAAAGCTTAACATCCAACCCCACCACAGCTTGATTTGCCATTCATAAGGTACTAAAGATTCTATATCAAGGAACTTATAACCCAAACAAAGCAGAAGGGGTTCAAAAGTTTCATAATTACCTGAGCCACAACTATCTGGAAGAAAAATGAGACTAAAGCAGAGCTGCAGAAGCAGTTTTTAAGCAACAATTCACACTTGTACAGATGTAGAGTATGAATACTTGATTTGTCGAGTATGCTTTCAATCCAGTCGCCTCCTCCTGGTTGCACGAGAATCCCCACTGTCGACATCTGAAGTCCTAGAAGCATCGCCTCTTCTTCTTGATGATGAAGTCGAAAGGGATACCATTGAATCAATCTCAACAGCAGTATCCATTTGGCTTTCTGAGTTTATTACAGCAGCAATGCTTGAGAAAGAATCTCTATCGTCAACCAAAGGAGGTTGCTCCTCATTTCTTCCTGGATTCTGATCGCGGAAATATGCTTCCATGGGAACTGTAGCATTTCTATGAGATTGTGATCTTCTAATCAATAAAGACAGTCGGCGGCTCTCTCTCCGATCAGTATTAGGAATGTTGTCCCTCGGAAAAAGATCATCATCATCAGGCGGCGGCACAATTACATTTTGTTCTCTACGCATTCCACGAGAAGTCAAAATTCGATTTAGCGCAGAATTACTCCTTGATGTTTCACGGAATTCACTAGACTCAGGTGGCGGCTGAGTCAAATCCTGGGTCAAATCAAATCTACCCCCAAGATGCCGAATGATGTCCTCCATAGGGAAATGCAGCGGAGATCTCTGAACAACTTGCCTGAAACTTTCAGCACGACGTGCATTAGGCCTCACGGGGATCTTGAGAGTCAAATCTTCCTCAGGCCTAAAAGTACTGTTCCCACGCCCATATATTGGAGTCACAGTCTTGATGGTTACCTCTCCCTTGCAAACAGGACATTCCTTCACATCTGAGTGAATGTGTAACCATTGGTAAAGGCATGGCCAGCAAAACAAGTGGCCACAACAAGTCACAACAGGGTCCCTAGCCAAGTCCAAACATATATTGCAATCAAAAAAGCTCCCATCAGTCTCGCAACCTTTTTCCATGTGATCCTTCTTCTCTGACTTGGCGTCTACTAGAAAACTTGTGTTGTTCTCACAAACTTTGGGCCCCTCTCCTAATCTATCCTCAGCAGGAACACTCCCCTCACCGGTGTGTAAGGTCGTCACATTACCCGAGTCAATCACCAGCTGATCGAGGTCCATGGAAATGTTCCGAGCGTCCGGTGAAACCCGAGCTACCCGCCGTCTCCACCGCTGCCGACCCCTCAACCTGGCTTCTCTCATCCTGCTAGCTTCTCTCATCCTGCGAATTTGTCCGTCGTACCAGGTCCCGAGATCCACAAGTCGGGTGGACATTTCCACATCCCGATCAGAAACAGGCCCCAGATTCAAATCCAGGTTCATAGTATCAGATGTCTCCTCTCCCATGGATGGAACTTTTTACTCCTCACAAGCCCACTAACCTCGAATAGTCTTCCTCAAAACTGCACGAGCGAAACAAAGAGCAGCAGATTCACTCAAGAGCCGAAAACACTAAGCCACAGAATTCCCTCTTGATAAAAAAAACAGAACATCAGCGCAATCATTAATATAAGTCGCTGCCCGTCAAAGCCTCAGAAGAAGATAAAAGTCTCCTAAGACTTCAAGAAAAGCCCCAAACTATAAACCCAAAGGAGAGAAAAGAAACAACGAAAGCCCTAGACATCGCCGCCGATGGGGAAGCTAATTGCGGCCACGGACATCGAATTGGAATCCAAGAAAAGTCAACC
>BCNH02000011.1:11912453-11953634 GCA_001662345.2 Metrosideros polymorpha var. glaberrima | reverse complement strand
GATATATATATATTTATATATATTCTTGTCATTATATGTTTACCAGGTTCATAAACGTGTAATTTGGCTTTTCAGAATACTTAACAAATATAGGTTTATTCGATTCTCAATTTCGTTCGTTAAAGTTCATCTTTAGAATTGCTAACATTATTCAATAGCCCTTTTACTTCATGAGATGATTTGAATTTTAATTAGTAAAAATAGATGAATTATGATTCAAAGAAAGAAAGAAAAAAAATGTTAAAGAACTTTTTCTATTATCAATATGGTAAAGTTGGCCCTGAAGACTTATCATCTAGATCCGCCGTGTGTTATAATCTTATCTAATCTTATCAAACCGAAACACACGTTTAACACATTCGAAATACATTTGACAAAAAAAAAACATTCAAAATACAGTTTCTTATAGGGAAAATAACAAAAATGGTTTTTGAAATTTGGCCTAATATGTAATGTCATCCATAAATTTTTAATTTGTTTAATGTAGTATCTGAATTTTAGCCAAATGTTTAATGTCGTCCAAAACTTCTAAATTTGTTTAATGTGGTCCCTGAATACATGTTCAATTTAATCATTAGACTATATGAAAATATTCAATATTAAAAACTTATACACCACAATTCGATATAAAAAAGGTGAAGTCCTGTGATGTTATTCATTAGTCACGTTTGGTTAAAGATGGCTTAAATACTACTCATAAGTACAGACCCACCCAAATAATGACTTCATAGGTGCTCAAAGAACTTGGACCACATGAAATGGGTCAAGCTTTTACAAAAAAAGACAAAAAATAGAAGATATGTTCCTTGCTTAAAGATTCTAATATCAAAGCTTTATTAAGTTGCCTGAACTTTCATTTTCAATTATCTTATTTATTTTTCCTGTGTGCACCATATACGAGTTCATAGATAAAAAAAATATCCACCTCAAAAGATTGTTATATGTGCGTATCTTGCTAATTTATTAGTAGACAGCGGTCCGAATCGCGTGTATATATACGTATACGAGATAAGTGCAATAAATTTTCTAAAACTTGTCGCAAAAGTGCGATTGAATTCTAAAATTTTCAAAAAGTGCAATCAAATATTAAAACTTGTCAAATTTGTGCAATCAAGTCCTTTCGTTAACATCGTCAATTTGATTAATGAAAAATATTGACATGGCAAATTTTAAATTAATTTCTCTCTCCTATTTGTCATTTTTTAAAATTATATTCTTATTCAAATGTTATTTAGATTAGATTTAAAAAGTAAAAGAAACTAAAATTTTATTTAAAAAACTAACTTTGGAAAAAAAACAAAAACAAAAAGGAATGGCAAGACATCCCCAATGGGGTGCCGTTGCCTATCGTTGGAGGGCTAGCAAAGGTTGTCGGCTCCAGCAAAGCCCCGGTGGCCCAGGCAAGGGTTGACAAGGCTCGCCCATGTCTGGGTGACGCTAGCCCTCGCTTGGCACCCGATGACCATCACTCACCTTGGGCGGGGCCTTGTTGGCTACCCTTGCTAGGCCAAGGTGAGGCCTATTCAACCCTTGCCTGGGGCAATTGAGGCTTGCCTAATCTAGGTGACGTTGGCCCTCGCCCACCCTAGGTGAAGGCCAACGACCCTTTCTAGGCTTGGGCAAGGGCTAGCACCACGTAGATCTAGGCGAGCCTCGCCTGAGCCCAGCTAGGGTGGCCAGCCCTTGCTTGGGGTTGGCAAGGGCCAGCCACCCTCGCCCCGTCGGCTGTTTTGGCGATGGACGGTGGTAGCAGCGCCCCCCATCAGCCATCCGCAAGGCTGCCTTTCTTTTTCTTTTTCTAGTTTTCTTTTTTAATAATATTTTAGCTTTTTTGGTTTTTTTATTCTAATTTAAATAGAATTTGGAGAATAATGTAATAAAAATGCCATGAAATTAATTTAAAAATGCAACGCCTGCAAATTTGGTTAGACAAATTGACGGTGTTAATGGAAGGATTTGATTGCACCAATTTAACAATTTTTAAGACTTGATTGCATTTTTTTGAAAATTTTAGGATTCTATTGCGCTTTTGTGACAAGTTTTAGGATTTGTAGTACACTTATTTCTATATGTACTGTCGGTATGAGTTGCTAGACCTTGTAGAGATAGGTTGAACCATATTTTCTTGATTTTTGATCGCCGGACCTTTTTCTTGTTTTTGATTGTTAGACCTGGTTCTGATGAATAAACCTTAATGGAGGTAAATGCTTCAAACTAATGGTAAAATTCATCCTCATTAAAAAAATGTGTATTATAAGAGTTCCAGAAAATTTACACTGTCATCCAATTGGGAGCCTTACCCTATGTATATGGACAAAGCAATTTGTATGAAGTTGTGGTGATTGATGGGGCCGAAAGGTTAAGATATCTTGTGTTATATGTTCCTCCAAGGTAGATATTAACATGAAAAATGTCCAATAAGTCCTAAACTTATTGTACGGTGGCCAATTATGTTTGAACCTTTTAATTTGGTCAATTTAGATTTAAACCTTTTGATGATTTGCTAATGTAGTCTTTCCGACCAAAATTGGTTGGTAATCGCTGATGTGGCACACTAGTTCTGACGTTGATGATTTTTTCAATTTTTTTAAATTTTTTTTTTCCTTTTCCTTTTTTTTTTCCTTTTCCTTTTCTTTTTCTTTTCATTGTTCACTTTTCAGAAGATGGCCAGCAACCTCACGGGCCACAGGTGAGGGCCTGCACCCCCTCACTGGCCATTGTTGAGGCTTCGACAACCCCCACCGGCCTTTTCGGGAAGTGATCAGTGAAAGAAAAAGAAAAAGAAAAAGAAAAAGAAAAAGAAAAAGAAAAATACAAAAAACTAATAAAATTTAAAAAATTGCAAAAATTGCAAAAATCGATCACATTGGCATTGGCCCTTCTATGGTTGTGCCACGTAGAATGGCTGACGGCCATTCAGCGATTTACGACCAATTTGGGCTGGAAGGACTATGTTCGCAAATTGTCAAAATGTTTTGGACTAAATTGGCTAAATTGAAAAGTTTTGGACTGAATTGGCAATTGTACAATAGAATTATGATGTTTTGGTCAATTATTCTGATATTAACAGCATACATACTTATTAGCTTTTCAAGAGAATGTGTGATCTCCTTTACTCTTAGCGAGCTATAATAATTTTTTTTTCCGAACTTGCAGAAGTGAGGGCATGTTCCTTTCCTTGCACTGAAAATGGAGTTCGTTTGCATTTTATCATAAGATGTTGTGGCTACATATTTGAAATAATCAGGATAAATTCATCTTTCAGTGTAGTTAATGTGATTGGATGGTTTAATGGTGCCTATTAAAGGCGAAAGCCATTCATGGAAGTCAAATATGCAAAATCTGGCATTTAATGCGTTAGTCTAATGAGCATTTAAGGTTTGAATCGGATATGCATAAGAGATAAGGATCCATGCATGTCCTGAAGCCTCTTTACGTTTGACCAGATACATCCATTAGATTTGGTAATCTCTTAAATGTTATTCTGGTTTTAGTATTTCACATCAACCCATTTGACATGTAAGTTAATTGTTAACCTAAATGATATTAGTGCTAGTTTTCATTCCTAAAATTCCATTGGAACTCTCTCTCTCTCTCTCTCTCTCTCCTGTAAAAGCACCTAATAATTCCAAATAATTGCATATTGAGTAAATCAATTAATAGTCATGAAAGTGGATTTATTTGTTTTTCCAAGTTTCACTCGCAACTCATTTGAAGTTTCCTTTGTAATAAGCAGTATACATAAAGTAGGTTAGTGTACCTAATGATTATATATGGCTTTACATTTATGGAAAAAGGTTATATTTTAGTAGGGTTAGATTCAATTTGGTTTTTATGCGAATATGAAAGGCTAATTAGCTCTTTTTGACTACCAACTTAGGTAATAATATTACATGAGACTTGCAATTATGTATATGTATCGGTGCAACATAATAAATAGGCAAAATTGTTTGGCTCTATTTAACTGCGTTCTTTGAAATATTGACCATTTTTTCTCTTCATCAACTATCTTCTGTCTTTCAAATGGCAAATCCTAAGATGCCAACCCCACCTACATCACCCCAAGAGCAATTCCAAGTTGGATTATCTGGGCTTTCATCTCCAAAGACATGTGCAGATCAATCCAAATTGAATGAGGTATGTCTCGATCGACCTTTGTACTGGGTTATTGGCCATGTATTCACGTTTCAAATACAAAGAAACGGATTTTCATCACCCAAAAAAAAGGAAAAACCAAAATTGATGATTGATGATGGATAAGAAAAATGTATTCCAATGCTCTCTATCTATCTCGTTTGGTCTATGATAGATTTAAGATTTGATTTACTCCAAACGATCCATCATCTAGATCTGTGAATTGATTCTACAAACTTTACATAGATTGTAACATCTATCAAGTTAGAATCTAATTCTCTTTTCTAAGTGCATGCAAATCTAAATATTTCTACCAATGCATAATTGTTGGTTGAATTTTATTAGGGATAATTATCCAAAAAGTCCTAAACCTACTGTATAACGGCCAATTTAGTCGCCGGCCATGGCCGTCCTATGTGACACGGCATAGTGGCACTGACGTGGACGATTTGTGTAATTTTTAAATTTGTTTTCTTTTTCTTCTTTTACTTCATCAGATTTTTGCCCGGCAACCTTGTTGGTCGGCTGATGAAGGAAAAAAAGAAAAAAAAAAAGAAAGAAAAAAATAGAAAAGGAAAAAAAAGGAAAGAAATTCAGAAAACGTTAAAAATAATTGTAGAACTCGTCCACGTCAGGGCCGATCGTGGGTTGTGCCATGTAGAACTGCTGATGTCCACTTTAGCGATTTTTGGTTAAAATTGCTTGGAAGGACTATATTGGCAAATTGTCTAAAGCTGCAGGACTAAATTAGCAAAATGGAAAAATTTATAATTGAATAGGCTGCTGCCGTACAATATGTTTAAGATTTTTTGGACAATTTTTAAATTCTATAAAATGATTGAAATATGCTTAAATCTTTTATTGACAAATAACAAATTACATACATATTTATTTGTATCTCTATATCTCTATATGTCTTTTGTGTGTCCATATTTGTTTTATGAGTATGCAGAATTATAAATTGTATGTATACATGACTATGATTTTGCAGATGACAGAATTGAAATTGCCAATTTGTACTTTTTGCTAATATACACCGGAAGAGTAGATAATACTGTTCTAGGGTTGCTGGTTTGAATGTATTACCCTTTACATAGTTTGATGTATGAGTCGTTATCTGTTATTCATTATTCGTTGGACAATAACACTAACGGCAGTTGTTTAATGCCAAACCTTTATTAGCTTTTGTAATTAATTAGATCGTTCATTCTATAATGGTAAACATAATTAATATATACCGATCTCATTTCCTTTAATTGTGTTACTGGAGTTCATTGTTCTCTAGTAAGTGTAATGTTCAGTATAAGGAACAACACCAATTAAAGGAAATGTATTCCATATACATTCAAACCAGCATCCCTAGATCATTAGTATCTATTTTTCCAGTGTATAGAAATTTAGTCCATCATATGGAAAAATATCTAAATGCATAAGTACAATTACATGATAAGGCTCAAATTGTGAGAATCCTATATTAGGGTAATATAATGAATGTAGTTGAAGATCCTATTTTGCAGCAAATATTTTGTTCCATTTCGAATTGTTGGGCAGCGTTTAATGGTGAATATAATTGTCTATGCTTTGATAATTTCTTAACTCATGTCTTGTACTTCTCTGTCTCTTTCATCCTCATAGGTCAATCGGTCACTCTCTACTACAGACAACTCTTGTGTTTTAATCGGATCAAATGAAGCATGTGGTTCAAAGAAGCCAGATGTTTCTAATCAAGAAGGGGAAGGGGAACGTGATCGAGTATATACTTCACTAAGAGCAATAGTCAATGTAAGTTAACTTCATATAAAGTTTTTTGGGATACAAATATCGTGTAAGGTTTTTTTTTTTTTTTTTTTTTTTCTGATATTTCGTTAGATAGACCATCACATAAATGCTATTTTACTATTATAGAATATGGTCTTTTCAAATTCACATTCTTTTATGGGGTTCGATACTTAGCTTTTGAATGCGGATATCTTCACAAACTGATTGACATAGTATATCATTGTGATGCACATGACTCCTTCACCTTGATTCTTGAAGTATATTTGACAAACTTGGACGTATTTATTAAGTGTGTAACTAGATTTCATTTGTAAAAAGTTACACCAAGAGATTTATGTGTAAAAAGAGTACATATGTTCCCAATTCTTTTGACAATGACTATAAATTGTAAATAGTCCATTCTTTAATAATAAGGTATACTACTGATGATTTGTGATTGTAGGAAGTTGCTTCACAATTGAGAAAAAGTTCAGATGAGGTGCTTGACCCGGATCCGATATCGTATTGTTTACCTGAAAAATATAGTGGGATAAATGCCTCAAACATCGAGGTAATATTATTTCAACGATTTGTTTATACATCGTTCACATATGCATTGTGAAGATTTGAACAACATTTTTTGAGTTGAAAGTGTATATTGATTAATAAATGAAAAATGATGTAAATCCTAGGCACAGTCAAATCCATCTTCTTCAGCCGAAGCCAAAACCAGGGGTAAAAGCACGCTAGTTGGGGAAGAGACTGTATCTTTCGTACTACCCCCAGATTGTCAAATTGGCACAGACTTGAACGAGGTGGCTTCTAGAGTTTCTTCTTCATGTTTTTACGCTGAATTTCATATCAGCATCTCAATTTAGATATCTAGAAATCTTTAGAATTCATTTGTTTTTGTGATGCCACTATTAATTATTGGTTGCAGAATATCCAATGTCAATCTTTGTTTGAAGAGAGGCTTCAAGGGTGGCATATTGAATGCAGACGACGTGCAAATGGAAAATTAGATTTGGTAGTTGTATATTCAAAACTTTTATTGCTTATGCTTTCCTTAATAATATAAAAGTTTCAAAAGAAGTAATGTAAATTTGAGTGATTTGGTATCTTTAATACATTGCAAGGAGATGAAATAAATTATCTAGTAATGTATGTTAGCTGAAAGGATTGAAAAAATCTTAATTTTACTTTATCGCCTATCTTATCATTAAGTGTACTCAAACTTTTTTTACACCCTTTGATGAGTAATAGCTTTGTACATGACCTTCAAGAATTTATCCGATGCTAATGGAATCTATTATCTTTGCAGTTCTATCGTCATGGACAGTCAAGTAGGATGTTTCGCTCAACTGTTGAGGTTGTAGAGTTTATAATGGAGGCTTTCATAGCTAAGGAGACATCGGGGAATCATTCTGTACAGGCGAGTTATCAAAACCTTAAATAAGTAAAATGCGAATTGGTTATTTTTTTCTTAACGCATAGTATGTGATTTCATTTGGGTGCCAATTCAGGAGCAAGGTCCTGCTACTGCAGCAAACGGCGTATTGAAGAGAAATATATCTTCCAGTGAGAAAGAAGAAATTCCTCCATCCAAGTTATTTAAGATCTCTAGTGCAGAGAAGTTTCCGAATGCTCAATCTGAAACTAGCAGAAGTGTTGACAATGCTAGTGTTGAAAAGGCAAATCCAGAAACTGATGTTAAACGTTTTTTGAAGGAATCATACGACAACCTCATGAACTTCTTCTGTAGCGGATCAGGGGCAGAAGGTTATTCCTTTGAAGCAACTCTTACAACTTAAGAGAAAAATGAGCTCCTTATAACCGCTAATTATTTGATTATTTTCTTTATAGAAAGCGAACATGAAAGGGAGAAATCCTTGAAGTCAAGCAGTGAGAACAAGGATGATGCATTTAGTGATGAAGAGACTCATGCAACAGGCAAGTCTGCTTGAGGGGAGGATGGCTTTGTTTAGTTGAGAAAGACAACCATCACTTTGCACCAGCTCAAGCATCCATAATTCAAGAGAAGAGCCTAAAATGACAAGCATTAGTTCAAATGTTTCTTCACAAATATTTGATTTGGTTCATTTAATCAGTGCAAGTAAACTGAGTTTATTTACATTTCATTCCATCAGACTTGTTGGATGATATCTGTTCTCGATACTTTTGTTATTTGAACTACGAATCATTAAGCCATGTTTGTCAGCCGGGAATAGAGAAAGTGGAATGGGAATAAAGCCCATGTTTTCTTTCCATTTGTTTTTGGTGACTTGTAATCTTTATTGAGAATATATATTAGGCATGGAAGAATTTCTTCAAATTGTTATCATCAATATAGGAGCAGACGAGTTGAAATAACAAGATCGAAAACATGATAGGGCATTTATCTCCTTCTATTCAAGTATCCGCTGTCACATTAGAAAACAAGCCATTTCTGGAGTCAATTTTTGTGACATAGAACACAGCTAGGTGATCAGGCTGGAATTCGCATATAACAGCTTAAATATTTTATCAGATGGTCTCATCCGGTAGCAGACAATGCCTGATGAGAGTCGCGGATGGATGTCCTGATAACCTTGGCATGGAGGCTTACACCAGCATCATAAGCTATTCACTTAGGATACTGGTCAGAAGAGACAGCCATATGGTTGTCAGTTATCGTGCCGAAGGTACACTTATTGGCCATTACCAATCGAGCATTCGACATGAGGCTTAAGAAGAGGCCTAACTTGCAATATCTTTCTCCAACCGGAGGTACTATTACCACCAATATTCACCTCTAGACCGTTGATTCTGCTATGGTTAACATTATCAATGTACAGTGAACTTATTTCTTTTAATCGGTATCGTTACTGTTCACAGTTCACTATCATATTATCAGATGACAAGCTATAAACATCGTCATAGGTATTTTCTGTCCTTTAGAATTGACATTCATGCGGATGACTCATAAGTCTTTCTTGTTTAATACTTTCTGAAACAACTAAGAATATGCATCTGGCGATGTATTTATATTTCAAATGAATCGAGAAAGAATGATCATGTCATCACATCTTATTTATATCTTTGTATATATAGTCAATGATTATTTTGATAAAATTTATTTCTGAGTAAAATCCATGGTTTTTTAATCCTTATGGAAAGCACCAAAGAAGACCACGAAAATTAAGATTAACCGATGTACCTATACATTTATATATTCATTAAAGCAGGAAAATTTACTTGCCGTTGAGTTGCCGAAAAATTATGCAGAAGTTGCTTTACATTTGTGGACTCATTGATGCCATGTACAATGCTTAGTGTGTGGAAATGTTGTTTTTCTCTTTATTCTAAGTTGTTATTGTTGACATATAGAAAAGTCCCTTATTGGAGAATTGATGTGATGTTGAATAGTTAATATGTCTTAGTCAGCTTATAACCCATTTTCTTGAACTTTTGAATGAAGGTGGATCTAACTAGATATGTTAATGGACTCAAACTTAAGCTCTCTTTTGGTGAACTTCTCAATAAAGGTATTGAGATTTTTGCTACCTGTTCCAATAAGTGGAAGGAGATGCAGAGTTATCTTATTGTAGAATGATACACATTGGCTTAAGTTTTTGAGTGAAAGTGTGTCTAACTAGATATATTGATGGACTCGGACTTGGCTCCCTCCCATAGTGAAGGTATCGGGACTTCTGTTGTGCATTCCAATAAATAGTTCACTCCCAATGTACATCAGGGATGAATCTCGTGACCAACGCAGTTACGAGCAATGCAACATAACGCGATACCCCCTCACACGGGGTGATTTGCGTACGTCTTTTTCTCCAACGTAGAGGTTCCATGGAACCATTCTGGACAAATTTATGCTCTCTACAAGATATGATTAGCTTCTATTTTTCTTTTAGAGTATCGCACTATGTTTTCTACTCTTTTTCTTCAGCTGGCGTTCGACAAAATCTTTATGAGCTTATCTGCGTCCCAGACGATCCTATCTTAATGCCCAGAATCACATGGGTATGCCCGGAACTGCGGCAAATGGATCTGCTGAAATTGAGACAAACGGGTGGACGGAGACTGGAGCCATATTTCAGAAGGGTCTGTTGAGTTTAGGGTGAAATCTTGGCGCGAAAGAGTTTGAGGCGAAGGAGTGAGCGGTCTGATAGAGGAGGTGGGTGAAGCAGGAGCAAAAAAGAAGGGGGCTTGTGTTGACCAACGCGAAAACATGACAGTCCTTGTGGGGTTAGTGAGAGAGACGAAACAAAATGGCGATGGCTGAAGTGAGAGAAAGCACAAATTTTTGGGGATTTTGGGGCTGACCAAGAAAGACCCCATTTATCTAAGCCAAAACAACGTCATTACTACGTCTATGTGATTGTTAGCTGGGTTCACTCCATGCAGAAGAAGCCCAAAAGCTTGAGTCCATATGATAATTTATATGGAGAAATAGAGTTTCTCACTATTTTTATGTGCTAGCCGCAAAGAACTTTGGTTGAGACGTAGTAGCAAGAGAGAAAGAGAGCAGGAAATCTGGAAAAGAGGGCCGTATCCGGTTTTCATCAAGCTGACGTTGGAGGTTGATTCGTTGTTTGATTGAGCTGAAATTTTGTTAGCATACTCGTGACACATTCCTCTCGAATCTAATCAGTTTGACTTTCATTTGAAGCTCCCTTCATTAGGTCTTTCATGGGTTGAATCAAAACTGCATTTTTGGTGATATTTATCCTTGATCTCTTGTGAAATTCATGTATATTGTCAAGAATGGTATTCTTGATGTTGTTGCTATTATGTACCTCTACTATTAACTAGAGAAGAACTTTGTTCACCTAATTTTGTTGGACTTCGGTCCCGTGGTTTTTTGATCTCCTCACACCGAGAAGGTTTTCCATTTAAAAATTGCATTGTGTTTGTGGGTGCTTGGTTTCCATATCGCTCTATTATATTATTTCTCGTTACGTTTGCACAAGATAGGTGATTGTTTTATTCCACTGCGCTGATATGATATTGTGTGGATTGTTGTCGATCTCCCTCCCATCAAAGTGGTATCAGAGCTCAGGTTATTTGCTGTAATATTAACGCGGAAACGACAGAATCTTGCAAATAAGTCAACGCGAAATTATTAGAAAAATAAACGATGAATAATAAGATCTTGCAAATAAGTCAACGTGAAATTATCAGAAAAATAAACGATGAATAATAAGGACACCAGGTATTTACGTGGTTCAGTTCGAGTATCGGTACCTACATCCACGGGGAGAGCCAGCAACAAACAATCTATTATAATCGAAGAATCCGGAGTTACAATCGCTCAATATGCTTAAGTGTTTCCCACACCTAGATTACACCAAAACCCAAAACGTTTACAAGTAAAACAACTTAATCGAATGTAAACTCATTGCACAAAATCTTCGTATTTGAGCCCAAGCAAAATTGCTCACGTACGACCGAAAACAAGAATTCAGCACGTTATCTTTCTTTCTTTTTCGTACGCGACTCTCGCTTACTGTGCGGCTCTAACTCTTGTGCAGATTAAGTCTGGAAGAAACCCCATGGCTTTATATATGTGCAATCAACAACCTATCTTTGATCGGGACCCACAAGGACTCCACAAGGACTCCTCTCCTTGCTTTTACACGTCTTCTACTGGAGAGGGGAGTTTGTTTTCTTTTCTTGACAAAAGGCTTCTCTACCCCCAAAAAATAGACATGTATATTTTATAACATGTGCCCTTATTTTGTCCTGTAGTGTAAAGAACTATTTCCCTTCTTGAATTTGTGCGTTCCTTCAAGATAAGAATTTCTAATCCAAAACAGGAAAGTGATCCACTAGTACTTCTTATCTTTCTAAAAGATTTGACTTAACAAATCAATTCTTCACCTTGGCTCGATGTTTGAAATCAAGTCATAGTGCTCGTCATCTATGCTGCTCTCCCAACGCTCCGACGGGCGCTTACTCTCTACAGACATCAATTGAGCTCAAGAAAAGCTTGAGCTTTGCCAAAGGAATAGGCTTAGTCATCATGTCCGCAGGATTCTCCACTGTAGAGATCTCTTTCACAACAACCTTACCCTCGCTAAGACATCTCAAATGAAGTGGTACTTGATGTTGATATGCTTTATTTGCTCGTGATAAATTGGATTATACCCCAAATATATCACACCTTGGTTGTCACAATGAATATCAACACTTTTCTGTTCTAACCCAAAATCCGAGAGCAAACCCTGTAGCCATATCGCCTCCTTCGCTATAAAGGTTAGTGCCATGTAATCTACCTCAGTTGAAGACAAGGCAATATGATCCTGTAAGGATGCCTTTCAACTAATTGCACCACCTGCTAGCGTAAATACGTACCTTGCTAAAGATATGCATTCATCCAAGTCACCGACGTGATTCGAATCCACATAACCAATGGTCTCACTGCCATTGCCTTCCCTTCGGTATACAATATCAACGTCTACAGTCCTCTTCAAATATCTAAAGATTCACTTCACAGCTTCCTAATGAACTTTACCATGTCGCTTCATATAACGACTGACTACACTCACTGTTTGTGAAATATCAAGCCTAGTGCAAACCATAGAATACATAATACTACCCATTGCACTAGAATATGGAATGTGGGACATACGTTCTTCCTCCTCCTCAGTCTGCGGTGATAACTTAATTGAAAGTTTAAAGTGTTTCGCTAAAAGTGTACTAATAGATTTTGTCGACTGCATATTAGAATGTGTAACAATCTTCTCAATGTATTTCTTTTGAGATAGACGTAAAATTACGCAAAATCTCCATGCCCAATATTTTCTTTGCAACACATAAATCTTTCATCTCAAATTCAGCACTCAACTACCGCTTCAACACATCAATGTCAGACATATTCTTAGCTGCTATCAGCATATTATCAACATATAAGAATAAATAAATCAAAGACCCATTCTCTAATCTCCTAAAATAAACACAGCTATCCATCTGACTCTTAGAATAGTCCTGACTAGCAATGAAAGAATCAAAACGCTTATATCACCGTCTAGGTGCCGCCTATATAAAGATTTCTTTAACAAGCAAACATAATCTTCCTTACTCGGAATAGCAAATCCATTAGGCTACCTCATGTAAATCTGCTCCTCCAACTCATCATGAAGAAATGCAGTTTTCACATCTAGTTGCTCCAACTCAAGATCCTATGCAGCAACTAAGGCAAGTAATACGCGAATAGAAATGTCTTACCACATGAGAGAACACCTCGTTGTAGTCAATGCCCTCTTGTTGAGTATACCCTTTCGCTACAAGTCTCGCCTTATACCTCGTTGCCTCGACACTGGGAATGCCCTCCTTCCGTTTATAGATCAATTTGTTTCCGATAATCTTCTGGCTTTTGGATACTTTGACCAGCTCCTATGTCTGATTCAAATGGAGAGATTCCATCTTTTCACTCATAGCTCCTAGCCACTGCGACGACTTAGAACTAGCTATTGCCTCAGAGTAAGACGAAGGCTCATCTATCTCTACCTCATCACCTACAGTTAGTGCATAAGTAATATTTGTATAACCACAACGTACCAATGGTTTAATTTGCCTTTTCTCTCTACCTATGGCTATAGTGTGCTGTGGCTCTACTAGTTGTTTAGTATCACTGACTTCAAGAATTGTGGCCTCATCTACAGTCTCAACTTCTGTTACCTCCGAGGTCTCCACCTGAAACTCCACCTCACTATTAACACCACGATCCGTCTGCGCTGCAGGTAGTGTCTCAGGACTCCCCTCTCGAAGCATTGCAGTCTCATTGAAGATCACATATCCGTTGATTAGAAAATCGAGTGATCTTGGATCGATGCACCGTAGCCAGTAGCCTTTTACCCCATGTGCATAACCTAGAAATATACATTTCTTCGCCCTCGGCTCAAGCTTACCATCACTCGCATAAGCATACGCAAGACATCCGAATATTCGTAATCTGGAGTAATCAAAAGGTTCCCCAACCATACTTCATCAAGAGTTCTCTACTCAATAATAGATGATGGAGATCGATTAACTAAGTAACAAGACATGTTCATTGCTTTGGCCCAAAATTCCTTCCCTAATCCTACATGTGATAGCATGCATCGAGCTCGCTCAAGCAAAGTTCTGTTCTTCCGTTTTGCTACACCATTTTGCTGTGGTGTCCGGGGCACCGTGCGGTGTCTCACAGTCCCTTTTCTCTCGCAGAACTTAGTAAAATCTTTACCACAGAACTCTATGCCGTTATCGGTTCTCAGGCACTTGATCTGCTTATTTGACTACTTCTCAATTAATGCCTTAAATTTCTTAAACCAATTGAACACATCAGATTTGTGCTTCAGGAAATAAACCCATACCTTTCTAGAATAATCGTCGATAAAAGTTAACATATATCAGGCACCTCCTTTCAAAGGAACTGGAGACAGGCCCCAGATATTTGAATGAATATATTCAACTGGTTTCTTAGTCGAATGAAAAGCTATAGTAAATTTAACTCGACACTGCTTCCCAAAGATGCAATGCTCACATAAGTCTAGCTTCCTTGTTTTTTGACCCTTCAACAACCCCCTCTCACTCAGCATCGTCATACCTGCCTCACTCATATGCCATAATCACATATGCCATAATTGAGTCAAATTAGAATTTGACTTACCTGATGAAACTGCAGCAGCTCCCATCATGGTCTCTCCCAGTAGATGATAGAGAGAACTCACTTTCTTTCCTTTCATAACTATCATGGTACCTTGAGAAATCTTCTGCACTCCACTTTCAGCGGTATACTTACACCCGATATCATCGAGTGTCCCTAAAGAAATAAGATACTTCTTGAGCTCCGGTATATGCCTCACGTCTATCAGTGTGTGCATCACCCCATTATGCATCTGAATGAACCGTCCCTATCCCCATAACCTTGCAGGTTGCGTTATTCCCCATCAGAACGCTACCATTATCTGCAATATGGTAAGTAGTAAACCAATTCCTATAAGGTGTCATATGATAAGAACACCCCGAATCTGGCACCCATTCGTCTTCTGACGAACTAGTAGTCACACACAAGACGGTCTCAGCATCACTAATGCTCTCCTCAGCAACATTCGCCACACCACTTGTGGCATTTTGTTTATTACTTTTATTTCTCAGTTTATGACAATCTTTCCTGAAGTGCCCATCCTCGTGACACTCAAAGCACTTCACGCGTCCCTTGGACTTTCTATGGCATGACTTTGACCTGCTTTTACCTCTGATGTTACTGGACCCCCGATGTTGATCTCTACCTCGAATCACCAGTCCCTGCGCAACATCATGCGCTAGACTGTTATCTCGTAATTTTCTCTACCACTCTTTAGAGAATAAGGCGGACTTTACCTCTTTCGAAGTAATCATAGTACGCCCCTGCAACAAAGAATCAGTAAAGTGCTCCCATGACTCTAGTAAAGAAGCTAACAACATCATGCCATGTTCTTTATCATCAAGAATCTTACCGACATTCTTTAAATCCATCATGAGTTTATTAAACTCATCTAGGTGGGTTCTGATTGACGTACCTCATGTATATCGAAATTGAAACATTCTTTTTAGCATATATAAATGATTATTCAAACCTTTCGTTACATAGAGCACCTGAAGTTTTGCCCACAACGCTGCAACATCCTTCTCCTCGGCAACCTCTATTAACACTTCATTAGATAAATTCAATAGGATTATACTCTTTGATTTCTCCATTAGCTCTACCCTTTCAAATGTTTTCATTATAATTGGCAACTCATCTTCTCCATCCAATGCCCTCGCCAAACCTTGAGTTGTCAATAGCACACACATCTTGACATTCCTTAACCCAAAATTGTTCCTCTCATTAAGTTTCTCAATTTCTGTTTTCACTCCAGACATAATTGCAATAGTAGAGGTTTCAGATAATAATCAGACAAGCAAAAGCCCTAAATCACAATCTAGAAAATTTGAGCGAAGCTTTGATACTAATTGTTGTAATATTAACGCGGAAACGACAGAATTTTGTAAATAAGTCAATGCGAAATTATCAGAGAAATAAACGAGGAATAATAAGGATACCAGAGATTTACGTGGTTCGGTCTGAGTATCGGCACCTACATCCACGGGGACATTTAGCTACAAACAATCCATTATAATCGGAGAATTCGAAGTTACAATCGCTCAATACACTCGAGTGTTTCCCATACCTAGATTACATCTAAATCTAAAGCGTTTACAAGTAAAACAACTTAATCAGATGTAAACTCACTACACAAAATCTCCGCGTTCGAGCCCAAGCAAAATCGCTCACGTACGACTGAAAACAAGAATTCGGCACGTCCTCTTTCTTTCTTCTTCGTACGCGACTTTTGCTTACTGTGCGGCTCTAATTCTTGTGCGGCTTAAGTTTGGAAGAAATCCCATGGCTTTATATGTGTGCAGTCAATAACCTATCTTTGACCAGGACCCACAAGGACTCCTCTCCTTGCTTTTACACGTCTTCTACTGGAGAGAGGAGTTTGTTTTCTTTTCTTGACAAAAGACTTCTCTACCCCCAAATAATAGACATGTATATTTTATAACATGTGCCCTTATTTTGTCCTGTAGGGTAAAGAACTATTTCCCTTCTTGAATTTGTGCATTCCTTCAAGATAAGAATTTCTAATCCAAAATAAGAAAGTGATCCACTAGTAATTCTTATCTTTCTAAAAGCTTTGATTTAACAAATCAATATTCGGGCTCAAAGTTGAGACATATTTTAACATTATCAACAAGTCTGGACCCAAGTACTCAAGGAGATACATGTTGTTGCTACTTCGACCCAGGCCTAATATGAGAGGAGATGATTGTTGAGATTTATCTCACATATGTTATGTAAGGAGCTTGTGATAGTTGATAAGTATGAGGGAAAATCTAACCTTTTGAGTTAACTTTTGAAGTAAGAGGGGTTCAAGACCACCTAACACTGGTATTAGAGCATTGATTCTTACTTTATTTTTCTGCCTTGTGTTTAGCTTTGGAAACAAATACGAGTATAGCTGGTGATGTGGTGGTAACAAACCACAAATATATTTTCGGCTGCTCTCCCTCTGTCTGGAGAAAATATTGCATAGGCCTCGGCGGCAAGTGAAGGCGAGCTTGGGAGACAAAGCAATAGAAGGAATCAAAGCACTTGTGGAAGGTTGGGGCTGCTGAAATTTATGAAAAGAAACAGGTGATGCTAGCCATGAAATTGGGCGTGAAAAAGAAAGGCAGTGAATTGAGGGACTGAGAATGAATATATTAACTTTCTTATTCTCAGTCCCTCATTTCACAGCCTTTCTTATTCACGCCCAATTTCATGGCTAGCATTTTCATAAATTTCAGCAGCCCCTACCTTCCACAAATGCTTTGATTCCTTCCCCCTTATTGATTTCTTTCTTTTATTACTTTGTCTCCCAAGCTCACCTTCACTTGCCGCCCTTCCCTATCATTCACGGAAAAATATTCCACGAATTCCTCCATTTAGCTGGCCGAAATTTGCTGTTTGATTCGTCTCCTTGTCGCAGCTGAAAATCTCATCACACGCCATCAAAGATTTCAACGCTCGAATTTTGGCCCGGTGGGTGTATATTCTTTCCATATTGCTGCGAATCTCATCTATTATTCCTTTCTCAAGTTCACTCATCAACTCCACAATCTCACGGTCAGATTAATTTCCGATCGCCCCCAATCACGCACCCACTTTTTCAAGAAAAGAATCATATATATATTCAGCCCCTATTTTCCTTTTTTGCTGCGTCCTATAATCTTGCCAAGTGCCGAATATGTCATCTCGTACCTCAACCATGCACACCAAGCCAATGAAATTATTCCATTCAGACATGCTTTGAAATGCATGGATGCAATGCAACATTAGTATGTTTTTGGGGGATCCCTAATTTTTTATGTTACGAATGGAGTAAATGGGACATCGACATTTAGGTGTCAACACCAGGGTCGCTCGGGTTATTCAATGCCGACCTTGTGGGTCCTGCTTTGTCGTTTTTGCTTATTTTTCCCAAATTACACTAATTTTGCCAAAATTGATATTGATATTGAATTAATTTGGCCTGATGGGGTTTACAATATGCAAATAAGGTTAATCCCCCTTCCCTAAATTGTGCTCGAGCATTAGCCAAACCGTTTGAGCTTGAATTCTTGAAATTGCGCTAGGAATGTCAAATTGCCGTTAAACCTGGATCAAATGTCTAAGAAAAGGAATTGAATCAGTGAATTTTAAAATTTTCCAAGTCCTCGATTTGATCGAAAAGTCAACTCTCAATCGTTTCTGTACAAACTGAGAATTAATAGTCTAACTATGTTTAAAATGGTGAAAATGATGTCTTTTACACAAATGAAACGAAATGGTATTTGAAAAACATTAACAAGATTCATTTGGCTGAGAAACGGGGGCCTTGTCACGATCAGGGATCCTAGTCTCAAGTTTTTACTTTGTTAGACATGTCAGTTAAAATTCAAGTGTCAGTAAGATTAGAACCTCTGTGTACTTGTCCAATTAGAATATGTAGGCTTATGACTATTCAAATACTCCTAATAAGCAAATGCAATTTATCGCACGCCCAACATTGTCACCTTTTCTCTCACTGAAAACATCTGTTCATTCGATCTTGCTAATCTGCTACAAGAGAAGCCTATTTCTTATTATTAAACACGACGGTGGTGGATGGTCCTCCTCAAGGGATGCGAAACAGTGGCCGAAGCCGTGATACTCTCTCCAGACTAATTTTTTTCTTCGGACATGGTTTCCTAATAATACTATTTCGATTAAATGGTTTGATAGTGGGTTTATTACACACCCACTAAAGCCCATCTTTTTTGTGCTTTTCTCTTTGCAACCCATTATTAATGAAATTTGAAATTTGAGGTGGCCCATATATTATCCACTTCAATGAATTTTAGTTAAAATATGTATCGCGATCCATTTGACATTCCTACTCATGATATAGATATGAGAGAGCATGTACTGCCTACTTAAAAGTAACATTAAGAGGCTAGATAGGTTATCCGATTGATGGAGCCTCAATCAATGATTATAGACTGAGAGATTGGCCTGCACTTGTTGTGATTAATTGGGATGAATGGTTTAGATATACTTGTTATATGTTTGTTGAAAGTAGATATTAATAGCATATGGGTGGGTTTGGTTCAGCATTTAGAAGGAGCTTTCAGCTCGAAAGCTTCTTTGCGAGATGCTGAACTATTTGACAAGCTTTTCCAAGGGAACATTTGGCCAAATACTGGCCTTAGGAAGGCTGAAATGCTCAATGCTGGATGGACTAGCATTAAGCATTCAATCTTGAGCATTTCAGTTTTCCCAAAGCCAGCATTTGGCCGAATGCTTCATTGGGAAAACTTGTTAAACAGTTCAACATTTCGCAAAGGAGCTTTCAGGCTGAAAGCTCCTTTCAAATGCTGAACCAAACCCACCATGTACTTATTATTAGCATTTCAGGAAAATGTATGATCTCCTTTGCTTTTTTTTTTTGGTCGGAATAATGAAATTTATTCAAACTGAAGTGTTCTTCGCAACAAAAAAACCCATAGAAGGGGCATCAAGACAAAGTAAATCCCAAAGAGCAGGAGGGGGACGGGCAACCCAATTAGGGGATAAAGCAGACTGATTTTGAGTTTTTGCAACCCAATCCGCAGCGCGATTGGCGGATCTTGAGCAATGGGCCACAGAAGCTTTGTGAAGCCGGCCCAGCAGTTGTCTAGCTTCCAAGACCAGCACGTTTACTTCCCAGCTTGGTTGAGTTGTACTTACCACTGATTGAACTAAGTCAGTGCAGTCTGACTCAAAGTAAAGCTCATCATCAACTTCTCTCTCTGAGCGGAACTGCTTCATCGCTTCAACGAGGGCAAGAGCTTCCACCTACAGCGCTGACAAAGCAGGAACAATCCTAGCGAACCCATCTCGAATCATGCCAGCTTCATCTCAAACTATGCAGGAGATCGCGCCGGTAGAAGAACCAGGAAAGAAAGAGCCGTCGGTGTTGATTTTCAAGGTTCGACTTCTTGGAGGAACCCAGCCGTGAGGTAATTGTCTTCCATCAGCTTCAAGTTTTGATCTTTGGGGGTTTTCTTTACTATAAAGGCTAATCATATTGAGGGCTGATGTAATTAGGGTTTCTGGTACTGGCCGTAGTGAGCCTACATTGAGGCTTTTTCCTGCCATGACATTAGAATATGTCCGACCATGAAGAAGTAAGGTCTTTTCCTTTCATTACACTAAAAGAGGAGTTCGTTTGCATTTTACAGTAAGATGTGGTTATATCAATGAATTAATCAGGTCAAATTGATTGTTCATTGCAATTTATGCGATCATATTATGTTTTAGTGATGACTCAAAGAAGGTAAAAGCCATTCATGGTAGTCAAATATGCAAAATCTGGCATTTAATGCTACAGTTTAATGAGCATTCAATATTTGAATTGGATATCCAGAAAAGATCAGGATTAACGCATGAAAAAACTTATCCCAAAACCTCCTCACAGACTAGACATATTCATAAAATAAGTAATCTTATCGTATTTCTAATCACACATCAACCTACTTGACATGTAAGTTAATCATTAACCTGAATGCTATATACTTTCATTATATTAGATTGGAATGCTCTATTTTTTGTTGTTGTAAAAGTGGAATTTTCTATTAATTCTAAATAATAATACTTTGCGTAAATCAATTAAAAAAGCGCATTTATATATTTTTCCAATTTTCACTTGCCCCAACATAGTTGAAGACTTCTTTATAACAAACAATATACGTAAGGTTAATATACTCAATGTTTAATGTTCTATTTAGTTTTCATGCGAACAGGGAAGGCTAATTAACTATTTCGACTACCTGGCTTAGATAACTAAAATACCTGAGACTTGCAATGGTATACATGTATCGGTACCAGATTATAAATAGCCAAGGTTGTTTGGCTTTATTTTATTGTGTTCTTTCAAACATCAGCCTTTTTCTTCAATTCATCTAATATCTTCTCACTTTCAATTGCCAAAAGATAACACTTTTTGGCTTACTAATAAGCGTCGACTCTATCGGTGTCCTTTAAAATGGTAAATTCTCAGATGCAAAACTCGCCTACCTCGCCGAAAGGGCAAAAGCATGAAGTATTATCTCAATTAGTGTTATCATCTCCCATCGCAAGTGCTCATCAGTCCAGAGTGAATAGGGTAAATTACGAAATACATGGCCAATAATCTAGTACAAGGGTCGATCTAGACTTATCTCATTCATTTTGGGTGGATCAGCACTTGTCATAGGAGATGAGGACACAGATTGAGTTAATCCATCTTGCGATTGCTCTTTCGGTGAGGTAGGTAAGGTTTGCATCTTAGGGTTTGGCATTTCAAAAGAAAATGGCTAAATCTGTCACTGCACGACCTTTCTCTACCTTCCGCGAGATGCTCCATACGTCAAACTCTTATATCAGGACTAGCCATTTTGCTTACCTTCCCACCAAAGCTAGCTGATTGAGCAAATACTTGATTGGAACGTTCTCTACAACAAGCAATTTCTGATAGTGAAGGGTATACTGTCAAAACATGTGCAATACCCAAACTAGTTCATTTCTGTAGTAGACCATCTTTTGCCGAGGTTATAGATGGCACTCTCTTTGACATCGGCTGGCCTTTCTAGTGACTAGGGGTGAGCATAGTCTGGGTGGGCCATTCCCATTCAAGAACCAAGCATCACCCACCAAGGATCGGTTCCAAAAAATTGGAACATGGAACCACCTGTTGGTTCCATGGAACTAGTCACACCAAGAAAATTGAGGCTACCGAGAGTGACAGAGGGAGGCGATGGACGGTCAGAGGCCCGGTCGTGAGTCGACAAGAGTTGAGAGTTGAAGTCGTGAGTCGATGAGAGTTGATGCCGTGAGTCGAGAGATGGAGTGATTGAGGTGAGCGTGAGACACTAAGAGTTTGAGACGAGAAAGAGTAGAGATCGAGATGAGAGTGAGAGAGTGAGCGTTTGAGACGAGATGAGCGAGCTTCAGATTAGAGATTTATGATTTTTTTAAAATTATAAATTAAATATAATATATAATATATATTAAATATTATCGGTCCGGTCTAGGTGGGTGGGTGGACAATTCTACACCTGGAATTGGACCGGTGCCCATATGTTCCAATTTATTGGAACCATTGGAACTGGGAACCAAAGCGGTTCCCTTAGGAACCACCAGTTATGGGCTGGTCCGGTCTGGTTCCGGGCAATCTAAGCAGTTCCCGGTTCCTTTGCACACCCCTACTAGCGACCCCTCAAGGTGGAATGGAAATTCCTTGAGGTGATTTAATGGATTGTGAAATGGGGACTAATAGTCCCTCTTGCAAGTTGGCACCCATGCTTCGCTTGGGTTTTCCCAAATCCTAATGTTAGCAACTTGATTCTCTCAATTACTTATGAAAATTTGTTTTCTACTATTGGAGTCACCACTAACTTATTAGAGGCCACTTAAAGGTCAAATAAAATGCAGAAGGTCGTTTAACTTGTGAGAACCAAAGATTCGGATCTTGGGATTTGATTATGCTAGAAATTTATCTAATGCCCAAGCACCTTTCCTTTTTTGAAAACATTTGTCCATGCGATCTCGCTAATTTAATTCCTATTATGACATGATTAGGGGGACTCGGAAAGAGATTTTTACTTGCAAATTAGTCATCATTTCGTTGCAGAGGTTTCAGAGATCTGATATAAGAGTAGCCTATTTCTTATTATCAAACATGACGGTGGTGGATGGTCCTCCTCAAGGGATGCGTAACAGCGGTCGAAGCGGATGACACACACTCTCTCTCTACACTATTTTTTTTCTTCGGACACACTTAAAATTACTATTTTGATTAAATGGGTTGATAGTGGGTTTATTACATACCCATTAAAGCCCATCTTTTTGGTGCTTTTCTCTTTGCAACCCATTATTACCTAAATTTGAAATTTGAGGTGACCCGTATATTATCCATTTTAATTAATTTGAGTTAAAATATGAATTGTGATTACTAATAAGCATCGACTCTATCAGTATCCTTTAAAATGGTAAATCCTCATATGCAAAACTCGCCTACTTCGCCGAAGGGCAAAAGCATGAAGGATTATCTCAACTAGTGTTATCATCTCCCATCACAAGTGCTCATCAGTCCAGAGTGAATGGGGGTAAATCACGAAATACATGGCCACTAATCTAGTACGAGAGTCGATCTAGACTTATCTCATTCATTTTGGGTGGGTCAGCACTTGTCATAGGAGAAGAGGACACAGATTGGATTAATCCTTCTTGCGATTGCTCTTTCGGCGAGGTAGGTAAGGTTTGCATCTTCGGGTTTGGCATTTCAAAAGAAAATGGCTAAATCTACCACGGCATGACCTTTCTCTGCCTTCCGCAAGATGCTCTATACGTCAAACTCTCATATCAGGATTTGCCATTTTGCCAACCTTTCCACCGAAGCTAGCTGATTGAGTAAATCCTTGATTGGAACGTTATCTGCTACAAGCAGTTTTTGATAGTGAAGGGTATACCCCTAGTAGTGACCCCCAGAGATGGAATGAAAATTCCTTGAGGTGATTTAACGGATTGCGAAATGGGGACTAATGGTCCCTCTTGCAAGTTGGCACCTACACTTCACTCGAGTTTTCCCAAACCCTAATGTTTACAACTTGATTCTCTCAATTATTTATGAAAATTTGTTTCTTACTTTTGGAGTCACCACTAACTTATTAGAGGCCAATTAAAGGTCAAATAAAATGCAGGAGGTCATTGTACTTGTGAGAATCAGAGATTCGGATCTTGAGATTTGATTATGCTCGAAATTTACCTAACGCCCAACATTGGCACCTTTCCTTTTTCTGAAAACATTTGTTCATGCGATCTTGATCATTTAAGTCCTAAAATACATATGATATGATTATTGGGACTCGGAGAGAGATCTTTACTCGCAAATCAGTCATCATTTCGTTGTAGAGGTTTCAGAGATCTGATATAAGAGTAGCCTATTTCTTATTATCAAACACGACGGAGGTGGATGGTCCTCCTCAAGGGATGCGCAGTTACTCTGAAACCTCTCCAACGAAATGATGACTGATTTGATAGTGGGTTTATTACACACCCATTGAAGCCCATCTTTTCTGTGCTTTTCTCTTTGCAACCCATTATTACCTAAATTTGAAATTTGAGGTGACCCATATATTATCCATTTTAATAAATTTGAGTTAAAATATAAATTGTGATCCATTTGATGTTCCTACTCAAGATTTAGATATGAGAGAGCATGTATTTAAATCATATCGTTGCCTACTTAAAAGTTACATTAGGAGGTTAGACAAGTCATCTGATTGAGGAGCCTCAGCCGATGTATATAGATGGAGCGATTGGCCTGCAATCGTGGTGATTAATTGGGTTGAATGGTTTAGATATCCTTATTATATGTTTGTCCAAGGTAGTTATTAATAGCATATGTACTTATTATTAGCATTTCAAGAAAATGTACGATCTCCTTTGCTTGTAGTCAGCCTACATTAAAGCTTTTTCCTACCATGATATTAGAATATGTCCGACCTTGCAGAATTTATTTGCATTTTATAGTAAGATGTGGCTATATCAATGAAATAATTAGGCTAAATTAATTGTTTATTGCAATTTATGTGATCAGATTATGTTTTAGTGATGCCTCAAAGAAGGCAAAAGTCATTCATGGTAGTCAAATATCCAAAATCTGGCATTTAATGCTACGTAATGAGCATGTAAATATTTGGGTTGGATATGCAGAAAAGAATAGGATTAATGTATGAAAAAAACTTATCCCAAAACCTCCTCACAAACTAAACACATCCATAAAATAAGTAATCTCTAAATTGTTGTACTGCCTATAGTATTTCTAATCACACATCAACCCATTTGACATGTAAGTTAATCATTAACCTGAATGCTATATACTTTCGTTATATTAGATTGGAATGCTCTATTTTTTGTTGTTGTAAAAGTGGAATTTTCTAATTATTCTGAATAAAAATATATTGTGTAAATCAATTAAAAGTCACAAAAGTGCATTTATATGTTTTTCCAATTTTCACTTGCCCCAACACAGTCACGGTTGAAGACTTTTTTATGACAAACAATATACGTGAGGTTAATATACTTATTCAAATAATATATAAGCATTATTATTACTGGCAGAAGTTTTCTCGGACTGCCTGTATGTAAAATTTATTCTAAAGATTTTGTAAAATCACATTAGCACGCAATATTTGAACTATTGATAATGGAAATTGATTATTGACAATGTACGAGTATATGAAGAAAGACAAAAATATTTTGGTAAGGAAGTTTATTAGGAAGGAAAGATTTAACTTTTTAAATCGTTATACATGACAGATAAAACAAAATATCAATTTAGGTATTTATCCATTGAAAGGATATTTATTAAATAACTAACCAAAAATATTTTGGGAAGGAGAGGATTTTTCTTTTTTAAAAGTATAATACCATAGATAATTAAAAGGGTAAAAATGAGTAAACATAAAATAGTTCTAACTAAGACTACTAATATATGCATGGAGATACATGACCGAGGCACTAGCCATTGGATTTTACGCAGTACCTAACTTAACCAATAAGATAGCTTTTTTTTCAACATTAAGTATAAGCAAAGCACTTTCAAACTTTCCCACCAAAATTTAACATATTATCCAAATTTCAAAGAATCATGAAAAAATAATATGCGAATCTACTTGTCAATCTTTATATATAATTGAAGTTTCATGTGTTTCAAGAATTAAAAAAAAAAAATTCAAAGTATGTGCCCCTCAAGTTCAAATTAAGCAATCACAACATACAAGTCAATCTAGACAAGCTCTGTGTATTGTACTCAAATTACATTGTCGCCTACATAAAGTAATATTAGGGGCCACACACATAGAACCCGATAGTTGGAGCCTTACCAAATGCACATAGATGGAGCGGTTTGCATGTATAAGCTTGGATTAAGCGGGCCGAAAGGTTTAACGCCCCGTGTCATATAAAAAACAAAGGTTAATTCCTCCAAGGGAGATATATACAAAGTACCTACTTATTTGCATTTCAAACGAATATCTGCCCTCCTCTACTCTTACGAGCCTACCAAGAAGTCATGTATATCGTTAATCACATTAGCGTACCTTACTAAAAGCTGTTCGACCTTGCTGAAGCAACAGGTCATTACTTTTCTTGCATTTCAATAGAGCTATTTCATTTTATAGATGTTGTGGCCAAATGAATGAACTAATCAAAGCTAGTTGGATCTTCTAGTATGGTCAATGTGATCGGATTATGTTCTAATGGTGCCTCAGAAAAGCAAAAGCCATTGATGGAAGCCAAATATGAAAGATCTGGCACTTAATGCTACATTATAAGGTGCAATTAATGTTTGGATTGGATACGTATAAATTGACTACTTTCTCAAATACTATTAGTGCTAGTTTACATACTTCAAATTTAACAGAGGCCTTGTAGAATAAATTTTCGACGAGAGGTCTATGTCTATCGAGAAAAGTGTCAATGCTATCGCATTGATTTTTATACCTTATATATGCATATCCAATCCATAACAATAAATGCTCATTGTAATGTTGCATTTGGCTTTTGCTTTTTTTGAGGCATCATTGAAACATAATCGAATCACATTGACAATGAGAAAAGATCAAACTAGACTGATTAGTTCCTTCATATAGCCAAAACATCAAACATGCAAATAAACTCTTTTTGCAGTGCAAGCAAAGGATTAAATCTTACTTCAGCAAGGTAGGACAGATTCTTACTTTAGTCAAGTAGGCTAAAGCGAGTAGATAACATATGACTTTACGAAAGGCTCACTTTGAGTGGAGGAGATCGGATATTTATTTGAAGTACTCACAAATAGGAACCATGTGCTTGATTCAGGGACGAGTCGATGGAAAAACCGGAGCTGGCGTTCGACAAGATCTTTGTGAGCTTATCTGTGTCCCAAGCAATCCATTCTGAAGGTGGATCATAAACGTTAATGCCCAGAATCACATGGGTATGCCTTGAACTCAGGCAGATCGATCTGGTGAAATTGAGACAATGGCTGGAGTAATAATACTCGAGCCGAATTTGAGAAGGGCCTGTTGAATTCAGGGTGAGATCTTGGCTCGAAAGAGCTTGAGGTGAAGGAGTGAGCGGTCTGAGAGAGGAGGTGGGTGAAGCAGAAGCGAAGAAGAAGCAGGCTTGTGTTGACGAACGCCTGAGAAGACATCGACGATCTATGTGCAGAGAGAGAGAGAGAGAGAGAGAGAGAGTGAGGGGAAACAAATGGTGATGGCTGGAGAGAGAGAAAGTATAGATTTTGCGGATTTTGGGGGTTGACCAAGAAACAAGGCCCTTCGCGTGTAAGCGCGAACGGCATCGTTTGGTTCGGAATTAGTCAAGTCACCTTGTCGCGACCTTCCCAAAGGTAAACCACCAAAGGAAAGCTAATGGGTTACTAAGCCCGAAGACATAGTATGGACTCTCCCAAGCCCATACCAACCGCAACTTTCGGGTTTTGATTTGATCAATCTAACATGCAAATTAGTTCAATTAAGAGTCGCTACTAATTAGTTATTGGTATGTCAATTAGACACCTAGGTAAAGTGTAGGATGGTACATTACTTATGCAAACTAGACATTAATGGATACGGAGACTTGATTACGCTAGATAAATCTAAACGCCCTTTTAGTACATTTTCTCATTATGCAGGCAGTCTAGGTTAATATGAACTTAAGCAACTAACATGCGAGGGGTGATCATGCCGGTGTGCAAATAAGAATTTAACACTCAATAAATTAAAGCAATAAATAAATTGTTAAGAATAGGGCTAACCTCAATACAAAGCGAAGCATAACTTCACTATGATTAATTTCCCGATATCTACAAAATGTTAATTAACAAATGCATGCATAGCCTAAACATGACTTCTAAATGATTATACAATTCTATATATATATATTTTTTGGGTTTTTATTGTTTATGTAAACTAAACTATGTGCAGTGTTTGAGATACAATTTGATTCTAAATTATGTCTATGTGGCCCTAATCTAACTAATGACATATGACATGCAATTTATACGCAACCTAATTCTAATGACGGGAAAAAATTATGAACTAATCTAATATAACATGCAATATAATTTATATGAGCCTAAACCTGCAATCACTAAATGACATTGAAATTATGACATGGAAATATGATAGCATGGAAATAGTGACATGGTGATATGACAATGATAACGTGGCAAGTGATGACGTGACAATGATGCAACTGATTCTATATGATATATGCATGTTATTTTTGTGATTTTATTTTAAAATTTAAAATAGCAAACTACCTAAAATTTGAGATTACCTAATTTTAATTAAGAAATAATTTGATTAAATCCTATTCTAAAATAGGAAATTTCCTAAATTACTACCTGGCTCCTACATATGCAATGCTAAACTAGGAAACTGATTATCCTAACACGCAATGCATTTTTTTTTGTAATTTTCATTATATAAAATTTTACTAAATTAATGACATGCAACAAGCTCACATAATCAAGTATTTTCCACAATTCCAAAATAAGACACGAAGGTAATCGGGAATCCGATTTTAAGTCTTAAAGATTGAATTCTCAATTATATGTGCGATTCAATAAGGGAAATTTCCTATTCGGTACACGACTAAAAAATCTCAATCAAATAAAATTCAGAATTGTACAATCCAAGCAGGCAACTAGATATTCCAAGAGAACAATCAAACTTATAAGTTACCTAAATCAAGATTCTGATTTTGAACGAGGGCTGCGCGAGCTAGATAGAGGCTATGCTGCAACTGGGGTTTTACTAGTGTTGGAATCGCTGCTGTTATTGCCGGCGAGAGGTGACTGAGGTCAAGCGAGGCTGCTGGGCTCGCCCAAGAGACCTACAGGAAATTGTTTAGAATTGCCGGGTCGGTGGTGATGCTGCAGGTTAGTAACGGCGAAGCTGTGATCTGGTCTAGGCAGTGACCAAGGATCAACCCAGCAGCAGGTACTGTAGAATTGGATGCAAAAGTAACTAGAACCGTTGACTGAATGCCACGACAACACCCAGAAGCTAAAGCACGCCAACGAGCAGGAGCAAGTGACAACGAGCAGACCCAGGCAGCAGCAAGGAACGATGATGGACAATAGCACTCAATTTCGTGGGAAGCAGCTGAAGAAAAGAGAATTTTTCTCTTCGTGCGTATGTATGTTTCGTGGTTGACTCGGGGCACTGGGCGGAGACGGCGTGGGGTGGAGGTGGAGGTGTGGCTGTGCAGACGAGAGGCGGAGCTACAACGTGAACACCAAACGCGTGGGGAACGGCCGTGAAAGAGGAACCACCTTTTCTTTACGTGTTTTTCTCTTCTCTCTATTATATATCGCCTCTCCCTTTTTTCTTTTATGCCGTCTCTCTGTGTGTATTTTTTCTGCTGGCCCCGTGAAGTTCAGAGAGAGCCCCCTTCATATAGGCCATGAGTTAGGGTTTCTCACAAGAGCAAAGATATCTTATTTCCTAATACTGATATTCAACTTAGGCAATTATTTTTTATTATTACCTCTACTTGAATTTCCAAAAAAAATCTGAATTATCCTCCAAGTATGCTATTTAATAATTCCATTATTCCAACTTGGCTTTATTATTGTGCAATTTTCGGACCCTTAATATTCTATAGGCCTGGCCACAATTTCATGCTCTTATGGGCTTTAGTCCAATTAATCCAATTAAGCTCAAAACCCCCGTACATCAATTCGCTAACTCTATGCAATTATATGGACTTAATTAAAATGCTATTAATTTCTATATGCAAAATTAATATATTTGTCTAGGGGTTAGAGTCAATTCCTAATTTTCTATGCAATGAAAAGCCTAAAAGGGCTACCAAAATTTAGGTGTCAACACATGCCATTGTGGTTACAGGTCGGCAATGACTAAACTGTCATGTGAGATAAATAAAGCGAGACTTGGTCAAGAGTACTTAATTGCACTTTCCCTCAAAGGTTTATGAGTACATTCATTCAATTAAAAGCTTAGGATTCAATTGGTTTTCGTACAATAGATTTAGAACTGAAACACGAACAAGTAATAAAGAACAATACTCATCCAAGGAAAGAAAGGAAAGAAGTACAATATCAGTGGCCACTGTTTTCATCCCCGAAAATGAAAGATATTCTCTCATTAAACACACAGTAACTCCGGTTAAAGCAATTGCATTCAGGGCCTTTCCAGATTTCAAGGATTTGATTTCTCTGAATTTTACTGCACATTGGCAGGGAGATGACCCAATATGAGCAGAACAGAGGAAAGACAACAGTCCCGCATCTGATTGAGCATCTTTCTCATTGCCGAAGTTCAAGACCGAGACACCAATACTCCTCTACAGCAGATAGAAAAACAAATTATTGCTCATTCCAAGGATGATGAATGAAAACAGTCACTATCATGAATAGAGAACATGCAACTAATACATTTCTCTGTTTCCTTTGTATTCCAAGCTAAGCTTTCACACACCAGATGGAGTCATCCTCCTCAATCCCATTAAAAGACATATCATTCATGTCAAAACAAGAAGACTGCAAATAAGTATTTTCCCCTTAATTAAGAATCAAAAGATTACAATGACCTTAAATAAAAGGCTTCTTACTAGCTCTATTAACTTCTTAGAGTTTTTGTATCTAGAGGTATCTACGCCGCAGGGGTTAGGTATTGGCATACAATCATAACGAAAATAGATAGTAGAAATCGAGAGAGAGAAAATTAAGATGCAAGATTTTATCCTGGTTCACCCTTAAACTAGGGCTACATCTAGCAGATGATTCCACTATAATTAGCACATTGCACATCTCGATTACATCGCTCAATTACAAGAGAAAGAGTGGGACCCTCGTGCTTTCTTGTCGATGGGGAGTATGAATCACATCGCAACAACAGTTACCTAACTTTTTCTCACTACTTAATGTAGTTTTTGAGTTTTTTTTTTGTGATGTAGTCCATAAACTCTTAAGATCATTGCAATGTCATCATTCTCTTAGGTGAACTAATGAAAATTACTGATGTGGCGATTAATGTTGTTGATTGACTTTTAAGTGTTCTAATTGACATTTGACGTGTCTAATCCGCTAGTCCAATTGCTTTCATCTTCTCCATTGAAGGGTGTAGGGAAAACATCCCTATGGAATTTTGATGATTCCAAAACTATTTTGGTACTAGTGTTTACTATGAAATATGTAGATGGTAAGTATTTGAGACTATTATCAATGTTCCTCATAGTAGCAAGGATGAGAAACTAGGCTGTGACGTATAGGTGAACAAGTACCAATATGAGTGGTATCTCGTGGTAGCTTGGAAGAACCGGTCAAGCTAGTGTTCTTGGAAGTCCTTAGTACTGATGAAGATGGAAATTGTCAAGCGTTGATGTCGTCACTAAAGAATATCAGGAAGATCACTAATAATCAACACCGGTGATAGTGTGCATGGGATTATGATGGTGATGTAGTAACTTTGATGATGGTGATATATGTGTTGTAAAATGATTGTTGATAGTATAGAAAATAGCCGTTGCAAGTATGGACTCCATCGTTGGAAAACTGAGAAAGAGATTTGAAAAGCAGCTGGCAGTATTCTACTTAAGGATAGTGCATCATAACCTATTTAAGGAAACTTGCGATAGTCAGATGAAGCGATTACAGGAGTAGACCTTATTCAATCTAAGGTCTCCAACGACTCTCAAGCGGCTAGTTTGGCATCCTTGAAGGTCTCCAACGGTTAGATTGAAGACTTCAGTAGATAAGGATCAATAAGGCTGTGAAGAGGGTTGGACGAGTTTAATATTGCTTGTACGAACTAAGTTTATTCATCTCTGTGCTTGTTCTAAATTTCTCTGTATTGGTTTAGCACTGTAATAGTTGATAGTGAAGTGTACAAGTGTGACGTAGTGAGTATATTCTGATAGTGTGATCTATCAAGTGAAAGGAACATCACTAGCCAGTTGTAACTTGCACTGTTGATTACTAGTGGAATTCAGTTGTTGTTTAGGCTATTGGTCTAAGAGTGGAGGTAGGCTTGGTTATAAAGCCGAACCACTATAAAATATGTGCGATCTACTTATCTCTCCTTGTTTACGTTCTAGCATCCACATGCTGTCTTACATCGGTAACTATCTTGAGTGGTGATTGTTTTATATTCCGCGAAAGTTTTAGTATATCACCACACAACCTATTCAATTGATATTAGAGCTCGTGTTGCTTGGTTGTTGAAGTGCTTTACTTGTGAGCATAAAAACCTGTTTATGGCTAACCTTAGTAGCTTCTTTGCTCTTGATTCTATTGCACCCAACAAGCCCCCATACCTTGATGGAAGCAAATATGGTTATTGGAAGAACGCATGCAAGCCTATATAGAAGCTATTGACTGACAAATGTGGGAAGTCATTAAAAATGGACTTGTTGTTCCAATAAGAGCACAAGCTAATCAACTGGCTCAAGCTCAACAACAAGAATGCGAAAACCAACCTGCTGCTGCAGCTCTTACCACAGTTGATGTTGTTATCGCCGTAGCTCAACTGGAAGAAACTCATAGAAGACTAGCTCATAATGCTAAAGCAAGGAATTTGCTTTATAGAGAGAGATATATATATATATATCTCTCCTCTTTTGAGTATAATAGAATTTCTTTGTGTGTTACAGCGAAAGAAATCTGGGATCGACTACGGGTCACATTTGAAGGAACTGATCGTGTTCAAGAAACAAAGTCGAACATCCTTCTCAAGAACTACGAGATGTTTAAAATGAAGTTCAATGAGACCGTTACTCAAATGTTTACCAGATTCACTAAAGCTACTAACGGTCTTGCCAATCAAGGAAGAGCTCTCATTGATGATGAAAAGTAAACAAGCTCCTGAGATTACTACCCAAGGAATGGAGTCAAGTAAAGACATTTGCTCGTGCGACAATGAGGATACAAGCTATCTCAATGGATGAACTGATTGGAACCTTGATGTCTTATGAATCTGCGCGTCAAAATGAGGATTCCAATAGCAAAGGTAAGAAGGTTATTGCATTTAAAGCCGACAATTCTGATGCAGGAGATGCTATCACAATCGATGATGATGACATGACTCTCTTCACAAGAAGATTTAAGCATATAATGAAGAAAGGAAGCAACTACAAAGGGAAATGAGTAGTGAGATACTTAGACAATAAGAGATATGTCAAGACAAAGGAATACCTCAAAGGAAAGGAAGTAGTTTGCTACGAATGCAGAAAAATTGGTCACATCTAACTTGATTGTCCTCTCCAGAAGAAAAGGAAAGGAAAAACATAGAAGAAAAAGCATGCACTCAAAGCCGAAACTTAGAGTGACTTTAACTGTGAAAGCAGCAATGAAGATGGTGATCAAGCCAAATTTTTTTCTCATGGCTAACTCTAAGATTGACGATAAAATTGAGGCAGACTCTTCTGAACTCACTTATGAAGAACTACAAGAGTTTTTAAAAGAAACGTTTCAAGAGCACAAAAAAAATTTGAAAAGAATTTCGGACTTAAAAAAGGAGACTACAACACTTTATGTTGAAAACCTTTCTCAAAGAGTAGCTCTTGAAGACTTGAACAAAGAGCTGATTACTCTAATGAAAGAGCATTGACTCTCTCAAGAGGAGAATTGCTCTATGAAGAAAGAAATTTCGAAAATCACTAATAAGTTTTCTCTTGGTTAAAAAACACTTAAGCACATTCTTTCAATTCAAATTCCTTATTACAACAAATACAGTTTGGGTTATGAGGAAGGTGAAGTGAAAAGAATCCTTTTCCAATAGCAAAAGAAAGACTCAAGAAGAAACCATTGTTGGAGAAACATCTATAAGTTGTTTTGATGATGTCCAAAATTATCCTTGGTATAATATCTACCATGATGAGTGAAAATGTTTAAGATGATGTCATTAACAGTACCAAACAATATCTGAGGTGAACAAGATATTGGGCATTGAAAATGTCTACAAGTTGGAAGAGTCTTCAAATAAAGTGAAAATCTAGCAGGACTTTGATCAAGGGCGAACAAGCTATGAAGAACGGGAATATTCGTGATGGCTTGTACATACAAAGATTGGGTGAACAGTTGGATGGACATGATGACGGTGAACAAGTCTAGAGCGGGGATGTTCAATAAAGCTTGGAAGGACCATGAAGATGAATAGCTTGGTAGAATCAAAATTACCAATATGCTTGGAAGGACAAGAAGAACGATTAGCTGAGTGCAAATATTTGTGATGGTCTTTAAGGATCAAGTGATATCCATGGCATGATCCATCAGGTGAAGATCGTGAAGTGTCCTTGAAGATTTTATGTAAACAACACCAACGGACTTGAAAGATCAGCTGGAGCCTATGTTTATATTGAAGCTGGGACAACACATCGTTGGTGATGTCTGTTGAACGAGCATGTGAAGATGTTCGAGATTATAGCCGTTGAAGGGTAGATCTACACAGTGGAAGACGATAAGTCTATAAAAGTAGAGTTATTTCACCTATTTTAGGCAAGAAATAATGTATTGTTTGTGAGAAAATATTTGGATTTCCCTATATTATTCAAAATTTCCTTGTCTACGTAGAATACTGAGATATGAAGAAAATAGGAAAAATTTGGCAAAAAGAAGGAAAAGAAGGTGCTATCCACAAAAGCTTTAGAAGATGGAGGCTAAATCGGGAATTCTGAGATTTGTTCCCTAATTTTATGCAAAAAAAAAAAAAAGCAATTGCCTTATTTTTAGGAGTCTTAGATGCTATCCTATAAATAGGATAACATTAATAGCTTGAGGGAGGAGCTAGGGTTTTTACTTTCAGATCGTTCTTTTATTATTCTTAGAGTTTTTCCAATCTTTTGAAGAGAAAACAAAAGGAGTGACAGAATTCTTGTTCTTTGATTCAAGATGTTGGGTTTAGTTTATATTTTCGTTTCTTCTTCTATTATGTTCTAATTTTCTTTCGTTAGAGCTACGATGTAGCTTGACCATGATGATATGAATTTCATGATATTTATGTTTTGTACATGATTTCATTCATGTGAGTTATATATTATTGTGCTTAATGCTTTTAAGTGACTGGCTATCATTTGAATGATTTGACGAATATGTTTGAGACTGAGAAGTGATAATATACAATTGCTCCTTATAAGATAAAACCATGAATTAAACATGGATAGATGTATACCATGTTTTTTGTGTGGCTTTCCGTGATAAGGTGATCCAAAAGATTTATTGTAAGCCGGGAATATTCACAAATTTTAATGCATTTATGTTTATTTAAATTCACATAGAAATATGGTGGATTGATAAATTGAGTAGGTTTACTATACTTAGAGATAGGATAGTAAATAGACGAGGAAATTCCGCTATCATATGTTTGATATCGTTCTTGTATGCGCAATAATCTAAATTTATATCTAGTGGTTATAGTGAATTCGGATGCTTTAATGTATTTATTTGATTGATTTATTGCGTTTAGTTCCGAACTTTTCCTTCTAAGATTGTCAATTTTAATTTATTTTCAATTATGTTTTGATCTGTTAGATAAATTTTAGAATTAGTCCATTTTTAATATTTAATTGGTTTATTATTCATCAATCTCTGTGGGACAATATTTTTTCTCATCAATATATTACTTGTTCGACAAGTTCAGTTGCATTGAGAATTCTACGAATAGAAGATCACGAAGTCTACCGGGAGACAGGAAGCAGGCGTCTGTCAGAGATGTTAAAAGCAGTTAGCATAGGAACAGTAATTGCAGTACCTATTTTCAAGAAGCCTCCAAATATTCAGGAAAAGCAACTGTATGATCAGTTCATTCGTTGGACAGCGGCACCAATGAATCTCTAATGGTTAGAAGAGCTTGTGAAGCATCTCCAATGTGAAGATTGAAGATGGGTATTTAAGAGAAAAGCTTCTAGGCCAAAATGTTGTAGAGCACAATGTAGAATCCGAATATTTTCTTGTAGTTGCTCTCCATGTTGATGTTTCTTTGTTCTCTTCAAAAGATCTTCATTGTAATGATCTTGCCATAGAGTAATCGTGTGAGAGATCAAGTGTACAAGAGTAAGTGTAGCAACTAACTCCTGATATTGTGATCTATGATGTAATAGGATCAATCCTTACCAATTGTAACTTGTTGAGCAAATTACTAGTGTAATCCAGCTCGACTTGTGGCTGTTAGTCTTAAGAGTGGATTTAGGCTTGGGAATAAAGCCGAACCACTATATATCTGCTTGCATATCTTCTAATCTCTTCACTATTAGCACCACCTACTTGTCATCGTCACTATATGTTAAATAGGAGCACGTGCACATGTTTGAGCCGATATTTGAAGTCGAACTTGTTATATTCCGCAAATGTTTTTCATAGTGCTCAAACAACCTATTTACCCCCCTCTCGATTGTACTGTTAGCCCTAACAACCACCTCTTAATGCTTACATAAATCATTTTGTTAGAAATTTCGTTAGACCCTATGGCAAAAAGTTCTACGACTCTTGTATCTTCAATGAAGATGGCCATTCCCAAAATGAATGTCCAAAAGAGCAAAGAAAGCCAAAGAGGATCAAGTGGAAATTTCCTTTCAACTAATAGTACAGGACCCAAGATGATGGTGTGACCAAAGAAGAAATGAATTTCTTATCTATTTTAGGGAAAGAAGTCCAGCAAATGGTATTTGGACAGTGGATGTTCACATCACATGTTAGACAATGCTGACAAATCCCTGTCATTAACTCAAGTTGATGGTGGAACTGTTACCTTCGGAGGAAAAGACAAATGAAGTTTAGTTGGCATAGGTCTTATCAAGCTTGGAGAACTGATTATTGAAGATGTAACATTCGTCAAAGGACTAAGGCACAACTTGATAAGAATTAGTGAAATTTACGACAAAGGATATGAATTCAACTTCAAAGATGATGAATGCATAGGTAGAGGCAAAAATTCCTTTAAAGGTTTTTACAAGCTCGGCTGTTTCTTTTCTAATATCTGATTTGATTTTTCTTTGAGGTCGGTGAAAGGAAACTGAGTTTATTTACATTTCATTAAATCAAATTTGTTGGGTGATATCCATTGCTCGAAATTTTTTTGTTTGAATTATGAAACATCAAGCCTTGTTTGTTAGTCGGGAATGGAGAAAGTGGAATGGTAGTCGAGCCTTTATTTTCTTACCTTTTGTTGTTAGCTACATTATTATTGAGAATAAATATCAGGCATGAAAGGTTTTCTTGAGATTGTTGTCATCAATGTAGAGGAGGTGAGTCTAACTAAGAATGAATTTATATGATTTAATTATAGCTCAATAGATGGACGAATAATTATGATATGACAAGATAACAATGAAATCAAGAATATGACAAGGCATTTATTTGCTTCTATTTATGCTCATTATTTGGCAAGCTTTGTAGTAAAATTGCTATTTCCCCCTTGTCATGGTGAATCTCTACCATGCATAAAATTGTAAAAACATTCAATTTCAAGTTGTTCTCAGATGTGGTATGAATGTTATTTACCACTTAAATTATTATTCATATTCCTTTTATTTTGTTCTAGTTATCTTATTTCAAGAAACCAAATCAAGCCTTAGTAATTTGGCATGGCTTTTGAAAGTTATAAAAAAGGGGTCTTACCTTAATCGCAAATTACGGTAAAATCCATTATAAGAATTGATTAAACTAAAATAGACGATTATGATGATCCTTTTTTTTTTCTCAGATAAGCAAGTAATATTCTTTTTTTTTGTTTGTATAAGCAAGTACTGAATCATTTATGATTTAAGACTAGTAGCATGTGGATTTACCACTCCCACTACGGTTCCATCTTGCCACCATTACACTAAAAAATCAGCACTTAATCTATCAACCCAAGTAAGTTAATGCAACAACTGACTATAATGAATGCAAACGACACTTAAAAGATGACATAACAAACGTTAGCAATACTTGCAAATAATGAAAATTCATGCTATCACAAGTTTATATCTCAATTGAGCATAAAGTTCCATGAACACTTTTAGCAGCCATGTTCTTCAATATATAAAAAGCACTCAAATTAGTCTTTACGGCAAACTTGATCCATTTAATGCCTGAGTTTATGAAAGAATCCACCATGTAGTTTAATGTTGTTGGCTCTCCAAATATACTAGATGCACATGTTTCAAGCTAGTTTCAAAAGGATCTTCCTAAGTTTAGGCATAACCTACCAAACGTGGGTAGCCTGTTGAGACTAGCTAGCCAAGTAATGAAGCTGGATCTAAGAATGTTTGGATTAAAGCAAGATGGTTTGTGCTAGTCAAGTTTAGGGTTGTCATGTGTGATAATGTTCCAAGCATCTGCAACGGTCATACTATCCTGAGAAGTGTGAGTACACATTGTCTTATTTGCAATTAGGGAATTAAGTTGAATATCGCAAATAATAGCCTTATTATCTATCAAATGGTCTCATTCGAGGCCCTACCCAATCAGAATTACAAATACGTATATGATGCACCAAAGAAGTTGCCATGTTTTGCAGTTCTCTAAAATCTCCCTAATTTCTTTTGTGACGAAATTATGGTTGAATTTAGGATAGCAACAAAATATCATGAGCAACATGATATGGTTTGAAGTTCTTCAACTATAAAAAATGAGTCTAACTAACCAACAATTGTCTTACAAAAAAAGAGAAATTCATATTCATTTCTTTTTCATGAGCAAAAAAAAAATGCTTTTTCTCCTACCGTCTTATGGTTAGTGTAATTAGATTGTATTTAACGATGCCTCAAAAGAAGCAACCATTCTTGGAAGTCAAATGCTCAAATTTGGCATTTAATGCTATAGTGTAATGAGCATTTAATTTTTGGATTGGATTTACAAAAGAGATAAGGATCAATTCATGTCCTAAAACCTCCTTACATTTGAACAGATACATCCATAAAATTGTTAGTCTATTGATTGTTATCTTGCACATAGTATTCTAACCACACATTATTTGACATATAAGTTAATTGTCCACCTAAATGATGTTGGTGTTAGCTTACATTCCCTAAATTTGATTGGAATTCATTATCAAAATTTTAGAAAAGAAAAAGGCACAAAAGTGCATTGATATGTTTTCCAAATTTCACTTGCCCCAACTCATTTCAAGTTTCCTTTGTAATAATCAATATACCTAAGGTCATGCACTCAATGATTTTATGGGTTCTTCACATTTATGAAAAAAGACTATTTCTAGTATGGTTAGATTTTTTAAACTTTTACAGAAATATGGAAGGCTAATTAGCTCTTTTGCTTACCAACTTAGGTTATCAAAATAAATGTATCGGTCTAAGAAGATAAACGAGCAAAATTGTTTGGCTTTATTTTATTGTGTTGTTTCGAATATCCATCGTTTTCTTCTCTTTATATACCATTTTCTCTCTTTCAATTGGTGGACCCCACATCTTTTGGCTTGTAATAAGCGTCAGCTCCCAAATTGACCTTTGAAGTGGTAAACCCTAAGATGCAAACTCTACCTCCCTCTCTCAAAGAGAAATCACAGAACAGATCTTCTCAACTTGTGCTGTCATCTCCTTCAACAAGTGCTGGAATGTTGAAAATGAGTGAGGTAAGTCTCGACCAACCTTCTTGCTAGGTTATTGACCATGTCTTTTGTGCGTCAACTACAAAGAAATGGATTTTCGATATCCTTTTTTACCAAAAAAAAAAAAAATCAAAAGTAGTGAATGGTGAACGAAAAGAATTTCAAGGCTCTCTAGGGTTCTTGTTTGGTTTGCATTAAGGCTACGAGAGTGAATTGCTACAAATGATCCACCATCTAGATCTGCACATTAATTCGACAAAGTTTATATAGATTGGAACATCTATCATGTTAAAATTCAATTTTCTTGCCTATGTGCTTGCAGATCTAATTGTTTACTCTTAGTGAAACTAACGAATAATTATTTGTTGAATTTTACCATGTATAAAATGTCTGAAATATTCTTAGATCTTTTGTTTATCTTTTTCTTTTGTGTGGCCAAATTTGTTTTTTGAGTATACGAAATTATATATGTATGTGTACAAGAATATGATTTTTGAGGAAGACAAAATTGATATTGCCAATAGGTTTTTCTAATATACATTCAAAGAATAGATAATACTGTTCTAGGGTTGATGGTTTTGATGTATTGCTTTTTTCTTAGATCGGTTCATGAATAGTTATTCATTAGACAATAAAACTAACGACCGTTGTTTAAAATGGCAAAATTGTTATTAGCATTTGTAAGTAATCATACCATTAATGCTATTATGGAAAATATTATCGTATATACTAAACTGATTTCCTATAATTGGTATTCGTACTATGTAGAGTTCACTATTATATTGTAAGTTGATAAGCAATAAATGTCGTACCGGAGACCCATGAATTGATTGAAAACTTGCATGCCCTTTAAGATCAATGATAAAGAATGTCGACCATGGTTTGACATCATAGAATAATGAGTGGCTAAAGTATAACTATTTAGAGAATGAACTACCTTTCCAAATTGAACGAAAGAAGAAGGCGATAGCCCCTTACATATAAAGTGAAACGCGTTGCTACCATTCTTTTCAATAATACATAACCTGCCAATTCATTTGTTAAAAACTTCGATGTTTTGAAACTGTAGTTTTTTTCAAATATTTTTCCTTTTTTGTGTCTATCAATCTAGAAATGTTGTTTCTCTTCATTTTATGCTACTATTGTTATTTCAAGAACGAGTTCTAGGTAATTGAGACTCTCTCTCTCTCTCTCTCTAAAATTTGGCTTCATACTACGTCTAGATATTATATATTCTTTGTTTTGCTAATAAGTCAATATTCTTCCTCTCAAACTCTAGAGGTTCCATGGAATCATTTTGAACAAAATCATGTTCTCCAAATGATGTGTTTTGCTATTCTTGTAGTTTCGGAATATGACACTATGTTTTTCTACTCATCTAGTCCTTTATCATTTTTATCACACCTCATGAGTTTGATTCCTTGATGGTAGGAGCGGGTTCTTAAACTTTATCGAAGGTGGTTGGTTTAGTTGTTTTAATTTTACTATTGATCTTCTCAAGCATGAGTTGTTTAACATCTTGACAATAGTTCCCCAAATGTTTCATTTCTTTGATACAATGAATATAGTTCAAGATCCTATTTTGCAGCATGTATTTTTCCTGTTTGAACCGATTGCCAGCATTTAATGATGAATGTAATCGTATATGCTTATTTA
>BCNH02000011.1:11888473-11912447 GCA_001662345.2 Metrosideros polymorpha var. glaberrima | reverse complement strand
CCCCTCTCTTAAAAAAAAATATTCGGCTTTATACTACGTCTAGATGTTATATATATTTTTTGTTTTGCTAATAAGTCAATGTTCTTCCTCTCAAACTCTAGAGGTTCCATGTAATCATTTTAGATAAAATCATGTTCTCCACATGATATGTTTTGCTATTCTTGTAGTTTCTGAATATGGCACTATGTTTTTCTACTCATCTAGTCCTTTATCATTTTTATTGCACCTCACGAGTTTGATTCCTTGATGGTAGGAGCGGGTTCTTAAACTTTATCGACGGTGGTTGGTTTAGTTGTTTTAATTTTACTATTGATCTTCTCAAGCATGAGTTGTTTAACATCTTGACAATAGTTTTCTAAATGTTTTATTTCTTGGATATAATGAATATAGTTGAAGAGCCTGTTTTGCGGCATGTATGTTTCCTGTTTGAATCGATTGCGAGCATTTATGATGAATAGAATTGTATATGCTTATTTATTTTCTTTACTCATATCTTGTCCTTCTCTCTTCTCTCTCTCTCTCTCTCTCTCTCTCTCTCTCTCATCCTTGTAGGTCAATAGGTCACTCTCCACTACGGACAAAGCTCATGTTTCAATGGAATTGAATGATTTGTGTGGTTTGAAGAAGCTAGACATTCCTAATCAAGAGAGACATCATAATCGATTGTATACATCACTTAGGGAACTAGTCACTGTAAGTGTGAATTTTATATTGTCCTTTGAAACTTTGTGAGGTAGACCATGACATAAATTCAATTTGGTTCACATCTCTAATAATGATAGTCGATGCAATGTAAGTTTATTTGGATACAAGAAGTCAATGTAATTGTTCTATGATATTTCGTGAGATACACCATGACATAAATGCAATCCTACAATTGTAGATTATCGTTTTTTCCAATTCCCTTTTATGAGGTTCAACACTTAGTTTTCGAATTCCAATATCTTCATGAAAAGATTGATAGAACACATGAGATGAATGATCCACACAACACATTGCGAGGCACTCAAAATTTCCCCATCCGGATTCTTAAAGCATATTTAATAAGCTTGGTGTAGTTATGAAGTACACACCTAAACTTCATATGTTAAAGGTTACAGCTACACAAGTTATGTATAATAAGAATGCGTATATTCCCAATTCTTTGACTTTGACAATAATTGAGAATAGTCCATATTTTAACGATAAGATATCCTAACATTGATAATTTGTGATTGCAGAAAGTTGTTTCTCAATTGAGAAAAAGTATTTTAGATAAAGTGCTCAACCCGGATCCAATATTGTATCCATTACCTCAAAATAATGATGGGATAAATGTTTCCACAATAAAGGTTCTATTATTTCAATGATTTGTTTGTACACTGTTCACATATGCATTTTGGAAGATCTGAACAAACATTTCTTGAGTTAAAATGTATTGTGATCGATAGTCAACATTTCATCTTTTATTCATATTAATGCGCGCATTTTATTCGTAAGAATTTGTAACCAATGCTTACAACAAATGACAAATGATCAAATCCTAATAAGCACAGACAAATCCATCTCCATCCGCGAAAGTCAAAGCCAGGGCCAAAACCATACTTATAGGGGAAGAGAGAGTATCTTTATTACTCCCCCCGGATTGTCTGATTGGAACAGACTTGGACAAGGTGGCTTTGAATTTCTTTTTTGATATTGCTTTGAATGCATAAAAATATCGTAATCTGTATATCTAATTGTCTAACTATTTTCATTTTTATGGTGTGATTATTATTTGTTGATTCTAGAACATCCAACATCAATCTTCATTTGAAGAGAGGCTGCGAGGATGGAATATTGCATGCAGACGACGTGCAAATGGAAAATTAGACATGGTAAGTGTATAATCAAGAAACTTTATTAGTACTTCTTTCCTTAATAAGATCAACGATTCGAAAGAAGTAATGTAGATTCGACTGATTTGGTTTATGTAAACATTACAAGGAGATAAATTGGATTATAGTGATTTATGTTAGCCGAAAGGATTAATAAAAACTTAGTTTTACGTTATCACCTATTTTGTTATTAAGTATACTGAATTTTGTACTACCTTGAAATTTTAGGATGGTTATGAAGACAATTGAAACCTATTGTCTTTGCAGAATTATCGTCATAGATTGTCAAGAAGGATGTTTCGCTCAACTGTGGAGGTTGTCGAGTTTATAATGAAGGCTTTGATTGATATGGAGACACCAGGGAGTAGTTCTCTACAGGTGAGTTATAAAAACCCTAAATAAGTAAAACGTAAATTAAAGTTATTTTCACTTGGTGCTTAGTATGTGACTTCATTTGGGTGACAATTTAGGAGCAAGGTTCTGTTACTGCAATGAAAGGTTCATTGAAAAGAAAGATATCTTTTGGTAAGAAGGAAAAATTTCCTCCATTCAAGTCATTGAAGATCTCTAGTGCTGAGAAAATCGTTGTTGAAAGTTTTTTGGAGGAATCATACAACAACCTCAAGAACATCTACGGAAGTAGATGGGCGGCACCAGGTTTTTCCTTTTGAAGCAAATCTTACCACTTCAATAGAAACATGAGCACCACATATCTAATTGTTTATTTGATTGTCTTTATAGAAGGTGAAAAACAGGAGAATTATTTGAAGCCAAATAGTGAGAATGAGGATGATGCATCCATTGATGAAGAGACTCAGTGAAAGAACTGGACAATCAAGTCAAGTATCCATAGTTGAAGAGAAGAACCTAAAATGACATCCACGAGTTCGAATGTTTCCTCTCTAATATCTAATTTGATTCATCGTTGAGGTCGGTAAAAGGAAACTGAGTTTATTTACATTTCATTTCATTTCATCAAACTTGTTGGGTGATATTTGCTGTTTGAAACTTTTTCTATTTGAACTATGAAACATCAAGCCTTGTTTATCAGTCGGAAATGGAGAAAGTGGAATGGTAGTCAAGCCTTTATTTTATTTCCTTTTGTTGTTGACTACTTTTAATAATTATTGAGAATAAATATCATGCATGAAAGATTTTCTTGAGATTGTTGTCATCAATGTAAAGGAAGTGAGTCCAACTAAGAATGAATATATATGATTTGATTATAGTTCCATGGATGGATATAAATAATTATGATATGACGAGATAACAACGAAATCAAGAATATGACAATGTATTTATCTGCTTCTATTTTTGCTCCTTATTTGGCAAGCTTTGCAGTAAAATTGTTATTTTCCCCTGTCATGGTGAATCTCTACTGTGCATAAAATTGCAAAAACATTCAATTTCAAGTTGTTTTTAGATGTGGTATGAACGTTATTTACCACTTAGATTATTATTCATATTCCTTTTGTTTTGTTCTAGTTATCTTATTTCAACAAACCAAATTGAGCTTCAGTAATTTGGCATGGCTTTTGAAAGTTAGACAAAAAGGGGTCTTACCTTGAACTCAAATTACGGTAAAATCCATTTTAAAAAGTGATTAAACTAAAATAGGCGATTATGATTTTTTGGATAAGCAAGTACTTAATTATTTATGATTTAAGAGTGGTAGCATGTGGATTTACCACTCCCACTACGGTTCCATCCTGCCACCATTACACTAAAAAATCATCACTTAGTCTATCATCTCAAGTAGGTCAATGCAACAACTGACTATAATGGATGCAAACGACACTTAAAAAATGACATAACAAACCTTAGCCATAGCTGCAAATAATGAAAATTCATGCTATCACAAGCTTATATCCCAATTTGAGCAAAAAGTTTCATGAACATTTTTAGTAGCCAAGTTTTTCAGTATATAAAAAGCACTCAATTTTAGTTTTTATGGCAAACTTGATCCATTTATTGCTAGAGTTTAGGAAGGAATCCACCATGTAATACCATGTTGTTGGCTCTCCAAACATACTAGATACATATGTTCCAAGCTAGTTTCAAAGGATCTTCCAAAGTTTAGGCACAACCTACCAAACGTGGACAACCTATTAAGCTAGCTAGCCAAGTAATAAAGCTTGATCTAAAAATGTTTGGATTAAAGCAAAATGGATTGTGCTAGTCAAGTTTAGGGTTGTTATGTTTGATAATGGTCTAAGCATCTGGAGCGGTCATACTACCTTAAGAAGTGTGAGTACACATTGTCTTAATTGCAATTAGGGAATTAGGTTGAATAACGCAAATAACAGCCTTATTATCTATCAAATGGTGTCATTCGAGGCCCTACCCAATTAGAATTACAAATACATATATGATGCACAAAAGAAGTTGTCATGTTATGCAGTTTTCTAAAATCTCCCTACTTTCTTTTGTGACGAAATTATGGTTGAATTTAGGATAGCCGCAATAACGTGAGCAACATGATACAGTTTGAAGTTTTTCAACTATAAAGAATGGATCTAACTAACCAACAATTGCCGTAGGAAAATAGAGAAATTCATATTCATTTTTTTTCTTGAGCGAAAAGAAATACTTTTTCACCTATCGTCTTATGGTTAGTGTAATTAGATTGTATTTAATGATGCCTTAAAAGAAGCAACCATTCTTGGAAGTCAAATGCTCAAATCTGGCATTTAATGCTATAGTGTAATAAGCATTTAATTTTTGGATTGGATTTACCCAAGAGGATCAATTCATGTCCTACAACCTCATTTCATTTGAACAGATACATCTGTTAGTCTATTAACTGTTATCCTATTTACAGTATTTCTAACCACACATTATTTGACATATAAGTTAATTGTCCACCTAAATGATGTTGGTGCTAGCTTACATTTATTAAATTTGATTGGAATTCATTATCAAATTTTAGAAAAGAAAAAGGCACAAAAGCGCATTGATATGTTTTCCAAATTTCACTTGCCCCAACCCATTTCAAGTTTCCTTTGTAATAATCAATATACCTAAAGTCATGTACTCAATGATTTTATGGGTTCTTCACATTTATGAAAAAGACTATTTCTAGTAAGGTTAGATTCTTTTTAGCTTTTACAAAAATATGGAAGGCGAATTATCTCTTTTGCTTACCAACTTAGGTTATCAAAATAAATGTATCGGTCCAAGATGATAAATGAGCAAAATTATTTGGCTTTATTTTATTGTGTTGTTTCGAATGTCCACCATTTTCTTCTCTTTATATACCATCTTCTCTCTTTCAATTGGCGGACCCCACATTATTTGGCTTGTAATAAATGTCAGCTCCCAAAGTGACATTTGAAGTAGCAAACCCTAAGATGCAAACTCTAACCCTCTCCCAAAGAGAAATCATAGGACAAATCTTCTCAACCTGTGTTGTCATCTCCTTCAACAAGTGCTTGAACGTCGAAAATGAGTGAGGTAAGTCTCGATCAACCTTCTTGCTAGGTTATTGGCCATGTCTTTTGTGCGTCAACTAAAAAGAAATGGATTTTCGATACCCTTGTTTTACAAAAAAAATAATGAAAAGTAGTGAATGGTGAAAGGAAAGAATTTCAATGCTCTTTAAGGTTGTTTGGTTTTCATTAAGGTTAAGAGAGTGAATTGCTACAAATGATCCACCATCTAGATCTGCGCATTGATTCGACAAAGTTTATATAGATTGGAACATCTATCATGTTAAAATATTTTTTTCCTTTTTATGTGCTTGCAGATCTAATTGTTTTTTTTTTTTGGTAAGGTTGCAGATCTAATTGTTTAATCTTAGTGAAACTAACAAATAATTATTTGTTGAATTTTACCATGTATAAAAAGTCTGAAATATTCTTAGATTTTTTGTTTTGTTTTTCTTTTGTATGGCCAAATCTGTTTTTTGAGTATACAAAATTATATATGTATGTGTACAAGAATATGATTTTTGAGGATGACAAAATTGAAATTGCCAATAGGATTTTCTAATATAAATTGGAAGAATAGATAATACTGCTCTAGGGTTGAAGGTTTGGATGTATTATTTTCTTCTTAGATTGATTCATGAATCGTTATTTGTTAGACAATAAAAGTAACGGCCATTGTTTAAAATGACAAAACTGTTATTAGGATTTGTAAGTAATCATATCGTTAATGCTATTATAGCAAACATTATCGTATATAGTGAACTAATTTCCTATAATTGTTATTCGTACTATGCATAATTCATTGTTATACTGTAAGTTGATAAGCAATAAATGTCTTAGTGGAGACCCATGAACTAATTGAGAACTTGCATACTCTTTAAGATTAATGATAAAGACAGTGGACCATCATTTGACATAAGAAAATAATGAGTGGCTAAAGTATAACTATTTAGAGAATGAACTATTTTTCCAAATCGAACAAAAGAAGAAGGTGATAGCCCCTTACATATAAAGTGAAACGAGTTGCCATCATTCCTTTCCATAATACATGACCTACCAATTCATTTGTTAAAAATTTCGATGATTTGAAACTGTGGCTCTCTTAAAATATTATCCCTTTTTTGTGTGTATCATTCTAGAAATGTTGTTTCTCTTCATTTTATGCTACTATTGTTATTTCATAAAAGGAGTGCACAGAGGAAAATCAAATCTGATTATCCATATGGAATGGCGGAAAATATTTCCAGTTCATTTTTAGGTTTCAGTTTAACACCGAAAAATATTGTCATTTTCATGTAAAATGACTTCTTAGAAAACTTTTTCCAAAAACATCACATTTTCCGCAAAACTAACGGAGCCGTAGTCACCGTCTTTTTTGGCGCCTTGGGAATTGTATTGATAGAGTTTTAACAAGGAAGATATCACAACTTTTCACAACTTGCCAATTGCTGCGAAAAACCACTAACACGAAGAACGACCCCTCGTACGACAAAGGGCCACTCGCGCGACAAACATTCTCGAGCCATAACTCTCTCCACTGAACTCCGTTTCAAGGGAGCTTACAATCAAAAGAAAGATCTTTTGAAGTACTAGGAAACATATAGCTTGGTCAACCCAAAATCTTAGTCGACAACCTATGAAATTCGGCCCAAAAGCTGTTGGTCGAGTACTGTTCATCACGCATGCGTAACATCAAAAATTCTTTTCATACAAATCGTAAGTCTAAATCGAGTCCTGTAAAATCTTACAGCTCCACTACACCCTACACTATCGAAACCCCATTATTTCTCAACTTAAAAATTCCTAAATTTAACCCACCAACTCAAAAATCACAAGAATCCGAAATTATGGCTCGATTTTAAAAAATCTCTCCGAGTAGATGAACGAAGGTGCAAGCATTTATTGGGCATTGCTAATCAAAGTCAATCTCGCTTGACGAGCTCTTCGTAGCGTGTACACGCAAAGCTCTCTTTATTTTTCATTTTTCCTTTCCTTTCCCTTTCTTTTCTTGCTTCTTATTTCTTCTTTGTCTGCGTTGTCTCTCTTCGCTGCTTCTCTTCCTCTTTATAAGAACGGGCACTTCTCTCTCTTTGACTTGTCAAAGTTTCTTCTTCTTAATTAAATAAACAACTTTTTGACCCTTTTGACCGGTAAGAAGGTCAAAACATGCACAAATATGACATTAATATTGTGACATTCCTCAATTAACTCACTCGATGTGACATCTCGAAATTTCAATTCTATGAATTAATCGAAGGACGATTGTCGATTTAATTCAAAAAAAGTGTATAGTCGGATTTTCGGACGTTTTCATATGGTCAAGGTAATAAAATCGAATTCAATGGATTTTAACAATGAATTCTAATCCGACGAAGGGTATTGAACGTTTCGTTACCGATATTTCAAAGTTTATCGGTAAACCTTAAATTTTCGGATAAGGGACGGTAAGTCGAGAATTGAGAACTAAAAAGACGTTACAAACTTGGCACGAACCGAGGGACCTATTTTCTATTAAATTCGGCCACCAAGAGGCCCTATAATAGGAAATGACCGTTTTGCCCCCGAAGGCCCATTTTAGACCTAAATAAAGAACCCATTAGATATCAAACCCATTAGGCCCTAAAAAATTCAAGCCCAAGCCACGTGAATAGTGTAAGTCCGTATGAATAGTGTCGAGGGTGGAAATGACCAAAATACCCCTTCTAGAATAGAGATATTTTTGGGGAAAGAAACAAAATAGGATTAGAGATTTTTATGCAACTTGGTGAAGAAGTCAAGAAGCCTTCTTCTCTCTCTCTCTCTCTCTCTCTCTCACTTTCACTCCCTACTTCTCTCTCTCTCAAAATTCGTTTGTCCCCCCCCCTCTCCTTCATTTTCTCCATTTTTCCTTCTTGTTTCACACCCTTCACCTTACCGCCGCGCTACCCAAGACGTGCCTTGAAGCCGTGCCCTTGCCGCCGACGTATCCAAGTTGTGCCGCCGTCATCACCGCCCAAGCCAAGCCACCGCCGCGCCAAGTCGAGCCGCTGTTAATACCATTTTCTGTTTACGTGCCGTCGCCGCCTTCGTGTCGTCACTGCCGTCGCCGCCGCCATTAAACGGTGAGTTAACTCCCTAATCCTTGATTAGGTTGTTAATTGCACTTAGGGTTAGAATTAGTGAATTTTTGACTTGACTATAGTTAAATGGGTTAACTATGGTTAGATTAGTTAACTAGGATTGGTTTAGTTAATCATGGTTAGGTTAGTTAACTATGGTTGGGTTAATTAACCATGGTTAGGTTAGTTAACCATAGTTGGATTAATTAACCATGGTTAGGTTAGTTAACCATGGTTAGGTTAATTAACTGTGGTTGGGTTAATTAACCATAGTTGGGTTAATTATTTTATATATGCTATTAGTATATTTTAAGGTGAAGATTGCCTAGGAAAGGTATTGGTTTCATGATTGATGACTTTATAGTGGAAAATAATGCATTTTTGGCTTGCAATTGATGATTGGTTTGATGCCGTGCTTAAATGCTAAATTTTATGCATTGGAATAATCTAGTAAGCTTGGAAAATGAGGCACGTGAAGTCTGGCATGAAAAGTCTATTTGTGTGATCACGTGTGAATATTTTATTACATTTTACGTGTGAAAATGGCAATATGTTTGAAGTATGAGCACAATCATGGCATGAGCACGAATCATGATGGCATTTGGCTAGAAAAATAAAAAGAACTAAAATGACATGCATGATTGAGGTGCTCGTGTGATCATAAAAGTGTACGGACCCTCAATGGTGATTGGGGACGATGCCCAATTTTATCAATGATATTATTAGACGCCTGGCGGGGGTTTGGATGACGGATCACGATGCCCGATGAGGCAGGACTGATTCTCCTTATGGAATGCCATCTACTTGCGGGGAAGGTCGAGGTGGGGCTGCACCTCGGTCTTCCAAGAGGAGATGTTGTCGTGCCCGATGGGGTGGGACAATGCCCGGTCATGCCGGATGACTGCTAACCTATGAGAGGCGCAGTGGCCCAGAGAGGTCGAGATCGCCACCCTTTGGGTCATGCGATGGCCGAAAGTGGTTGTAATCACTAGGCATAAAATTGGAACACACCTGGATGCATTGCGCATGAGGAATAGTGATATTTGTGTTCTGATTGCCTTGGCTGATGCATTGTTTATAGAATGTCATAATTGATAACATACAGGGCATGTGCATGTGCCGAGGCGAGGTAAGAATGCCTGTGATTTGTCTGTTGATTGAGTTGAGTCATATGAACTTGTTATATGTTATGTAGAACGAGAGTCGCTCGCTATTGATCTGCCATCGATGTTAGGTTGCATGTTTAGCGTATGCTTTAGGTGAATCAGCACCCTACACGAGGCTTAGGTTGTTAACTTACTGAGATTTTATCTTACTAGTTGTTGTTAACCACTTTTCAGACATGTAGTATGAACTTGAGGATTGTACGGTTCGGGGTTCCCACTGACCAGAGCCTCGAGATAAAACCGTACCTGGTCCCTAGTAAGGACTACCACTACGAGCTTCATATCACTACGATATGGGTCGACGAAGGATTGATGCACTTGATCCCTCACCGGTTTCACGCATGGTTTTTACGCCATGGTGATGCGCTCTTCGGTCCATTGAGGAGGACGGTGCCATCAGGGACTTCGAGGTCTATGGGATTCCAAGCTTCCTCTCTCGGTCCACCTCTACCAGGCCCATCAAAGCTCCTCAATGGATCGAAGAGCGCATCACCGTAGTGTAAAAACCATGCATGAAACCAGTGAGGGATCAAGTGCATCAATCCCTCGTCAACCCAGATCGCAGTGATATGAAGCTCGTAGTGGTAGTCCTTACCAAGGACCAGGTACGGTTTTACCTCGAGGTTCTGGTCAGTGGGAACCCCGAACCGTACAATCCTCGAGTTCATACTACAGGTCTGAAAAGTGGTTAACAACAACTAGTGAGATAAAATCTTAGTAAATTAACAACTTAAGCCTCGTGTAGGTGCTAATTCACCTAGAGCATACCCTAAACATGCAACCTAACATCGATGGCAGATCAATAGCGAGCAACTTTCGCTCTACACAACCTATAATAGGTTCGTATGACTCAACTCAATCAACAGACAAATCACATGCATTCTTACCTCACCTCGGCATATGCACATGCCCTGCATGTTATCAATTATGGCATTCTATAAACAATGCATCAGCCAAGGCAATCAGAACACAATATCACTATTCCTCATACGTAATGCATTCAGGCGTGTTCCAATTTTATGCCTAGTGATTACGACCGCTTTCGGTCATCGCATGACCCAAAGTGTGGCAATTTCGACCTCTTTGGGCCATTGCGCCTTTCACAGGTTAGCAGTCATCCGGCATGACTGGGCATCATCCTGCCCCATCGGGCATGGCAACATCTCCTCCTGGAAGACCGAGGTGCGACCCCACCTCGACCTTCCCTGCTAGTAGACGGCATTCCATAAGGAGAATCAGTCCTGCCTCATTGGGCACCGTGATCCGTCATCCGAACCCCCGCCGGGCGTCCAATAATATCATCGATAAAATTGGGCATCGTCCCCAATCACCATTGAGGGTCCGTACACTTTTGTGATCACACGAGCACCTCAATCATGCATGTCATTTTAGTTCTTCTTATTTTTCTAACCAAATGCCATCATGATTCGTGCTTATGTCATGATTGTGCTCATACTTCAAACATATTGCCATTTTCACACATAAAATGCAATAAAATATTCACATGTGATCACACAAATAGATTTTTCATGCCAAACTTCACGTGCCTCATTTTCCAGGCCTACTAGATTATTCAAATGCATAAAATTTAGCATTTAAGCACGGCATCAAACCAATCATCAATTGCAAGCCAAAAATGCATTATTTTCCATTATAAAGTCATCAATCATGAAACCAATACCTTTCCTAGGCAATCTTCACCTTAAAATATAATAATAGCATATATAAAATAATTAACCCAACCACAATTAATTAACCTAACCATGGGCTTGAATTTTTGTGGGCCTAATGGGCTTGATATCCAATGGGTTCTTTATTTGGGTCTAAAATGGGCCCTCGGGGGCAAAACGGTCATTTCCTATTATCGAGCCTCTTGATAGCCGAATTTAATAGAAAATAGGTCCATCGGTTCGTGCCAAGTTTGTAACGTCTCTTTGGTTCTCAATTTTTGGCTTACCGTCCCTTATTCGAAAATTTAGGGTTTACCGATAAACTTTGAAATATCAGTAACAAAACGTCCAATACCCTTCGTCGGATTAGAATTCATGGTTGAAATCCATCGAATTCGATTTTATTACCTTGACCATATGAAAACGTCCGAAAATCCGATTATACACTTTTTCCGAATTAAATCGACAATCGTCCTTCGATTAATCTATAGAATTGAAATTTCGGGATATCACACTCGAGATATTATTCGTTTTGCCCCATCTCATACCGAGCCTCACAATTTTGTCCTCTAGCGTACATGTGGGCACGTTCCCAGGAGGTCACCCATCTTAGGAGCGCTCCCACTTGAGCATGCTTAACTTTAGAGCTCCAAAGCTAGGCATTGTCGTTATGTCAAAAGGCACCTCTGAATTAATTTTAGTTTTCGCATATATTTTTCAAAAGCGTTATCCTCATGTTCAGTGCACAATTTGGATTATTTTTGCCTCATTCGCCATCCTAGAAGCCTGTCAGCAGCCGCTTCTTATCCAGGTCCTCTGGCCCCGATGATTACTCCCCGCCCTTGTTGGACCGGATGGTTACAAAAACAGCATTGATTCCTGAGGTCATCTTCTCTGCTTATGCAGGATCTGGGCACCTAACCATGTTCCCTCCATCTGCCAATGTGTATGACTGGTTGTAGCTTCTTAGGGCAACAAATCATATGCAAGGCCGAGTTATCAGTTATCCAGTGAACAAGTTAGTCACAAAACAAGTAAAGCCACATTCCTATGTCCTTTGCAATAGAGTGATCAGTTAGCACATCACTGCATATAGCAGTTAATTTGCTAATTCTGAAGTTCTCAGGACAAATTTTTTAAAAAAAAACACACATTTTGTTGTTAAAAAAAGAAAACTTGATTCTTTTCCTTTCCCTGAGTGAAAGTAAAAATTCTTCACTTTTTTAAAATTTTCCAAAGCTCACTCTTTGTTTTTTATTGGAACCGAAACACTTCAAACCTTATTCAAATATAGATAGGTAGGAATCGCAAATGAGTTTTTACAAAATTTTCAAGTTTCAAGACTTTGAAAGAAAAGTCGTAAAAAAAAAAGTCGTAAGTCAAAGTCTAACGTAAGTTTTTAGGACATTCAATTCACCGAGTGAAGTGCATCCAATGAACGCCATTCCTCTGTGGAGCCCGCCAAATTCGCGGGTTCAAGATGCATTGCCCCTTGGATGTGCTCCACTCGACACCTGATAATCTCTCCCAAATCAATAAGATGTGGCCAATTAGAAACATTTCAAAATGGGTTGTGATTTCATCCCTCCTTAGTTGGAGGAAATTTCCTCCAACAAGCTTTGGATTTGTGGATTACAAACATGGATATTTTCATCGATCTTATGAGATTTTGGAGGATCACGGCCAATTATTCTAAAAGCCTATTAGATGAAAGCATTGTTTAATATTTAATTACTGTAATACTCTCCCTCACACTTAATCTGGTTTTTTTTGCCTATTATTAGGCATGGAAAATTTAATTTGGAGAGGCAAATGGAGTCTGGAAAGATTTGAACTCAGAACCTTCAACTTTGAAACCCTAAGTAGTATCGACACCAACACCGACACGCGACACGACACGATATACTGACACATCATTTCTAAAAAATAGAGAATTTCGACACGTTAAGACATATGGTATTTTTATATATATACATGATAAATTACAAATTCACAAATAAATAAATAATAATAAAAAGAGCCTAGAATGAATTTGGAGATGAGGAAAACGAAAACAAAAGAAGAGGACCTTGAAAGAAAATAAGGAGACTCATTTTTGCGATGCAAAAGAAAAAAAAAGTTCATTCATGTTTTTTATTTCATCGTCAAATTACAGAACCTAAAATACAATCAAAACCAAGAGGGGACTGAGTTGAGAAAGCCCAGGAGAGCAAAGAAAAAAAGTGAGAAAAAGCAAGCACCTTGGCCTCATAAATGTAAAGGCTATGGAAAGCGAGGACCTTTTCGTCGGTGCTTCCTTGGGCGCAACCTATACCGACTTACCTTTGATTAGTGGCGGACGAGAGGGGATATGAGGATTTGGTACACAAAATGGCCCAAGATTTTCTTCTAACGTCGGAGGGCAAGATATTGGACGGTCGTCTTCAACTCAGTAAGGTAAACAAGTCTCTCTTTTATCCTCTTGTTTTATCTTTGTGGTTAATTTATGAGATGATGCCTACTCTTTTTTTTTTTTTGGGTTCTTTTTTCTCTTCATCCAATCATCAGAGATGGAAACAATGACGGAGAATAGTTTATGGTCTCACAGAAAGTCCCTGAGAAGACTCCCCGTTGTCCGACATGTTGCCGACACCAATTTGCACACCTTAGAAGCGTGTCAATGCTTCCTTGCTGATACCATGTGAGATTTTGTAGAATTACTGCCAACTGTTTTAAAAGCTCAAGCTTTTAGATAAATACGTGGTTTAATATTTAATTAAGATCATATATGGACAGAAACATGGTTCTTCCAAAACCGGGGTCTCTCTCAAGTGAGTTCAACTTAAAACTTTATGGATCCTCTTGGAAACATTTCTGGAATACGTGTTGAATCAAACATCATCATACTGGTACGCTAAATGAACACTTTTGTGATCTGTTGATTCACAACCACGCGATACTTCTTCTTTAAGTTGCTAGGTCTAACACTTCGCACATGATCAAAAGCATACTCTATAGTAAGCACGTTTCTGTTGGGATTCTTGAAACGGTAGAGTTAAATAAACAAAGAGCAATCACCGAAGTAGCAACTTACTCATATCTAATGTTGTCTTCTTCCTATTCAAGGTGATATCTTCGAGAACTCGCAGTGTACTCGAAGCTACTCGAAAGAGGAAGTTGTGTGACCTAATATCTTTTGCTAGGAATTTACTAGGGAGTTGTAAGATCTTGATAGGACCATTGCTAACTGTTTGAAAAGTTTAAGCTGTTAAAAGAAGACGTGATTTAATATTTAAATATTATATTACCCTCTCAAACTTAGTATGATCTTTTTGTCTAGTACTAAGCGTGAACGTATTTAATTGGGTAAGTATATAGAGTCTAGATAGATTTGAACTCTGGGATAGATTCGTTTTGACCCAAAAAAACAAAAATTCAAGTTGATCTGGGAAATGCGCGCTCAGTTGATTAAGATATCCTGGCCCTTGCGTGGTTGGGATAGAGACACAATGGTCCGACGTCACAGCATGAGAGTAATTCACTTGCTGTTGTAGCGGAGTGACAGGAATTGATGACGGCATAAATGCGCAGAGAGAGTGCAAATTTAGCTCGCTCTCTTGACAGTGGTAAGAGAAGCCCGTGCCTATCTTCCCGCCGGCATTGCACCTGAAAGAACCTTCCTGGTAGACTAGGGTCAGAGTCGAAGCAAGCACGTGTTTGGGGTCGATCCCGTGGATCAACCCGAACATAAGATCGTGCTCACGGTACAGTGCTGCTGGATGTTGAGAAGCCTCAAGGGATGTTCGTGGCTGAATTGTTGTATGCTTTGGTCGGTGTCAACCTCTTGCCTTTTGCCCGTCCAAAAGTCTTTGCTCGGTTATGATGCGCACGAGGCATCGGAGCAATATAGCAATGCATGTAAGTTTATTATCAATGCTAAAAACAAGATGTGAACACAGATGCCTTTGTCTAATCCTTCTTTTGTCCTCTTGAACATGTTTTTAGGTGAGTGTGAACTAGTTCCACAGAGACTTTCGCCTAGTGAAATTCAAATGTATCCAAAAACGAAAATCTACCAACAACAAGTGAGAGGGACCTCAACAAGTCGGCACCCCATAATGTCTATCATGTTGATGATGAATTGCGTTTCAAAATACATAGAAGATAAAGATCTTCTACTTATTTCAGTTGACTTAAGGGTCAATTTTTGTTTCTCATAGCTGGCATCTACCTCAACCAAGTTTTGATTTCAGGGTAATTTAAGGTTGCTATCTGTCACATGCTATTGGCATGTTATTTACTAGGATAGCAACATCGATAGGAACATAATATGTTTAGAAGTTGCCGTCCCCCATAGCCTCATCTTTTGATGGAATCACGTCATTATGAGTAGATTAATATACCAAAGTGTAGTGCTTATAATGTTCATACACCATCAAAAGAGAGAAACGTTTATTTCTGATCGTTCTCAAGTATTCAAGGAACCGAGAGGATGGTTGTGAATGAAGATGCATAAAAGATAGCTCTGCTACTGTTAATGTTTATTATTTTGTCCCCTGGAAAGATACAACGAGTAATCCCATCATTTTATGTCCCTGTAGCATAGGATAGTTCCAAACAGACTACAAACATGCATCCTCAACCTTTAGCAGTAGATAGAACTAGGAAGTGCAGGACATATGAAGAGATCCAACTTTTAAACACAAATGGACCATGGAAAGTGCTGTTCCTTCAGGTCCAGATCACAACTTGTTCTCTCAAAGACTAGGCAAATCTTCAACTAGGAATAGTTTCAGCCTGTCGTCTTTTCTCAGTCACTTCCTTAATTTGAGTCGTCAAACTGTGTTTGGGTGCTACCGGAGGCTCCGGGAAAGTCAGATGTTGGAGATTATCTATTATGAAAGTGACACCAGAGGTTGATGATTATTGAAATCGCTGTCCCATTGCCCTCATTCTCTAACTAAATCAACTTTCTATGAGCAGATGTGTATGTCCAATTGTTATGTAGAAAATCTTCATCTGTATGTAAGAAAAGAGAGAATAAGGAGAATACTCCCTTTTGGAGCTGCTCATCAAGTTCTCAAGATCGGTACGACACTGTTTATGTGGATACAGCAATGGGGTGCCAGCATGGCTTTCTCTGGAGAAGAACAGGACTTTATGTCTGCCTATTCAATCCCTAGTCAGATAGCATGAGGACAACCTGATGCATTTGAAGATGCAAATCAGAAAAGTTCCTTAACACTTTGTTTTCATTCTACTGATCACTCAAGTGATGTCTTCGGAAAGATTATGACTGTTCATAACAAAATCATCAGTTGGTCGAGAGATCTTTGTAAAGTGTAGTAATTATGATCTATAGAATTGCAAATGAAAGGGCAGAGAGTTCATATGGGAATATGAAGCAATATTTTCTTTTCCTGTATCCTTCATTAGGTTCGAGAAAAATTCCATATCGTGTTCCGATCTACCATACTCGTCGACTGTGAATCATGAACATGCTCAGATAGTTAGCAATGCCCTCCTCAGGAGCAAGACATATATGCTTGCGCTTATGGTGAATCTTCCCTCCAGGTGGTTTTCTTCTAATTCTTCTACATTTTTCTCTTTGATAGTTTCGCTTATATTGCTTGAAATAATAAGTTAATGGAAATTATTTTCATTATTAACAATAATTTATGTGTAAATATTATCGTGAACGATAAAATACTTTTTATTTATTCATTTTTGTAAGTGATATAAGCGATTATTTTTAGAAAAGTGTTTTCCAAACCATTCATTTTCCGCAAAACAAACAAGCCTTAACTTCAATTGTGAAGCTCTTTTTACTAGTTTAAGCAACCAAATCCTACAGTCAAGGACAAGATACTGCAAAATCTTGTTCTCTTGAACATATCTGGAAAAGTATTTAAGGCTTGACCGTTCTGTACATTAATTTATAATTTTCTCGTGATATTTTTCTGCAGTACTTGAAAGACATTTGAAACAAATCGATGGAACTTCAGAGCAGCATTAACTTCGTATTGTTGACCATTGAACCCATATTTTCTATCTCCTGACGTTTTGCAAACCTCTGCAAATCCAAACTCGTTATTATATTGACTTATTCTTCATAATTGAATAGAGGTATCAAAATGGGTCCATGTGGCTCATATCTTTTATAAACTGGGTTGTATATGGTAGGGGTGAGCAAAGTGACCCGGACCGGACCGGACCGAACCGGGATCGGACCAAACCGGCCATTTTGGTCAGGTCCTTCAAGAAACCGGTCCGGTCCCTAGTTCCTATAAGTGGAATCGGTGGCTGGGCGGTCCGGTTCTCGGTTCCAGGGGGCATTAGATTGGACCGGACCACCCGGCCCGGACCGATCTATATATATATATATTTTTAAAAATTTCTTAACCTAAAAACCCTCGAAAAAAAGGCAATCACAATCAAGGGAGTGTTCGTCAATCATATTTGTCATTTTCTTTTCGAAAGTATGAGTTCTATCAAGATTTTTGAACATGTTGTGATAGATGATTCACCAGAAAAACGTCTTTTGGGCTGAAATTGTGCAATGATCATCGCTAAAATTGAACTTTGTAAAAAAAAAGTATGTAGAATTGAACTTTTATGGTTTGATGATCATTTTCTGAAAAAATTTACCAAAGGCATATTATTATTTACCACAAAGGGAGACAGATGAGGGTGATATTGTCATCTTTACCCTTTATGCGTTTCATGGTGATTTATTTGAATGTCACGTATGAAACATTTCGAGTAAGTTTCGACATAGATTTGCTCAAGACAGTAGTACAATACACCTTTTCATTTGATTAAGTGAAATTAAGAAGCAAAGAAGATAGTTAATCAAACAATGTCAACTATACCTACTTTTTGGAAATAAGCAGCTAATGTTTAGTGGTCCCACTAGAATCGGACCGGACCACTGGTCTCAGTCCCGGTCCGGTCCCTAGTCCCCGTCATATGGGAATCGGACCAACCCAGAGCATGCACACCCCTAGTATATGGGTTGTAAATTTTTAAAGGGCCGAGTGAAAATGGATCCAAAAAATTAAAGTTGAATCAGATGAGTCTTAAAAAATTAAGTCATCAAATGGGTCACACAGTTTCCGTCGCAAGTCACTGGTTGCCTCCGGTTGCCGCCAGTCGCTGGACTTAGAAGAAAAGAAAGAAAAAGAAAAAATATTTTAAAAAATCAGAATTTTTTTAAAAATATATATATAAATTGTCCCTAGTGTTTTAGCAAGGCAAATTTTGTCCAAAAAAAAAAGTCCTAAAGGTTTATGACTGAATTGGCAAAAATGCAATAAGTTTAGGACTTTTTTGATAATTTTTTGGTTTTAGCAATTTACTTTTTTTAAAATTTATATGAAACAAGTTTTTCTAAATTGGATTTAATTCTAAATTGTTCTGGCAATATGGGTCAGTTTGGGTCACTAGATTTGTATTGCATAAAATGAGTCGAAACCGGTTATATGAGTCAATATGGGTCAGACCATTTTCGACCTGACCTGACCCGACCCACCCGTTTGACGAGTGTAGAGTTGAAGTCTTTTTTCAGTCTTGAAACTGTCAATCTACTATGAATAGCCTTACCTACAACTAGTCACTCTGTTACAGAAATACCTCCAACCTTCCCTGCATTTTTAGTTCAGACTTCAGAGGGGATGATGTCGGCATTGAGAGGGTATTCTTCGTGAATGAAGTACGGCGCAGAATGAAACTGGCTAAGGATTATGTCTCTTCTTCTTTTAGATGAACCAAAAAGACATGAATCAAGAAGAAGAATAAACACGCAGTTGACCAATGAATATGCAGCTAATTGATCGGCTCTTCTGACATCAGTTTAAACTGTCTGTGATCCTCTATGAACATCCAGGTTTGACAGGGTTGTGTATGCCTTATTTCCTCACCAAAAAAGAAAAAAAAAATCACTTTGAATTAATGAGTCGACAGACAAACGCTAACATCTTAGTTAAGAATAAAATGTACAAAATAACTATTGTATTAAATCATTTCATTCTTGAACATTTTTCCATCTAATGCGTAGTCGACTTTCCATGTCTACCTCCCAAGTGGGAGATGATTACCATTTTAAATTGACCGATTAGCAAAGAGTCGCGTTGGCGCCATTACAATTTGGGTTCATAGAATAGTAGTAACTTGACAAGGTCTTCCTACAAAAATACATACAAAAGTATACAAATAACTATACTGAGTTTTGAAAAACTAATGTGTATGATCTGTGCAAGAGAAAGTTCAGAGAAGAAGATATAATGAAAATGCAGAGGAGTTGAACAGAGCTTGGAACCGGGAAGGTCCTTCCATTCTTATCTAGCTTTGCTTGCTGACATCAACCTTGAAAAGAACTGCTTTAAGTCCACTTCAAGTCATTCATTAACGTTACTATCTCAATAGAGGAAACCATATAACTTTCTTCAAAATATGACAGGTCATCCCCCCTCACCCAAGTGTTCTTGACTTCACCACTTCAAATATCTCAGAAACTTCGCCGGCCATGTAAAATCTCCCACTCTTCAAAATTGCTTCCTCAATCCGCAACTCTTAACCCTTTTCTCGACTTCTTTTTCTTCTTTTCATCGAAGGATGTACATTACTCCTTCAGTCAAGTCGCTATTGCTAGTAGTTACCGTCTTGGCATGTACTTTTGATCGAGCGATGTGCTTGAGATTCAATTACCCCATCTTTGAAGAAGCAGATGAGAACCATTTCATCAGGGAAAATTCATATATAGTTCTCAATGCCCTCCAAGTGACACCAGATGTAAGTGTAGCTTCTATCTCAAGCTTGTCCGGCCGCATATTATACAGAGACCCATTCAAGCTATGGACTGCTCTGGGTGGTGAAGGTCTTGCCTTTCTTATAACTGGAGAAACGGGTCTTCCAGACAACAGTGACGGAAGATGGCTCAGTATCGTCAACTCAAGCACAAACGGAGTCCCTCTGAACCAGGTTGTAGCCATAGAATTCAACAGCCGGAAGAGCTATGCAGAAGACGGTGATGATAACCACGTGGGTTTGGATGTGAATAGTATTTTCTCGATCAAACAAGAGCCTCTGGCTAATTACGGTGTCAATCTTTGGACAGCTACCGATATAACAGCCACAGGGGAATATGACGGGAAGAGTGTCTCGTTGTTTGTCTCCTTGAGCAATGAAACAGGAGAAAACATGAAGAATCCAGTTATTTCTCTCCCTGTCGATCTTGCCGAGTATCTCCCGCAGGATGTGTACCTAGCATCTTCCGCTTCAACAAGCAACTACATAGAGTTGAACTGCATAAGGTCATGGTTCTTTGAGGGTTCAAACTTTGACGAAGATCCTAAACAGTTGTGGTTTGTATTGCAGTTCCAAGTGTACTTGTGTTGAGTGCTCTAATTTATCTCCTGAAAAGGATAAGAACAGGCAAAAAGGGTCCAGTGGAAGACACTTACCCGACAATAGGAGACCAGATCAAGGCCTCATCCATGGCTCCACGGAAGTTCCGGTTCAAGGATCTCAAGAAAGCAACAGGCAACTTCAAGAACAAGCTAGGACAGGGGGGCTTTGGAACAGTTTATAAAGGGCACATAATGGATAAAGAGGTAGCTGTCAAAAAGGGTTTCTCAGGATTCACGCCAAGGCAAGCAAGCATTTTTAGCCGAAATCACAACCATCGGCAGCCTCCACCACCGGAATCTAGTGAAACTGATTGAATGGTGCTACGAGAGCGAGCTCCTCCCGTGTACGAGTACATGCTGAGTAGTAGCCTAGACAAGTACATATACTGCCATGAGAAGTTAATAGCTAGTGGACCAACCCTGAATTGGCAGAGAAGGTACAACATAATATATGGAGTAGCTAAAGCACTTGATTATCTCCACAATGGGAGCGAGAAGAGGGTGCTTCACCGGGACATCAAAGCGAGCAACATCATGTTGGATTTGCAGTTCAATGCTCGGCTTGGGGACTTCAGGCTGGCGCGCACCATCCAACAGACCGAACAGACACATCACTCAACCAAAGAAATTGCTGGAACCCCAGGTTACATGGCTCCCGAAAGCTTTCTTACGGGAAGGGCAACCATGGAAACAGACATTTACGCATTTGGTGTCCTCATGCTTGAAGTTTTCTGTGGCAGAAAACTGGGGGATAACAATGAGGAAACCAATATTGTGTCCTGGGTATGGGAATTGCATAGGGGGGGAAAGCTCTTAAGTGCAGCAGATTCCAGGATGAGTGGAGAATTTGGAGACGGAGAAATGGTAGACATGTTTGTTCTGGGGTTGGCCTGTTGCCACCCGAATCCGCACTATAGGCCCTCCATGAGAAGCGTGTTGCAGGTGCTGACTGGGGAAGTAGCTCCGCCAATTGTGCCACTGGAAAGGCCAGCTTTCATCTGGCCGTCAATGCCTCCATCTTTTAGAGAGGACTTAGATTGTTCCATTGCCAAAGGCCAAATAACCCCCATAACAGAAATTTGCGGGAGATAGTAGTGCAAAGCGGTTGAACCAGCAAATCTGTGCTTTTCATCAGCTCCTATTTGCCATTTTAGTGCCTGAATGTGAATCATCTTCTAGTACATTCAAGATATTTGGAAACTGAGTTTTTTTTTTTTTATTCTTTCTGAGATGACTGCAGAGGAAACCCGCGCCATCCTTGCTTATGCTGGTTGCCACGGGTAAACTCCCTGCAGGCATTCTATAGTTAGTTTTCTTCTAATGATAATACTACGTCCTATTCAAGCCAAAAAGGACACACAGAAAAGAGGAATAGGCAAGAGCATTTTGTGTTTTTAGAAGGAATGACATCAAGTCTAGTGATATGATTACTTTAGTATGGACTTTAGTGTGATAAGGCGGTGAGTGCAAACATTGAAACCCAGCTATTACACTATAAGACTGCTGCCAACTGTTTCCACCCTCTACAATCTGCTGCTTAGTAGACATCACAGTCAACCAATAGAATATCCATTGCCAAGGTGAGTGGCTGCCGCTTGCATTCTGTAAGTACCACGACAAGTTCTGAGCTCAGGAAAAACAAAAAGAATGGCCTCCTTTTCCATAGGCTATTTGATAATAAATGCAGGAAACAGCAGTCATTCCCATGAGCACTTTGGCAAAGCAAAATATTATTAACTCTGACAAGAAAAGTGGCTCCAACCAGAGGAGAGCTTCAAAATAATAAGGATCTTTGGTTGTTCATTCCTGGTTTTACTGCTAGAATTTTGTAAACCGAGAGACAAGATTAAGCAGTAGTTTCAATTTCTCACTTCACACGCAGCTCCACGACTGATGTGACACAGAAATACAAGATAGACAGTATCGTCAGTTTCTGTGCATCTCACGTGCTGAAACAGAAACAGATGAAGATTTTCTCTTTTCTTCTTTAGTCTTGCAAAAGCTTTCGTTTATTTCCACTGGCTGTCCCAATAACAATATTCTCTCATTGAACACACAGTATCTCCAGTTAAAGCAATTGCATTCAGGGCCTTTCTTGATTTTCACTGGGTAAGTAAGCATCCTTTCATTTTAATTCTCTGAAACTTCTTCTCTTTACTGCACACTAGCAGGGAGATAACTAAAGATGAGCAGAACGGAAACAGGCCCACATCTGACTGACGCATCTTTTTCATTGCCGTAGTTCAAGACAGAGACACCAATACTAAAAAAACAGACAGATAAACAAGTGAACACTCATCCCAAGCATGATGAACGAAAGCAGGCAATGTATTGAAAAGAGCAACATGCAACTCTAACATTACTCTGTTTTCTTTGTTTCCCAGTCAAGCAACGTCCAAGCTAAGCTTTCGCACACCAAATCAACTCATCATCCTCAATACCACATAACATCCACATCAAAAAAGAAGACTATAAATTAACTTTTTCCGCTTGATCTAGACCTAAAAGATTACAGTGAACTTAAATCAAACCTCCAATCTCACATTTTTTAAGGGCAAAATCACAGGCTTCTTACTAGCTCTATTGACCCCTAGAGTGTTTGTATCAAGAGGTAACGATGCCACGGGTCACTGAACCATATCTCATTGTTTAATGTAGTGTCTCAACTTTATTTTCTAATGTAAACATTACACTTTTCAAGATCAATGCAATGTCATCCTTCCATTAAGTAGACTACTTATAATTACTAATGTGGCAATAAACATCCTTAATTGACTTTTAAGTGTCCAGATTTACATCTGATGAGTCCAATCGACTGGTCCAACTTTCATCTCCTCCACTGAAGGGTCCACAAGAAGTACATCAGAGTTATTTTTTCCTTCTTTTCCTTTCTTATTCTTCTTTTCCTTAATTCCTCCTTCCTTCCCACTTCCCTGCAGTACTCCACCATCGCCATATGCACTTGCACACATCCTTCGCCACACATCATCCCACCGTGAACGCCCATGCTCCATCGCCTCACCATCTTCACCGCTGTAGTCAACCCACCATCCACCTCCACCATCTCACACCGCCCGCCTCCTCTCTCTCTCTCTTCCTGTGCAACTCAAACTTGAGGCAGTGCGAACTTGATCTGAGGTGCGCAGCCTCGAACTTGAGTTGGCTGTCTTGGATTTGAGGCTGCGCTGCCTTGGATCTAAGGCCTCGTGCCTCAAACCTGGGGCCAATGGACACGATAGAGAGAGGGGCGTGATGGACAACCGACATGGTGGTGATAGATGGCGGGGTGACCACAGCAGCGAGTGTGATAATGGAGGACAGCGGCATTGCATGAAGAAAAAAGAGGAAATAAAAAAAAAAGGTATATTCT
>BCNH02000011.1:11854837-11888436 GCA_001662345.2 Metrosideros polymorpha var. glaberrima | reverse complement strand
ACGGTTTATATTATTCCTTGGCTCCCTTCATTGCTGATATGGACTGCCACATTAGCAAATAAGTGCATGACTCAGCACTAGAGTTAACAGAAGGATCACAATTCTGAAAAGTTCATGGACTACATTGAACAAAGAAAATAGTTCAGAACCACATTGAACAGTGGGTAAAAGTTCAGAGATTTGTGGCATCATCGCCCCTTGTATCTATTATTGAAAGCCAAGCAATAAAAGATTATGAAACACGAACTATATCTGTCCTTCGTCTTACCACTAAACCTCATATGTTCCGGGAAACACTTACTGAATGGGCTATATCCAACCATAAATAACGTATAAGATGAAATCATAAATAAACTTTGAACTACCAGACCTTCTAAGATATACTCTCACCGCGATTAAACTATACAACTACCATTCAGTAATTAGTTCTGCAAGATTATCCTCACCAAAGATATGGTGAACCATCACAGCTTCAATCAGGACTGCAGATGATAGTCCAGAGTATAGGCACGAATATCAGAAGGGCTTGATCCAGGCCTGCCATGATACATCGAACTGGCTTTAAAAATTTTTTACACGTACAGAAGATAATAAAATACCAAAAATATTTGCACAGTGCTTAGAACTGAAAGCAGTTGCATTAAGGCCATACCTTTTATTGATGGTACCGTAGTGGAACCTTGGCCTTCCCTTCTTAACATCTTGTATGTACTGCAATCAAGTATATGTGTCTTAAATATATTAAAACCACTGGAGATCATCCAATCATAGGATATACATCTTAGCATCATAGTTAAGACTTTTACCAATTTCAAGGTGACCAAGATGGATGAAAATGCCAAGGAATCAAAAGGTATGTCGTCAAGGGCAAAGAGCTGGCAATCTGATGATTCAGGACCAGGTGTGAAGTGAGGATTCCGCAGCTTAGCTAAGAAAATGATATAGGTCTGCCCACACAAAAGAGCATATGCTTCATAGTCTGTAGGCAACACACACGATAAATAAAAGAGATAGATTGAGCTATTGATTTTCCTCACTTGACCAATACGAGGTATGTCCAGCTGAGCAAAAGGTGAAAGAACCTCCGCTTCTGCACATGCTTCTTCCCAAGTTTCTCTGATCGCCCCTTCTGCAGCTGACTCCCCAATTTCCATGTAACCAGCAGGAAGAGTCCTATCAACAGTATGTGTGAATAGGAGTTAAGAATGAAGATCGGTACTACGCGAACAATTTGTTTCCTTAAATGCCTAAACTCTTAGCAAAGACATTTTCTTTTCCCTCAGCAGAAGATGATTAAAAGGCAAAGCTTCCACAACCCAAACTCATTGATATGAATACAAACCATAGACCATTGGAAGGTTCGATGTTCCTCTTGCATAGTAGGACCTTGTTATCATGCTCAATGAGGCAACCTACAACCTAAAACCTAAAATATCAGTTTCCAGAAGTTAACAACCAGTCTTACCTTAGCCAAATACAAGAATAGCATCTCTACGTTGTACTAAGAGAAAGGTTTAATGTACATACGATTCTACTACAAACTTCTAATTTCTTCAAGAGTAAGACTCAGAAAATATTTGGAACAGAAAAGATTTACTTGGTTTGACCACGTGAGTTAGATAGTACAATCAAATTTTCAAGTTAACACAAACAGGACATCTCTACCATCTTTGGATTCTGGTAAGCAATTTTCCCGCAGAGAGTGCAAATAGCTCTCATCTTCTCCTCTCCATTGGGTATTTCATGCTTAGTTGGTCCACCACACCATTGACAGAAATTAATCCTTTTTACAATTCCCTGTGCACAAATGTGTAAGCAAAAGCAGATTAATGACAGGTCTTAAAGGCAAGCAAGACATCTCCTTTCATCCTTTCGCTTCATCTTCTCATAGAACCAAGAAAAGAGAGATAATTAGAAGTTAGATTGAAAGAACCATCGTTCTGCCCCATCCAACCAGGGGATAAACTCAAAAAATCAGTGAGTCAAGGACCAACTTAATTTCAATTCTCTCACAAGCCTACGAATATTTCCAATAAAAACTTACAATTTCCTTTCCAACTAGTATCACTTCTGCCCGCCCCATTATTGAATGCCATGATGGGGTACATGCTAGAGAAATAATTACAAGAGATCAAGAACTTTAAACATTAACCGTGTAAATGTACGTGAGTTTTGAACATAAATCTCCACATTCTAGTTTCTCTCCTCAACAGTATCTGCGCACGCCGTAAGCCGATAATTGTAGTGTCCACGCAGGTAATTCATGAAATTCCCATCAGTGGCTGCTGTGCATACTACACACTGACAGCTACAAGCCAAATCATCTTAATTCAAGGCGAAAAAACGGGATTAAAAGGTTTAGCAACGAGAGTAATACTCGACGACGCAGCTAAAGATACACTATCCGCAGCATAACCGAAATGGGCAGTGCACTCGGACCTCGCTCCACAATCACACCAAACCAAAGCCTCCGACTTCCTCTCAATCAGATTGCTATCCCCAATCACTTCCAAATCGAAAGACACGGATATCGGCACTCGAACCCCACCCACGGACGTCGGCACGCATTACACGGTCGCGTCTCGTAGACCGAACTGCGAAACCGAAGGAACACAACTTACAGGTGTCTGAATCGCGACGGGCATGCCCGACTCGGAACGAGCGGTGGCGAGAGCGCGAACCGTTCCGGAGCCGCAATGCCCCCTCCGAGCCGGAAATGGCGGGACCCGGCGTCTTCTTCCCGGAGAGGAGGGGGTGGTGGAGAGAGAGAGAGCGGAGAAGCCATAGGAGGAGCAGGGTCTCCTCCAAGGACCCAGGGCTTGCATCGCCTTGAGCAGCATCGGTCCCGCTCGTCTTTGAGAATCGCGCGGAGTCAGCTCGATAAGAACACTGCGTCTTTTGGCTTCTTCGTATCAATATCATAGGTTGGTGGATAAGTGCATTAAAAGTCATAAAATTTATTTTGAAAGTTTTAAAATTTTAAAAAGTGTAATTAAATTCTAAAAATTATCATAAAAGTATAATTAAATTATAAAACTTTTAGAAAGTACAAAAAAATTTTAGAACTTGTCAAATTAGTCCAATTAAGTCCTTTCGTTAATTGCACTTTCGCGATAAATTTTAGGACTTGATTGTATTTATTGAAAGTTTTATAACTCAATTGCACTTTCGGGATAAGTTTTAGGACTTCATTACACTTTCATGACAAATTTTAGAACTTTCAATGCACTTATCCTATTAAGTTCTATAACTAAATTTATTTTTAAGGATAATACCATAAAAAACTTCAAACTATGTCTATTGTAATATAAATACCTCGATTTGTTTTTTGTATCACAAAAATCATAATTTGGGATTTTTTTTCGTATTTGCCCCTTTTTTTATGAGCTACATTTGTGATCAGGGCTCCTTTGTTTCGCAAAAAGATAGGTGATTCGAAAAACATTTTCTTTAAAATATCGTTTGTATAGCTTTACGAAAATGAATGAACCAAAGATATCCGTGGAAATGTTTGGACACAAAATTACTATCGACAACAAAAATAATTTCCATAAATTAATTATTTAAAGTGATATGAGCAATCATTTTTTGGGAAAATGAACGTTCATTTTTCGCAAAATAAACGGATCCCAAAATTATAGTGACATTACTTTCATCGGATGAATGTTCGTTTTTCCTCGTGATTCCGCAAGAAACGTTTGATTTCCAAAATGTCGATTACTTGAATACAAAGAAAGATAGTGGATTAACGAAGGTAAACAAAGAGGTGCGCAGTTAGTAGTGAACCTGCCCTCAAGTATAACGTAGAATGGCCAAGAAGACACAAGTCTTTGCTCGAAAGCTGCAACAGAGACGGTTTTTAACGGAAAATTATCCAAAAAAAGTCCTCAACCTATAGAATTTTTGTCAATTCAATACTAAATCTTTCTATTTTACCAATTAAGTCTATCCGATTAATTTTAGCCATAAATCGTTGACGTGGACGCCAACTATTTCATGTGGTATACCAACGCTAATATGGATAATTTTTATGATTTTTTTTTCCCTTTCCTTTTCTTTTCCCTATCTTCTTGCGTGGTCAACGCGGCCGACCCTCGCTAAGGCCACGCGGCCTCACCAGGTGTCGCCTTGGCCGTGGGACGGCATGCCACATCAGCGCCGGCATGCCACGTACGACAGCTAGTGTCCACGTTAGCAATTTCCGACCAAAACTGACCGAACAGACTCTATTGGCAAAAAATGAAAAAGTTTATGATTTAATTGGCAAAATTCAAAGGTTTAGAACTTAATTAGCAAAAGTGCAATTGATTGAGAACTTTTTGGACAATTTTTCCCAATTTTGTACAACTATATTTGGCTCATATTCTGCTTTCTTGTCAAAACTATATACTGTCGGTTCGACATGTTCGTTCGGATCATGACCGTTCTTTTTTTTTTTTACCGCAAGCAGAGTGAAAGGTAAGAATTGTCCCAGAGGTGAGACCCTCGTTCGCTCGAACCGGCCGGTTTTAGTACAATGTTGAAGACGATGGTTCCGGGGAGTAGGTTCACGGGGACTGCCAATATTGTGGATTGCATGATTTACTTGAGCCAATTTGACTTGGCCCTTTCCAGGAAACCATGGCTTGGTTACTGTGTAGACTGCTGCTCTTTCTTCTTCCAGGATGCTCTTGTACCACAGATTGGCCTCATTGATTTCTTCAGGCAAACTTAAAAGAGAGGGCTTCTGAAATTCAAATGCCAGCGTCTTTTGCACCGTCCGAATGTCGTACGGCTGGGCTTGATCTTTCAATTCGGCACATTGAATTTTTCTTCGGTAGCTAATTTGATCCTCATTTGCGTTTTAGGCCTATCTGAGAGTTGCCCCAGATTGCCCAGATTTGTTCTTGTCGACTGATCCAGCACTGCAGATTCCGCAAAACTCGCCGACCAAAACCCGGGACTAGTCCACTTGAGAAATGTCCGAGAAATCATTAGATTCATGAAACCTTATAATGCATCAATCTCTGCTAGAGACGGTTATGACACATTAGTCCTATTTTCATGCCAGATCCTAGGCAATAAAGAATGAGAAAGAAAAGCTAATTAGTTCCTAATGTCTGCGAAACAATAAGACATGTAAATCAACGAAACTGTCGGTGATGCATCAAAAATAGCAGAGCCTTGGCTACCACGGGTTCCTGATTGCAGAATACACTAGCGGCGGCATCAAAACTGGGCAGCACCGACACCTCTACTCAAAATATCTATGCAATGATAATCATAAAGATGGATGAGGACCGACATATTTAGCTACTTGTTAGCATGTAACACACGTTCCTCGCGTCTACCATGGACTCTAACACTTCCAGGTTCCAGAATCTGAAGAACCATCTGATGCATCCTCAGTTCGCAGCCAGCTTATCACATAGAGACTGATATGCTGCACTACAAAGCTTGAACTTCTCCTCAGCAACAGCCTGATCAATCACGTTGCATCAGCAAAGGAGGGGATAAAAACAAAATTTCACAAAATTGAATAGTATTTTTTACAGCCAATAGATTTTCTAGAAGATACCCAGAATAGGAAGGATTAGAAAGCCCCGACCAAAAAGTTTAATTATCAGGTGGATTTAGAGTCTTGACTACATGAATATGAGAGTCGGAAGCATGGACAAGCAAGGTGGATTACTTTTAACACACTGCTCACTATAAACTAGATGAAGCAACACGCGTGGAATTGACGCTCAGGAAATAAGACAGACCATAACCACACTTGAAAAAATATAATTAAAAAATACATACACACAACATATATATATAAGTGGACTTGAAAAATTGAGACTTGGCTATGATACCATGTTAAAATGTTCAACCTAAAAGCATAAGCTATAAAGTGGAGGAGGTTCTTCCAACCAAAAAAAAAAGTGGAGGAGGTTCCAAGTATACAGGCCACAATGAACTTCATAGACTAATGATATTTCAACAGTAGCAAGCAACTACCAAGGCCTTCCATAATATGCCTTTCTTAAAAGTCTAAATGATACTACAAAGGTCTTAGCAGGTCAGTTCTCCAAGTGTTTCACTAAAACCACATAAATGGATGCCACATGATCCCTCTCCATCGTATACTCCTAATCGAAACATTTTCTGAAATTAAGTTTGGGAATCTCAGTTTACCTTGGAAGAGCCATGGTGACGATCAGGATGCCATTTCAATGCACAAGCTCGATATCTGGAATTGTCAGCAAAGGGTCAAAATCAGAGACATGGCAAACACACTCCAACATGCTCAGATCTTGAAACATGACAACGTAAAGCATTCGACAGAAACAGATCTCAGTGAAGACTCACGCGTTCTTGACATCATCAAGCTTTAATGGACCCGAGTCACCCAACCCAAGGGCCATTCTATCAGCAGATTCTGCCTCTAAATTTCCAGACTCTGATGAGGAGTCGTATTCATCATAGCTGGAAAATCTCCACTTCCCATATCTCCCATAACTACTCGAGTAGCTCGATGTGGTTCCCCACCAGTGGGGATCCTCATCATTAAGAAAGGACCAGAAGTAGAATCTATTCCCACCAAAAGCAGACTTGAAAATTGTATCAACATCATGATCTTCTTCACAGAATTGAAAACCTCCTAAAAAACAACAGCACCATGATAAATAAAGAAATCTACCATCTATGAGTTTGAAAGTTGTTTATATATGAAATTGACAAGTGTATGCCATCTTATTTAAGAAATGCTTGAGGATTTTCCTAAGAGTAAAAGATATTGACTGACAAATGGGCAAACTAGGAAAATTGACTGGAATTTTGTCCAAAAATTCTAAGACTTACAAACTAATAGTAAAAACAAAGATCGTGTCACCTATTGAATATGACACCACAAAAGATTATTGACAAGGAGTTGGACAGTGAGATAACCAACGGCCTTTGGCTATAACATGCAACTTCAGATCCGACTTCGATATCTTAAGAACCGTATGTAGGATGCTTCAACTATTCAGATTGCTAATTCACCCAAACACTCACTCTGGTAACATTATAAAGACAAAAGGCCCCAGAACAAGTATTATTTTCATTAAATGTGCTAATGCTACAAATAGACATCATTCACTGTATATAGAAATTTTGTGCTTTCTTACCTCTACCCCAACGTTGAGGTCCCTGTCCTCTGCTCCTATCACTCCTCGGTCCCCTAGTCCAGTAATGCTTAAACCATGAGGAGCCTCTACCTAGGAATGGGTCATCTTCACCAGCCTCATCTTGCCCCCTCTGAAGACAACCAAATGAAGACTACCGTGTAAAATTACTTGATGTTTGACATATCATATTGCGAATGATTGAGGAGATGCGGCTGAACTCAAATGCATGTTCTGTAAATCAGAAAATAAATAATAGAAAGTATTGCTCCAACAAGTTCTCATCTATTTAATCATGTATGGAGAACTTTTGGAAACATACTCCTAACTTATACAGCCAGCTAAAGTTAAAATGGAAAAAAATTCCTTGGGCAAGTTTTGTTCCAACAAGTTTCCATAGGCTTACACCAGTAAAAGGAGCAGTTTTTGGAACATACTTCTGACTTAACTAGCTAATTAAGGTTAGAAAAGAATAACAAACATTCCTTTTCAGTCTTTTCCACCACATGCAAAGTGTGACTTTTTTTAGAGGTCTCCCAAATGCAAAATTTCATGATCTACATAATATGAAAGAGCTCTGCTACATAGCTCTGACTGAAGTTGACAGTGTTAAAACATGAACTACCCAAGGCAAAGGAACATCTAAGACCTATTATCCAAATACAAATGTACGAAAAAGAAAACTCATCTGAACTGATAACATCTAAACGATGACAGGCAAAGCCTAAAGCTTGTCATTAACCATGTCAAACTTCACATCACAAAGATTTTCACTCCACTACTCACAAGAATTGCATCCCAAATAAAAGGGACAAACATAACAACAAAGAGGTGCAACAAAGGGGGAAAAACCAAGTACAGAATTTCTATCAAGATCTAGCACAATGTTCTGCTTTCAAAGGTCAGAGACCAAATATATCAGGTGAAAGAGCAAAGAATTTATTCATCCAAGGCGAACAGTTGTAACTTGTTAGATTGATCAAGAAGTTCATAAAAACAAAGTGGAAACAAATCCACGCCATGCAGAACGGCTTCACAAATTGCTAGATAGTCATAAAGTACAATTGAAACAAACCTGGAACATGGAGTCAACATAAGCATTTACATTCCTTAACAATGTTTGCTTTGCATGCAATCTTCTGAACCTTCTTGAATATTGGTTAGATCTCTGCGCATATAATTGAAGCCGATCATTTGGATTAAGCATGACCGTTCGTGGTGTTACAAGGAAGAAAATCTGATTGTGACTAAAAGGTCATCTAAATTGGCAAGAAGTAAACTGAGAAACTTAGCTACTAAAACCCAGCAAGGAACAGAGTGGCCAAATATATCAGCCAACAAAACAAGGAACAGAATGACCAAAAATCTCCTCAGACTAATGTCATACAGAATCCCACAAATGAACTAGCACATCCTCGGGTATTCCCTTATTCTACTAAAAAACATTTCAGTACACATTATTCAGCCAAACCCGTCTCAAATTCTATTGATTTACAACTTTTACGCTCAGCCATTGGACACCCAATTGACATAGTTTCCAGAAGGGGAAAAAATGGTCATCCAACAATGGCAAATAGAAGTATTAGAACCTCAGGAATTGTTGTGGTGGACAGCATCCTAAACAAATCAGAAAAAACCAAATGAAATCCCATAAAACCAATCCCAGCTGAAATCTCCTAAATCACATCCAGCTTAAAGATGAACGCTTTAGTTACAATTCCCCCAATAACCCAAACATCCACTCTACTCCAAGATTGCATCGAACCCAAAACCACACCAAACAAGAGCCACGACTCCATCGAATCTCTGCTCTCATCATTCCCATGGCAATCAAGAAGACCCAACAGAGTAATATGAAAGGGTACGAGCAGAAACCGCGAAAAGAATTCTTTTTTCTCAGAGGAAAACGAAAGAGCGAAAGATAATCATGGACATCGAAAAAACTCACGGGTTCCCAGTGAGTGCGTCTTTTACGTTCGAGGAAAGGGGTCGAGTGAAAGAAGGCAGCTCGGAGATGGTTGCAAGGTGACTGAGCGTTGGTCAGAGCTGCTGCTTTCATGGCGTTATTCATTTAGGCTGGATCAGTCAATCAAACATTCAAAGACGACAGACTCTGCGAGAGAGAGAGAGAGAGAGAGAGAGAGGCAGAGTCCCTGAAGCTGGGGCCTGTGAGGGACTCTCGCCGCGGCTGCGCTTAAGCCCGAGCTTCAGGAGAAGGGTGGAAAAAGAAAAACATAATTTGACAAAAGGAGATTTTTTTTTCAAGGATTTTAGGCTTTTTTCATTTCGCGAAAAGTAAATAATTTAGATAACATTTTCCTAAAAATGATCACTTATATGAAAGGTGATTAGTTCTAGAGTGAGTCGATTCCCACTTGAAACTTGGAACCGAACTGGGCACGATCGGTTCCCATTTTATAAAATCAGGAATCAACCCACCCAGTCCGATTTCAAGATTAGTTTTGGAACCGGTGATATATTTTTCTTTTGTTTCTTCTATTTCCTACAAATGGGAGTTTCCTAATATCACAAGGAAAAAATAATTTACTAATTAGAGTTTGCTTCAAAATAAAAAATAAAAAACTAAGAAATCTTGGTCGATCTGTCGCTTCAATCTAGGCAATCTAGTTTCTTACATGGAACCTGGAATTGGATCGGCTATTCTTGGCTCCAAATTTTTCGAACCAAGAATGGGATCGGTCCCCTCGTGAACCACCTAGAATCGCCTTAGGGTTTGGTTCCATGGTTAGATCGAGACTAATGCACACCCCTAGCTTGTATTGCTTATTAAAATAAATAAACGAAAAATATTTTCATCATTCACAAGAATATTTAGACATCAATTATTGTCAATAATAAAATAATTTTTCATTGACTAATTATTCCAAGCGATACAAGCTATCATTCTCATTTTCCACGAAACAAATGGATTAATGGTTTTCATATTTGATACTAGCGAAAATAGCACATGAAATATGCTCAAAATTGGAAAAAGAAACATTAACAAAAAGAGAGTATGATTCAAACAACTTTTTAAAAAAATCTTCAAAATATGACAACTCTTTTGACGTGAAATATCAAACACATTAAACATTAGACCTATTATTATTAATCGTGTCGCGAAACAAAATTATGCCATGCATGAAGCATATAGACATAGTGAAATGCCGCGTGACAAGTATCGGAGCGAACACCCTCTCGATTTCGACCTTTTAATAATATATAATTAGATAGAATAGAACAATAACATATTTAAATTATTATGGGATGCCAAGGTTGGTTCGGCCATTCCTTTAGTTGAAAGGAGTCAAACCTTCTTTTGGGCTGTGGGCTCCAAGTCACTTCACCGTTATAGCTATAATTCATGACAGATTTTAGGAAAAATGTCTCTTTTGAGTTTGAAGATGCTTCACCTCTAAAATGTATAGTACATATACTACATCACTTCATAGCACAACATAATACAATTATCAGTATATTAAACCGAGCGTACCTAACTTTTTAAAGTATCAAGTACTTGCAAAATTGGCTACTTCTAGGGTGCATTTGTTTAGCAGGAAATAAATTTTTTAGAAAACATTTTTCTAAAATTGATCACTTGTGAATGAAAAATATTTTTCTTGTCCACAAAAATATGTAGACGTAAATTGTTGTTGATGTTGAAAATATTTTTCATTGATTAATTATTTCAAATGATACAAACTATCATTTTCAGGAAAAAAAAAAGTTTGCTAAATCATTTATTTTTCACGAAATAAATAGAGCCCTAATTTTTTTTTTTTTTCATATAACTTCATCTTTTACAAAAAAAGAAATGGTTATTCTTCAAATTAAATAATTTGTACCGAACATTTTTTGCACTAATCAAGCGCTAATGTTAGTAATGTCACGCACGATACGTTAGGCGTGTACAACTGGATTGGGTTTACTCTGGAATTGTAGTAGCCCACCTAGAAGACAGGTTAGGGAAGCAGTTCCTGTTTGAACCAGTTTTAGTTTTTGGAAACCTATTTAAATCGGTTTGGTTCTCGATTCCAGGTGATGACCCACCCGCACGGTTAAAAAAACCCCTAGCTTAGTGTATAGAGCCCTCAATCACCTCTCTCTCTCTCTCTCTCTCAACAAGCTAGTGACAATGTTGTATGTGTTTGCAAGGAAAATTAATTATAAGTTTCCACTATTTTATGTTCAGTAGGCTATGAGACATTATAGTTAGTTGTTAATGGTTAAGGTGAAAACATTGTTGCATGTCATTTTGTTGAAAAAATGAAACAGAAAAAGGAACAAAAGAAAAACAGGGTAGATCTTGTTTACCTTAGAACCGAACCGGAAAAACACGGTAGGTTCCAAAACAAGTTCCAGGGCAAACAAGGTAGTATCTAAATTCCAAAAACTGGAAATCGATTATAACATGGTAGGTTTTAGGTTTCAAATCTAGAACCTACCCACCTTTGAACCGATCACCCTTACCATACGTAATGTGTTGGTCCAAATCGATGTTGACACACTCAAATTTGGCCAATAACTCTTGGGCTAGTCATTAGACTGTCGGAACCTAAATGTTCATATGTGCAAAAAATAAAGTTGATCGACAAACCTAAAATCAATTACAGATGAGTAATCTGAATGTAGACGAATGATCCGAGCCCAACAAATTCACGTTGTATCCTTAAGACAATTTGTCCCCTCCACGATACCCAAGGTTCTTAGACAATTGCCTCTCAAGATAGAACAGGTCGCCTTTCCTATGAAGTGGCACTTCTTCAAAGGAAACCTTTGAACGCAACTTCGCAGATTAATTGCAAAAAACAACAATGACGAAAAAGGAGAGTAAAAACGGATAAATGGGAATGCAAGTTAAAAAGAAAACGAAGAGTCACGAAACTGTACATAATCGTTGATGAATGATCACAAACTCGAACAGCTCTCTTCGTCCAAAGAAAAATCTTTAGATAGAAATATGCCCGTTCAAACATGACTTATCGTGTCTGTTCAGTTAAACAAAAAAAAAATTAAAATTGATGGGAGTTAATAGGCTGATCCTCAACCCGAGCTTGCCAGTGGGCGGGCGGTGGCGTGCGCACGCAGGAATCGACCCAAATTTGTGTAGGTCATCTTCCTTCCACAAAAGTGGGGTACCCCTTAGGGCCCAAACCTATTTGAGAGACTTCTCTAATTAAACTCATCTCCCATAATCTTTTCTATCCAATGTGGGACTACCTCCATCTACATTTCTCATTCACTTTCTATGGGATTTGCTTATCAAAATCTCAACAATCCCCCACATGAATGAGAAGTTCAAATATCATGACACTTCGTATATGCAAGAGATGCAATGTGCAATTATTCCATGAGTGAACGCTGCATCGAGATAAATAGTTTGAAATTTTGAACTTTTCCTAGTGAGACCTATCGGACTTACTCACTCAATCAGTAGACTTGATGTCTTTGAAATGTCGACCTTTAGTATAAGTTAAGACAATAGGAATCACACAGCTATCTCTCAAACAAAGTTGGTTCTCACTACTATGTTCATTTTGGCCATGAACACCGCCTGGTTTCATAAGTGCTTTCGAGAATTCGGCATTTCAAATTCTTCATAGAAGCGGCCCTCACTTCACACTCACATAGGTGATTTTATGAATGTGTGGTATATCACATACCCAAATCAGAATAATTAAAAGCTTACGCTTAACCTTCACATGTCAGTGCTGTTTCCGTACAGGAATGAGTAAGAGTTGACAGTACTTTACACTGTCTTCATAACTTGGTTGTTCCTTTGAACCTAAATCTTAGGATCTCCAATCAACTAGATAGGGTTTTCACTATGATAACTTATTTTATAGGTTTTGAATCCATTCCTTTTGATGTTTTCATAGCCATCTCTTTAGTTAGGTATTTTGTTAGTGGATCTGCAATATTATCTTTTGACTTCACAAAATTAATTATGATAATTCCATTAGAGAGTAGTTGTCTTACAGTATTGTGCTTTCGATGTATATGTCGAGACTTCCCGTTATACATGACATTCATTGCCCTATCTATTGTCGCTTGACTATCACAATGAATACACACAGCTAGTACTGATTTAGACTGATTAAAAATGTCTTCTAAGAAGTTTCGAAGCCACTTTGCTTCTTCACTGGCCTTATCCAAAGCAATAAATATTGCTTCCATAGTAGATCTCGCAATACAAGTTTGTTTTGATAATTTCCAAGACATTGCTCCCCACCAAGTATAAATACATGCCCACTTGTAGATTTTGTATCTCTTGTGCCGGTTATCCAATTTGCATCACAGTATCCTTCAAGTACCGTTGGATACTCTCTGTAGTGCAAAGCATAATTTTGAGTATACTTCAAATAGCTCAATACACGCTTCATAGCTCTCCAATGGTTTTCATTTGGACTAACTGCAAATCGACTTAGCTTGCTCACAGCACAAGCTATGTCCGATCTAGTACAGTTCATGACATATATTAAACTGCCTAGTATACTAGCATACTTATTTTGAGCCTTGCTTTCACCAGTATTTTTTGAAATATGTAAATTAACATCTATCAAAGCCTATATTGGTACAATGTCTAGATTCTTGCACTTTTTAAGAATCTTCTCAATGTAATGAGACTGTGATAGAGCTAATCTTCCAGATGTCTTATGGATTCTAATTCTTAAAATAACATCTACGACCCCTATGTCTTTCATATCAAATTTGCTTGTGAACATGCGTTTGGTCACCTTGACAACTTCACTATCGCTGCCCAATATAAGCATGTCATTTACATACAAGCACAAAATGGCAAAACTATTATGAGTGTTCTTAACATATACACATTTATCACACTCATTAATCTTAAAACCATTCGACAACATAACTTGGTCGAATTTAGCATGCCATTGTTTCGGTGCTTGTTTCAAGCCATAGAAAGACTAGATAAGTCAACATACTTTCTTCTCTTATCTTGAAACAATGAACTCTTCAGATTGTTTCAAATATATTTCTTTTTCCAGATTCTCGTTTAAGAAAGCCATTTTCACATTCATTTGATGAATTTCAAGCCTATACACCGCCGCTATGGCAATTAGCATCCTTCTAGATGTAATTCTTGTAATAGGTGAATAAGTGTCAAAATAATCAAGACCTTCTCGTTGCTTGTATCATTTTACCACAAGCCTAGCCTTATATTTATCAATAGTATCATTCGCTTTCAATTTTCTCTTGAAAATCCACTTACATTGTAGTGGTTTATTACCAGGAGGAATATCAACAAATTCTCAAGTATGATTTGACAAGAAGGATTCAATTTCACTATTGATAGCTTCTTTTCAGAACGGGGCTTCTAGGGATGTCACAGCCTCTTTAAAGGTCCAAGGCTCATTCTCTATCATATCACAAATGTCTGTATGTATTAAATCTAAAGGTTTTGTGATTCTATTATCTATAGAATAAAAAAGGAGGCTTAGAAAACTTAGATTCAACACATACTTGGCATTTTTCACTTGAACAATCAAATTTTGGCAATAACTCCATGTTTATTAATTTCATTATTGACTTATAATTAACATGTCCTAATCTAGCATGCCATATATTAGGAGACTCAAGCACATAGACAAAAACAGCTTTATTCATAACATCATTGGGTACAATAATCATTGCATTCAATTTGAAAAGACCATCACTAAGATAACCCTTTTCTACACACATCTCATTTTTGGAGAGTACAAACTTATCAGACACAAATACCATCTTGAAACTATTCTTGCTAAGGAGAGATCTGGATACTAACTTCTTGCGTATGTTTGGCACATGTACCACATTGTTTAGTGTCACTATTTTCTCGGATGTCATCTTTAGAGCAACATTTCCAACACCTTCAACCTTAGAGGTCGATGAATTACCTATGTAGAGTTTTTTTATCACCTCCCATAGGCGTGTAAGATGAGAACATCGATTTGTTGACATAGATATGACGAGTTGCTCCAGTATCAATCCACCATTTTTTGGAGTTTCCCACCATATTGCATTTAGATATCATAGTAGTAAGATTGATATCATCAATACCACTAAAAATTTGTTCCACCACATTCGCCTGAATCTTCTTTCTTTTCTTGGCTTTACAGTTTTTGGCACGATGTCCAGACTTTCCACAATTGTAGCATTTGCCAATACATTTTTTCAAGCTTTGGGTGGATCCCTCTTCATATTTTTTCCTCTTCTTATTAGGTTTCGATCCTTCTTCAACAACGTTGGCCCTTGAGACCTTCAGATCGCTGCTAACTTTCTTCTCAAAAAGCCTATTATTTTCCTCTATCTTCAATCGAACAATTAAGTCTTCAAGTAATAACTCATTTCTCTTGTGTTTGAGATAATTTTTTAAATCTTTCCAAGATGGTAGTAACTTTTCAATTAAAGCAGCCACTTGAAATGATTCACTAATCATCATACCTTCAGCATGAATGTCATGCGTTATCAATTGAAGTTCTTGAACTCTACTTAAGACGGTTTTAGAATCTATCATCTTAAAGTCCAAGAAGTTGTCGACAATAAATTTCTTCAACCCAGCATCTTTGTATTTCTTGTCCAAACTATCTCACAACTCCTTAGCCGTTTTCAGCAGACTATAAACGTTGTAGAAGGAATTGTCCAGACCGTTAAGGATATAGTTGCGACACAGGAAGTCAGAATGCTTCAATGCATCTACAGCAGCAACCTTTTCCTTGCTTGTCTCTCCATCATCGAACTTAGGAGCATCCTTCAAAAGGAACCTTGCCAAATTTAAAGTCGTGAGGTAGAACAACATTTTCTGTTGCCATCTCTTGAAATTAGTCCCATTGAACTTTTCTGGCTTCTCACCATGAGTTGGAACAGATGCAATAGGCATCATTGATGTTGTAGCCAGTTCTGTTACAAAACTAGAAATTATTCAAAACGCAACTATACGAACACAACGCAAAATTGTCTTAAGATTGTTGGAACCTAAGTGTTCATATGTGCAAAAAATAAAGTTGATCGACAAACCTGAAATCAAGTACAGATGAGTAATTTGAATGTAGACGAATGATCTAAGCCCAACGAATTCACGTCTTGTTCTTAAGACAATTTGTCCCTTCCACTAGTACCCAAGATTCTTAGACAATTGTCTCCCAAGATAGAAGAGACTGTCTTTTCTGTGAAGCGGCACTTTTTCAAAAGAAACCTTTGAATGCAACTTCGCAAATTAATCGCAAAAAACGACAATGGCAAAAGAGGAGAGAAAAAATGGATAAGTGGGAATGCAAGTTAAAAAGAAAACAAAGAATCACGAAACTATACGTAATTGTTGATGAAGGATCACAAACTCGAACAGCTCTCTTCGTCCAAAGAAAAATCTCTAGACATAAATATGCCCATTCGGACATGACTTATTATGTCTATTCGGTTAAACAAAAAAAATTAAAACTGATGGGAGTTAATGGGATGATCCTCGACCCGGCCAACCAGCAGGTGGCGGCGGCGCGGGGATCGACCTAGCTTTGTGTAGGTCATCTCCCTTCCACAAAAGTGAGGTATCCCTTGGGGCCCAAACACATTTAAAAGACTCCTCTAATTAAACCCATCTCTCATCATCTCTTCTACCCAATGTGGAATTACCTCCATCCACATTTCTCATTCACATTCTATGGGATTTGCATATCAAAATCCCAATATAGACTGATCTCAAGCTAACTTCATAAAAATAAAAACAAAACTCATCGGGTCCCAAATGAAATGCTTTGATTGTTATGGAATTTAGACGCACGTTGCTCGTGGATTCCAATCCCAATTGATTAAATCTCAATTAAATATACACGAGTAATAGTTTTCGGTAATTTTTTTTTTATTGTGGACAATAAAAATACACGATATGTTTAAGTCAGCGATTTTATTTTATATGGTAATTCTTTTATAGCGAGGAAGTTTCACCTCATATCATGTGATTAATCCGCAAGCAAATATTCGTTCTTAAACCTTTGGTCAACCCTACGAGATCGATCATTCATTCCTCTAGATATTCGCATTAATGTTTGCACTTTATTCTCGATGGGCGCGGTCCAACTCACTCAAGAATGGGACGGTAGCCCAACTAAATGGTTATCCCGACACCTTCATCTTATCTCTTAGACAAGTTTAGACAAAAATATTTTACGGGTCGCAATTTTAATTCCACTCATTAGGAAACAAATTTTGCTCGAGATATGCACGCGCGGGGTGCCGGGTCAAGATACATATCGTGGATCGAAATCTTTTTCCATAAGGTCCGACCAAGTATTTCAAACTAATATCTTGTGCCATAGACATATATAAATTCGACAAAACATATCGTCAAATACGAGAGATAGAGTGAAAATCAGCAAATTGCAAATCGTCCTCTTTATGCCTTTTCCATATCTGGCACGTCCTTTTTTCTCCTTCTTAACCTTCTTCTTTTTGGGGGGGCCCACAGCAGACATGGCACGTCGCGATTTGTCAACCCGATAGTCGCACCCCACCCTTTCTCTTCCCGCTCCGCCCGCCGCACGATGACACGACTTTCGACCGCTCAACGGAAGACTCGGTCTCGGAGCCAAGAAAGCAGGCGGGAGCAGACAAGTGTCCCGTGGAGGCAAGCGCACCAGATCGTACCTGCCAACGTGATCGTTGGGACAGTTGCAAACGGAGGATGAGTTGGAAAAAAATCTTTTCCCCCCCTTTTCTTTTTCATTTTTTATAATTTTAATTTTTTGGCGACGTATTATTATTCCTCCCACCCAACCCGTCACCTTTTATTCAGGAGAACTTTTTCCAAGACGAATTTAGCCCTCATCTCCCTTCCCAATTACATCCATGCCCTATCTCCGAATATGGGATTAATCATTAACTTAAAAATTATCTAGAGAAGCATATAAGAAAAAAGAAAAGAAAAGGAATAATGAACTTTGTCCGCGTTCATATGGATGGTCCTTCGTTGTTTGAAATAATTCATGTGGGGTCGGATGAGCGAATAAAATCAATTCATAGTCGGTGATTTTTCATAGTGTGGAATTATTTATTTCAAGCAGAGAAATTATCTTGTGCACGATGTGATAGGATATTGTCATGATTTATTATTTTATCTAGAAAAAAAAAAAGGTCAATATTTTGCGCTTGGTAATTCTTTCAGGAAAAGTAATTATTAGGCATTTTCCAAAATAAGCTCGTATCTAGAACTAGTTCCAACCTTTTAAATTAGCCAAATCAAAAGGGTGAACCGGTCTTTTCACACATCGGAGGCGACCGAAAGCGAGACAGCTGTTCTTCACCAGGGTTCATAGTGGGGTCCAGCGATCATGGGGGGGAAGGGCTGAGAATGGACGGCTGCGATCGAGACACAGCAAAGATTTCAGACGTTCGCTCTGGATCAGTCCCTCTTTTTGCGCCCTTTTTAAAACAAACCGAGCGCGCAACCGCTCTCCAGTTCTCGAGCTCTCCCAGACGCGAGCGAGCGAGCGAGCGAGCGCGAGGGGATCGGAGATCGGAGTCGGAGATCGTCGTCTCGCCGAGGTAATGGTGATCCGCGTTCGATTCGAAGGTCGTGGTGATGCTCGCGGATTCGCGCGCTCGTCCGCGATGATCTTAGATTTTGTCTGTTCCCGTGGCCGAGAGAATCGTCTCGGATCGCGCTCATTTCGATGTTTGCGAGATCCGATGCTCGTTGTTCGTGTCGACGTTGGTCTCGATCGCATGTTTAGGTTGGCCCTGGTCGCGTTTCCCGTGATTCTGTTTCAGCTCGTTGAGTTCTGCACGTCGATGCCTTCGTGATTTTCCGCTCGCGAATGTGTATCGATTCGACGAGCTGGCTTGTTATGTGGGTTCGCGTTTATGCGAAATTCGAGTCGAGTGGTTGAAGCATGAGCTGGTCGGTTGTGATTGCTTCGCTTCTCGATTGGATCCTCGTTGGAGTTTCCGGCATCCGTGCTTTGTCATGCCTTGTTTGAGACTATATTTCGCGGATTCGAGTTTAGCGAGGCCAGAGTTCCGAAAATTTGTTCGCTGGACATTTGCTTTACCTCATGTGCTCTGCATGATGAGATTTCTCAACTGGATTTGCCAATGCCTGTCTGCATATCTGTGATCGACGAGGTTGTTAACCGAAATAGTTAAAAGGCGATGGCAAATAAAATTTTTTTAGTTCCTTATTTGGTCTTATTTTCACGAATTTTCCTATGTCGAATTGCATTTGACATGATATTGGGCAATTCTGCAGCAGTTTAGAAGATGGCAGATTCTGAGGATATTCAACCTCTTGTATGCGACAATGGTACCGGAATGGTCAAGGTAATTGCTCGAGAGTAATTTCAATGGAACATTGTAAAGTAAGCACCATGGTATAATCCTCCTTTGCTGCGGTAGGAATGATGGTAGTCAATTGAGCATTTTATTTCCTCTACAAAAGTTAATGAATGCTGTGGTTTCTGTCACTTGTGACACCATATTGCTTAGAAAACGGAAATTTCTTACGAGCTTGAGTTGCTCTCGACTGATTTGCAATTATGAATTCAGGCTGGGTTTGCGGGAGATGATGCTCCTAGAGCAGTATTCCCTAGCATAGTAGGCCGACCTCGCCATACAGGTGTTATGGTTGGTATGGGACAAAAGGATGCTTATGTTGGGGATGAGGCTCAATCAAAGAGAGGTATTTTGACATTGAAGTATCCGATAGAACATGGTATCGTTAGCAACTGGGATGACATGGAGAAGATTTGGCACCACACATTCTACAATGAGCTCCGTGTGGCCCCAGAAGAGCATCCTGTTTTGCTGACAGAAGCACCTCTCAATCCTAAGGCCAATCGAGAGAAGATGACTCAAATAATGTTTGAGACATTCAACACTCCCGCCATGTATGTGGCCATTCAGGCTGTCCTTTCACTGTATGCCAGTGGTCGTACAACTGGTAAGCAATTTTACAAGTTTCTGCTGTATGTTATCATCCGTAATTGATGCACGAGAAACCATGTCATTTGGGAACAAAATATCTTTAAGAACCTCTTGTCAGGGAAAATTGTTCTGTTTACATGGAATTCGTTTGAACTAAATGAAAATTATGTTAGCGTCAATATATGGAATGCACATGCACGCACACATACACAAACGTCCATCATTTCATGCATTGTCTTAATTAAGAATTAATGTCCTGTGAATATCCAATACAAAATTTGCGCTGCCAGCAGTCACACGAGTGACATATAGCCATCTTTCTGGTCAATGAAAGCTCTAAAATGATGTCTCCAATGTATTGGGACAGATTTTATCTGAAGTTATCATATAAGTCAATTTTACCATGCCGCCATTGTGAAACTAAAATCTTGTCAGTCACTGAAGAATGGAAGTCATAACTCATGCAACATCATTTTATTCCAATGTGGTATGGGTGTCCGGAAATTGAGTTTCATGTTTGTACCTTTCTCTATCCAGGTATTGTTCTGGACTCTGGAGATGGTGTGAGTCACACTGTTCCCATATATGAAGGCTATGCCCTCCCACATGCCATTTTGCGTCTCGACCTTGCAGGCCGTGATTTGACAGATGCTCTGATGAAAATTTTGACTGAGCGTGGCTATTCTTTCACTACTACTGCAGAACGAGAAATTGTGAGGGACGTGAAAGAGAAATTAGCTTACATTGCTCTTGACTATGAACAGGAGTTGGAAACTGCAAAGACAAGTTCATCTTTTGAGAAGAGCTATGAGCTACCCGATGGACAGGTCATCACAATTGGAGCTGAACGGTTCCGCTGTCCTGAGGTGCTCTTCCAACCTTCCATGATAGGCATGGAAGCTGCTGGTATCCATGAAACAACATACAACTCTATCATGAAGTGCGACGTCGATATCAGAAAGGATCTTTATGGCAATATAGTTCTCAGTGGAGGCTCTACTATGTTTCCTGGCATTGCTGATAGAATGAGCAAAGAAATTACTGCACTGGCTCCTAGTAGCATGAAGATTAAAGTGGTGGCTCCCCCCGAGAGAAAGTACAGTGTTTGGATCGGAGGTTCCATTTTGGCATCCCTCAGCACCTTCCAGCAGGTAATGAACCTCACTTATCCATGCTCTTTTAATGCGCATACTTGAGAAGATAGATGCATTTATCAGCCGATATATGATTGCACTCCGTGGAAAGTTTAGTATGGTCAGTCAATAACAGGTCTGCAAGCAGTAATGATGGTACCTTGCTCTATGAGAGGAACTCATAGGAAGGTTTGATAATCCAAAGTTGTGGTTGACTTTCTCTATTCTATCTAACTTTGGATTAACCTTTATATAATTTGCTTGTAGGCACCTCTAGCTACACTTATTCAGACAGCAAGTATATCACATCCTCTTTTTTTCTCTGTGTGCAGATGTGGATCGCGAAGGCAGAGTATGATGAATCGGGACCATCAATCGTTCACAGAAAATGCTTCTAATCGTCGAGTGGGGATTGGCAAACGTCGTAGAAGAGATTCTTTTATCACGGAGAGGTTTTTATCTGCAGAAATATTTCTTTCTTTTCTCGAGTTTCCAACTTTTCGTTTTTCTTCCTCGTGATTTGGGACAATTGAATGTAAACCTAAGTGAATTACCGTGAAGATTCGTTTGTTCTTATACCATGTTACTATAGAAAAGCTTCTTTTCTTGGTAACTTGGCATGGTTTTGGATCAAGATTCTTTAGAGCAAAGTTCATTTGATGATTGTAATTGATGAGTGTAACTTCCATCTATACATAAAGGGTGCTTTTGCAGAGCCAACTATCTAAATATTTTATCTGCTATTCTACGATGGCTTTTGAGTTCCTAGTCTTTCAGATTACAAGCACAGTCGCATTGAATTTATGGTTCACTTAAGTAGCAATGACCCAAATAAGACATAGAAACAAGTAGCTCATGGAAAATCTTGGTCCTTTTTTTTCCCTTTTTTGAGGGTGCGTTTGTAATTGTTTCGCGAAAATCAATAAGTTGAAAAATCTTTTTTAGATTACTTCGGAAAAAATGAGATAACAAAAAAATATTTTCATCTTCAACAAAAATAGTTAGACATGTATTGTTATTAGCAAAAACATTTCTCATTTCTAGCCAACAAAATAAGGAAAACAATTCTCATTAACTCATTTTAATGGACGATGTATAGACGATCTAGATTAGGAAAATCTTTTTCACATTATTAATTTTCCGTGAAGCAGAAGGATGAAATGTCATAGGAGTACAACAAATAATCTTATCCAATTAACCCTTGTGCATGATTTCTTGTTTGCAATGCTCATAGCCTCCATACTATCCTATCTAATTTTTGCGCACGATATCACTCCACTTTTAAATCCCAAAATATGCACCTTAAATTTTGTTGTTAGATCTCAAATTAGACCAAATAACCAATTTCTTCCGAAAATGCCCCTCGAAATTGTGATTTTATACAATCAAGTTTCTTGACATGATTCTAGCCAGTTGGAGCTGGCATTATGTTGTGGAAAAAATTGGCATCGCCATGGCCAATTTAATTTGCACTAATCAAATTTGAGGCACAATAATCCAATCAATAATTAAACTGAGTTTCAATTACATTTCTTTTCATAGTGACTGATAATAAACATTGGAATTTTGTCAGACACCAATCACACATGTGGCTTTGGTTTTGTTGGTTCAATATCAACGAAGGGAGGATGGAGTCGCGACACGAAAAATATGGCTTGAAACAGTTCTTCCAAACAAGTAGCCCATGACGTGCGGTGGGGTACTTGGCTGGTGGCCGCTTGCTCGGATTGCGCAGCTATTAGATGGAAACTTGGCTATTCATCCCGGACTGGACCTTTAACACTCCTGATGCCACCTGAGTGAGCTCCAACCAACAAGGCTCGGCAAAACTAAGCTTGTTTGTTTCTTTTACACTCCGATACGACGGTTTCATGGCTTCAAGGCATCCCAAACCCTAGAATCTTTTCAGCCTCTGCGATCCCTGGCAAGAGTTTCCTGAACCGTCGGTTACAGTCTTTGACATGGGACATCTAGTTTGGGGTCAACCATGACAGAATTCTCATTTCTGAGAATACCACGCACTGATCAGTGTCAAATAAGAAATTTAGACCACCCGGTTAGAAATTGACGGAGCACGGGGTTATGGTGCTTGACTTGAATTTGACTACACTGTCAGATTCATGCTGAACAATCCCTTCAGATAGATGAAAAATGATCTAGAAATTCAAAACCTTGCAAATATGTTTCCAGTTCACATGGCATAAGAAGTATCTCAATCTAATTGTCTGAGTATGCCATCAACGATCAGCATAAATGACAGCAAAGAACATATGTTGGGAAACATGAATCACCAAAAAAGATTGATCTTGTGGAGTTGGATGTCCGACATTACCCATGCCCCATGCCCATGCCCATGCCCATGCCGGTGAAAGGACCCAGCCATCCGCATAACTTCGACTAGCTCTCTTCATCTATGAGAATAGTTGAAGAACTGCCTATTCCAAGGTCCACTAGAGATGCCATTTCATCATCAAGCAACATCGGTAGAGGGGAACCCTGTATCATCGAAGATTGAAAGCACTTCAATATGCTGAGAGCCTTTTGAACCTCGGGAACATAGCAAAAACTTGTAAACTGACATCAGATGGAAAAAAGGCCAAGTGGACATGAACCTTAGAATCAAACAGATTTTGCTAACAAACACCCAAATAAAGAAAATTGTTATTTCCAGAACACTGTCATCCTCGGGTTAGATGTGATCAATACATTGGAAGTAAGGCGCCGGCTCCCTTCTTACTGACAGCACAGCTACGTTATAATGTATGGTTAATACTGCCATCCCCGAGGCACTCGTTAACAAGACCCATATTAAAATAATGATAGGAAAAGCAACCCTTTTTTCTCCAGCATAAATTCGAACCAATGTTAATCATATTTGCAGTAGTTAGTTGCAGTTGCATCATGCAACTACATGTAGTATCAATCTCTTTCAGGAGAAAGAAGGGTAAAATATGCCCACAAGGCTCGTATGACCACTGCTCCTACATTCTCTCTTTTTCTTTTTTCTTTTTTCCTGAACACTTAAAGTGGCAACTAAAATCACACAAAATACTCCAGGATTTTGCGTAGATGGAGTCCTGCTGAACTCGCACTTCAATTTCCCCTTCACTTTGGATGTTAAGTCACTATCAAGGGTTCTGCCACATCTTTCTGATAAGCACAAATGGGTAAATTACCAGTGCTGTCAAGGAATAAAATGGAGGCCCATAAACACAACTTCTCAAAAAATCACTTTCCAAGGTGTTGGTAATGACATAAGTATGCTACAAGAGATTATAAGTGGTTACCAAATTCAAACTTAGCCATAACCCCTCCCAAAGATCTGTTATCAAAACACTCAACAATATTTCACTCAGTTGGGAGTGTTAAAGAGTTTAACTGATTGACAGATCTCAGACTGGGTTTTGAAATTGAAAAAATAAGAAGTTTCTTTTCATCACTATAAACTAAGTAGATCGAGAAGACATAAAAGGGTCATCATAATCTAAGTATATATCAATACTGAACATCTCTTTGCCCAAGTGTTCCTCAGCTGAAGTTACGGATTTATAAGAGGGGGAGGGAGGCCATTCACAGATTTAATAAATTTATATCCAGTGATGAAGCCGAACCTCTTCTTCTAGATATAACTTTGGCCTGGTGGACTTTAAATTAAAAATGCTTTCACAGAGAAGCTTCAGCTTTCCTACCTGAAATGGATGAATCGAAGAGTTTAGAAAGACCTTCAAATTAAAGACATGGCCATGGAAAGTTAAGGAACATAACCGTGGTGGTGGCTGGCACTTTCTTTGTTTGTAAGGGCTTCTCACCCATGGATGCTGCAATGCATTTCAAAGTGATTGCTGCCAAGGAATTTAAATCAGTGCGATATGACTAATGAAACAGCACATAAGGAGTCACATATAGCATCATTACATATAAGTCCTGAAGACATTTTCTTGGGTCCTGCCGATGCAATTGATGGCCTTTCATCTTCTATTCCATGAAAATCCTTAAGCTCCATAAATCTGGAATTGGTTTCAACTCCACATTTAATCATCAACCACATAAGCAGAAAGATCATGATATATTGGCTCTAAATCTGAGTGTCATCACATTGGTGAAAGTATTAGGTTCTAGGGTTGAGCAAAAAAGAAAAAAAGACCGGGAGCCAAAAAATTTTGACTAGCCTGCCCGGCCAGGAAGGACTTTTTAGGCCCGAATAGGCCTGGGCCAGGATTTTGGCCTCCTTTTTTTTTTTTGTTCGGGCTAGTCCAGGCCTTCGGGCCTATGCTCAGGCACCCGAAATGGCCCGGACTGGCCCATTTTTATAAAAAATAAGAATATGCATTATAAAATAACTTAAGAAACGCATTATTTATTCCAGAAACACTATAATAAAGTCATAAACATGTAAAAAAAATTAAATGAACGAGAAAATATGTGGTGGTTGTAAGGGTCAAATTATGAAAAGTGGCCGAAACATTTTGAAAAAGTGAGGGTCGGCCCGTGCTTACCCTAGCTTCACATATTGCAGAGTTTAAACCTATTCAAGGATATAGAGAGTTGTGCAATTATACAAGATCTAGGTTGTATAATGAGATTTGACCATGGAGAAGCGTACCCTGAGTTCTGCTTGTTTCAGTTGGAAACGGAATATGACGGAAGCTATTATTCAACCCACATTATATTTGCCACTCCCCCAAATGTATGTGAAAATCAGATGCCATCCAATCACACATACACAATCACAAATGCAGATCAGGCCATAAATTATGATTATGAAAATGACCTGTGACGCCACTGTTAGTGATCCATATCACCATAGGTGGGGGAAACCACATATCATCATCTTAGCTATTCCCTTCTTACGTCTAAGCTATTAATTATCATGTTACAGTACTAAAAGCACCAACATTCAACATGATCCACTTCAGACCATCCATTTCAAGTACCTGGGATGGAGACGCTTCATTTCCTCTGGGTTGTCACCGTGCCTGGACATAACAAGGCGAACATACCTGCAAGGACCAGAAGACAACATCCAGAGTGATTAACTGCCACCCTGTCTCATCCCTTCACTAATTCTTAAATGCAACATTGTAGCCAATGAAACTCAAGAATAAATTCCATCTATTTCTCATGTATAAACAACTCTAATCAAGCTCACTAAAATGTCAATAAGGACAGTTATAAAGCCCCATAAAAGAGATCTTGGACAAGATATTACAAGTCAATCCCCCTGATATCACAAAATATTCATTAAAAAGAATGCCTTTCCTCCAGCACTAAACAAGAGCAGTAAAAGGATATAGTTTAAAAAAACGTGCCGTATCTCAGACTCCTTCCTTTCTCGAGCACTGACCTGAAGGGTACATGCAGAGCACATAAGGTTCATTTACATCTGAAGAAGTGAAAAGCAAAACTATAGATGTAATTCACCTCACTCCCATTTAGTACTTCAACTTTTGCTAAACGAGCGACCAGGACAAATCTTGGGACACCACCTTTTGCAGGATCAGTGATTGGATTTTCAGAAAGCCTAATGTCCTAGGAGGAAAGAAGAACAAGCAATCAAAAACATACAAATGCCAAATCTTAATACGAGAAAGAAGTACAATATTTTTTGTTGTCATGCTTTATAATCTGTAATAGGAAGGCAACTGGCTATCCTTGTGAGTAAAAAGCAAATGATTGAACAATACAATCATTAGAAGTCAGCACAGATTTTTTTATCCTCATAGACATATAATCACCTTCTCATTGACTGAACAGTAGCAGACACACAGGATTCCCCTTAAAATGAATTTTTTGTACAACCACTTAGTGCAAAATCGGGGAAAAATTCTGTAGAGCCAACAGAAGCAAACATTTTGACTTTGCTAGAGTTGATATGCTGAAAAATTTTGTGAAGTACACCTACTAGTAACACAGAAACTTTCAAATAACATTAAAACTACTCTGCAAGAACAATGTGATCTAATCAACAACAATTTTCTGAATTATGTTACACTATGTAACTTGAACTTGGACAGAAGTATTATGTTCGGCGACATAAACTTGCCAAATTTCTAAATGAAGGACATAGGGAGCCGTAAAAAAAGTGTCCAAAATTTGGATACAGGAGAGCACATCTCCATCAAAAGAAAAAATGTATATTCTGATGTATTTCATCCTTTATATGATTTGGACAGTTAGGTTTAGTAGTTTTAACTTCGATGTATTATCTTGTCAATCACCACATTCTCCCCAGCTTAAATAGTAAATTTTTTGTTTAGTATCATAAAGGTATCTGTTATTGGCTAAAAAGTTGTTTGGGCTTTTCAATCAGTTAAAGCTTCAGCTTCTAGACCCATAATATAATTGGATTTATGGTTCGATTCATTAAAAAATGGCCTTTTAAATCAATAGGGCTTGCAAACTTTTGGGCAGTAAGGCAGTAAGGCTTGCCACATAATATTCTTGCATGTTCTACTCTAGGCTTGTTATGGACAAGGTTTTCAAAACACAGATTACATGGCTCTCTATTTTGCATGCAACTATTCTTCATCTTCTTCTGACAAGCTATCTTGGGATTTGGAAGCAATCTTAATTTTCACCTCTGCCTTCTTCATCTTTGCCTCTACCTTTGAGTATATTATACACAAGCTTTATCCTGATAGCCATAGAAGGGTGAGTCCTAGTGCATTTTAGTTTCGTCTATCAGCAATAGCTCATTTGCCTATACAACCATTAGCCTACTTGCCGTCTGGGAACCACTATTCTCAAACAAGGTTCTCTAATTTGATCAATATTTTAGCTTTCAAAATGATGATAAAGATGGAAAAAAGCAAAGAAAGAAAGTTTGTTCAACTCAAAACCAAAGAAATGAAAGTCCCAAGCAGTCGACTTCATCACTTAAAACATTGTACATATCACCTTTGAGAAAAGGGATTCCAATCAGTGGTTCAGCCTATCCTACCAATTCAACCAAAAAACATTTGTTTAACTGGTTATTCAGCAGTCAAACTTTAAAAACACAGAGTTTGGCACCTCGAGTGTGTCTATGTCTACTACACTAATCTCATGACTAAAAATTGCCCATAAACTCATAACTAAAGTTTCCTCTTCTTTTATCAGCCAAAAAAGTTCTGCACCTTCTTGCTGACCAAAGAAAATGAAAAAAAGAGGCACATATTGTCCTGAAAGGAATGCTTACCACCAGCTTAGGAAAATAGTTCAGTGAGTCAAGAGATCCCAGATCTTCAATGCAATTGCCCCCTAATACAGAAACCAAAATAGCATTAATATAAAAATTGGCTGGATAGCCAGATCAGGTATACACAACTTGTGTACAAGTTTTAATAAATACCCAGAAGAAGACAACGTAAATTCTGGAATGGCTTGAAGCTTTCATTATGAATGTCATACTCATTCAGCCTTCTACCGATTGAATCATTGCCAGGGTAAAATATCTGCTTCAACTTGTTCTTGTTCAAATGTATCTGCTCCAAGCTGAATTGGGAAACAAGTCGCAGAACTCTTAATAAAAAGTTCGTACAAGAAAATTGGGACCTATATTTCTAGGACTACTCCCTCACCTTCTAAGCTGGGAAAGCTTCACAATTTCCTCCCAGTCAGCTATAGAATTATTTTCCAAGTTGAGAAGCCGAAGAGAATCAAAACCTCCATCTACAAAGGATGACCCTGACTACAAAACAGAAATCGTACAGCAGCTCCAGAAAGTTATATCAAAATCTTCATGTCGCCCATAATTTTGAAGTAGAAAGGAACAAAGATTTTGTCAAAGAGAACCAAACACAAATGACCAATCTTTTTATAGACATAGTTGCTAGTTACGCAATATGAAAAGTCCGGCCAGGTATATTCCCAAAGTTTCTTCATCACAAAAGTAAAATATTATCTCTACAACAAAAAGAAGATAAGTGTCAACCAACTCTCATTCTCGAAGAGTTAAGATTGCATCGATTGTCTTGCATTTTAAATGATTATAAAGAAATAATTGTGTGAATACTTTTTCTTGTAAAATTATTTATAAAAGGTAGTTGGTGCTGAGATTAATTTGTACTTGTCATAGATACAACTCACATAATTTCCCCACTTCTTTACACCCTTTGCCAGGCCATGACACTCAATCTCCTGAATAATTATGTGGTAGTAGCTAGAAGATCAGAAGTGCACAACAAATAGAATAAGATACAAACTCAAAAACGCATAATAACTTTACTGTCACCATGTGCATGACATTAACATTATATACCTTACCGTGCCTATTTGCCAGTTCCTACATGCAAACACACAAGTTGATGATTTTTTAAGGCTGATTTACGTTTTTTTATCACATCCTCATTAAAAGCAAAAGGATGTCCCTTTATGCCTAGCATTTATTCTCTGTTGATATCATGTGACCATGGCAAGGTTTCAAATTCTTTGGTTCATGAGCATTCTAGTATTTGATATTGCTCTACACAACCAATCATAAAAGAAATGCCAGGGTATTTTATTGATGATACAGTAACATACTTCTATTGTGCTTATGTTATTTCCCATCAGATGCAACTCTTCAATTGATGGAAGTGACTCTTTGAGCTTGTCAACCTGGAAGTGCAAAATGTGTCAGTATACGTCTGAAAAAAAGTTGAAAAGATTGCAGAAAAATTATGAAGGAAAAATTAGAGTACCTCCTCCCAACTTATGCCTGTATAGTTCAAGACTAGTACACGTAAGTGATATAACTTCGGCACGCCTGTAGCATTCTTTCTCATTAAATTGTTAGACAAATTTAGGACAGTGAGAGTTGGCAGAGTTTCACATAGCATGCCAACATCCTGCAACAAAGGTTCATTACAATTAGCACATGGTTAAAAAGGGTGATGTTTATTTTGGTTCTCGAAACACTGCACACATGCAAATAACATGAGGCAAAGAGCAGTGGCTGCTTTACGTTTATTTGTTTTTTTCCACCTGAATTAAGTCAACACCGGCATTACCAGCTGTCATCCAGCTGACTAGAGAATGTTCACCAGTCAGACAAGCAGTGATTGTACCAACGCCCTGTTTACATGTTCTTTAACCATATTTGGGTGGCAACCAGTGGTCACTGTTTCTAACCATTTTCCTTACTTGTCCACAAAGTTGCATCCAATTCCACCCCAAATAAAGAAAATGCAAAAAGCTAATGAAAAGAAAAGAAATTGGCCAAATAATTTTATCGACAGGTGTTACTTGTGTAGAGTTAGGGGAAGATCATAATTTCCACAAGTGTGGTATTGTGGAACAGCTCATACTGTTTACGTGGGTTATGCAGAGCACCTGTCTTCAAATTTTTCAGCACAGAAGTTTCTCCATTGGGTCACATCATCCCAAAAAATCTGGAAGCGATATGTCACTTTGCTTCTTGTAGTGCATGTCAAAAGAATTCAGAAGAGGAACATTTTGAAGACCCAATCTCCACTTTCTACTTTTTAGTCGCTTTAAATTTTTTTTGTCTTCATGTACTAATCTTCCTTCTTCACAGTTTCTGTTCTAATAGTCTGGCTTTTAGCCTTTGTATCCATATTCTTCTATATTCTTCATGTACTAGAACAGTTCTTCATTTTGTGTATGTAGAAAGAGGAAAACAAAAAAATTGCTTCAACAAGTTTAGTTAAGCAAATACAGGAACATATAATTTGCAGCCTTAATGAAAATGAAAGGTCAATCAAAATGGGATTAGCAAGAGTACCTTCCACTCAGAAAGCAAATTTCCTGTCAAATCTAGCTCCTTCAAATCTGCAATATAAGCATCACAAGTGTAATGTCATTTCAGCAAATATAGAAGCATTGACAAGTCTTTGTGGTCAAGAAAGGGTAAATGCCTACAAGATTAAAACTTGTGCAAAATAAGCATATGAGTACCACTTTATCCTATGTGACTCTTAGTTACCACACTTCCAGCTGCTGTAACACACCACTACCATTTTAATGACTTGGCAATCAATCTACGTGAATCAAGTCTGCAAAACAAATCTTAGGTAGTGACCAATTTGGGAGTAGGTCTCTACTTAAAATACCAAGCCACAATCTCTCTCCCATCTAATGTAGGATTGGGGGTGTTACAAAATCTTATTATCTGGAGGAGAGGATGTTTTCGTCCAAAGATTGCTCATGACTGGGAGATAAAACATTCCAGAGTTTCTTTGAAATTTTACATAGGTTTGATAAATTGGGGCAACAGAAAGACAGGGTTTGTTTGATATGATCACCAAAAGGAGAATTTCCTGTTAAATTCTTTTAGCTTACTTCAGCACTTGCAGCTAGGAGGGATGCTTCCATGGTTGAGTTTTTTAGAAGCAACAATTCCATTCTGTGTTGGTCGTGCAAAGATCTGCATTTTGGAGAAGATAAGGACAAGAACCGAATGCTTTCAACTATCCCTTCAGCAACTTTTTGATAGTTTGAAGGAAGAGAAATTTTAGGGCTTTAGACAATAGAGAGACAAGTAGTGACTTTGTGAAAAACAGATGAACATGGTTGCCGCGTTTTTGGTTCCCACAAAGATCATGTGTCAAACCATTTCTTCGTTTGATTTGATACTCTTTATCTTGCATCTAGTTTTGTATATGAAGGCCAACCCCCAGGTAGCCTTTTGATTTCTCTTGTACTATCCCAAACGAAGAATAGGACAGCGGAAACTCACGCTTAGATTTATGAAAGAGATGGTCCATATAAATTTTGGATAGAATGGCTTAAAGATTAGCAAGTGAAATGAGCAAGTAATAAAAAGCATGTATGTCGCTTGATAACAATTCGAATTGATCTAAAGCTATCGAGACCCCACAAAGTCACTAAAATTCTGCATGAGACATTATATTCTCAAAAGACCTAGAAAGTTAATATCATTCCTAGAATCACCTATTTATGCATCATGTAAAATTTTGTTAGATGAGTTCTAGAAAAAGGGCCAATCATGCTATGCACAACCTTCTCAGCTAACATCTAGCAAAACTATCTTACTTCCGCTATGAAACTCCCTAGACAATGACCTAAAAGAAGTATTTTACAAGATATTCGTACACAGAGACAGATGCAAAGGGGGAAAGCAGGGGTCCTGGCCCCCTCAACTGCTCCTCCAATGCCTTAGATAGATTAAATCCAATAACGATCCAAAGAACAAATGTAGAAGAATGAAGCATATTCCCCCAAAAAAAGAGAGTCCATGAGTAACCCTCTAGTATTTTTAATCATATTAGACTGGCCACCTACACTCATTTTCACCCCTCTCTCTCTCTCTCTCTCTCTCTCGCAAACTATGGACTGTGCACTCTACTTCCTATGTAATAATTCAGCGGCTGTTTTCTACCTCTAAATTTACCATAATATCAGCCAAAATTTAACTAATTTGATTAAAAAGCAACTTTTGAACTGTAAACATTTAATAAATGACTGTTTAGTCTTTCTGATTTTTTCACAGCCAGCTAATAGTTTCTATTTCTGTTCATTTTATAATAATTCAAAGACACTACAAAACCCAAGGATCACATCAAATTGATTTATTGAATTCTGTTGATCAATTTGACAATCAAATTCTTAGTTCTTTAAGGAAATTAAAAAGAAAAAAGAAATAATACTCGTGACATGTAGGACATTGCCCGATTAAAGCTATCAGCCCCTGGAGTGACAAATTAATGTTGACACTTGTACGTTGCAATCGACCTCATGATACAACCTACAGTGGTGACCAAAATTCTTGATGATTCTTCCCACAAAACTCCGATGCAGAACTTTAATCTTTTGTACAGATAAGGGAAGCAGATGTAGTCATCATCTGACATAACAGCAGCCAAAATCTAATCCCAGGACTTATAAAATGGCAGGAACAAGTTGCAGCATAAAATGACTTCCAAATAGGCTTTGTAGGGACAGAATTGTTCTAAAAAACTGAAAAAAGATTCCAAATATAGAGAGTGTTCAGAAAGGTAAGGAAAGAAATTGCATCATGAGAAAAGAGAAAAATAACCTTACTTGGTATAGTGGCACTGATTTTGCATGGTTCACCCAAAGAGCTAACGCCTAAGAATGGTAGTGATGCAGCTTTCAACTCCTCAAACCGGCTTAATTTGTCCTGTATCTTATCCATACCAACAAGCTCAACGGATACACGCTTGTTACTCGTTGAGAGGACATACAAGTCATCTGCAACACACAAGGAGATGATGAAAAATCAGAGTTCAAATGAATATCCATAATGCAAATCCGATTCAATTCAGGGCCTAAACGATTTACATCACTTAACCATGTCTAGGGAAGGCCGAGCAGGGAACAAATTAACCAAATAGGGACAGGATAAAAAGATTCCAATTAACAGACTTTTTGATCCATTACCCAACTCACACCACAAAGATTATATGAGTGGAGACAACGACGATAAGCATCTATAATGTGTCTGCCTACAGAATGTACC
>BCNH02000011.1:11828589-11839647 GCA_001662345.2 Metrosideros polymorpha var. glaberrima | reverse complement strand
TTTCCGGCGAGCCATATTAACTTGGAAAATTAATTAAAAAAATGGCAACATAGGATTTTCGGCCAACTTCAGTGAACTTGGCACTAAAGTGATTGTTTTTTTACAACTTTTGGTACTAAAATGAGCAAAAAAAACTTTTGGCACTAAAGTGATCTCCGTATACAACTTTTGGCACTTCTGATGTATTTTTTCCCAAATCAATCAGAAACGAGAGTAACCCATGCTCCCTTCCTAGAAAGAAGAAATACAAGAAAACAGACAGGGAGATGAATCGGTTCATACTTGACTTAAGAGGAAACTCCAACTGAGACGGTAGGCCTGTGCTTCAAGGACATCTTGGACTAGGAAGTCACCAGCATCAGTTTCCTTCCCATGCAAAGTAACAACAACACCTTCTCTAGACACGTTAGTTCCCGTAATTCACGACAGTACAAGAAATTGATGATTCTCTTTCAACTTCAATTTGCAGAGTTTGAGAAGTACTATCGACACAATAACACTAACTCTTTTTATGATTTTTACTTTTGAAAAACTGTAACTCATATAGTTTATAAACAGATAAAAGTATCTATTTCCGATACATTTCTTCTCTTTGCATTCGGTCACTCATTCTTTTGTGAACTCGAGCTTGTTTAACTTATGAAAGAACTGTTGTCAATCCATTAAAGAATTTCACCTTTAGTCCTGTAATCTGCAACTGATCATACCTGTCACAGATGAAGTAGGTGAAAGCAAACTCCCACCAAGCTTTCCTCTTCCCCTCTTATCTTCTAACGCTAGATGATTGTCAGGGTGCATGAAATTGTGGCGCTTCATGAGCGGAGCAGCAGATTTTCTTAATGCATCTTGGAGACACATCAGAGTCTGAGTGCAGTGAATAGAACATAATTATACCGGACGAGATTACCAGGAAAATCACCTCTTTGGAGTATTCATCATGCATAGTAGGCTTAAGCTTCATGTGCTTGTATAAAGTACCGACAATAATGCATTCCTAGCCACCTTCCAATCCCAGTACAGTGCAAACTACAAGACGTCATGTAGCCATTATGAATGACTGCACTATGGAATTCCAAGCTATGGCATTAGTGAAAAAGATGAGGCTTCTACATATAGAGCTTCATGAAGGCTTTTCAACAGTTCACGAAATACAAGGGAAATGTCGACAAGCGTCCCTACAGAGACCCACAATGCCACTGAAATAAGCAAGAAAACAACTCTATAAACATAACGAAAGGTTCAACATACTGTCTCGGTGCTCCATATATGTTCACCTAGAGTTAACATACTGTCTCAACATATTCTTTTGCTTTGTTATTTTAATTTATCACTTTCTATGTGTGATCCTCTTTTTGCATATTCCAAGAGGCTTTGTCCCTTCTCCCTTCTCATCCTCGACGTCGTCAATCACCACATAGGCCCTGTGATGAGCGAACTGGAGGGCTGTCTCCTCGCCGATGCCGCTCACGCCGCCAATTATGATGGCCACTTTGCCCTCGTGCTTTCTCTCTGAAGATGGGTGCTCAGCCATTGGTCTCTGACTGGAAACACTCAAATATGACTGAAGAACTTTCGTTGAGTTTGCTTGGTATAAAATGAAAAACTAGGAGAAGTGAGCCATTTTAAATGTGAAGCTCTCACGTCTGGGAGATCAACAATATATTTCATCTTGACTTCTTCAAAAAGAGTAGCTATTGCACTGCCCAGTAGTCATATTATTTTATTTATTATCCTAAGATTTTTTACATTTCCGTCAATTTGGGTTTTTTGTTCTGTATATGTGGGATCGAATGATGCAAGAGAATCCCAAATTGCAGCACTTCGATGTGAACTCATGTAGTTGTTTTGGCTGGCCTTTTATGATCAGCATTTGACAAGCATATTCATTCTGGAGGCTTTCGTTGCGTTGCTCTCGTCCTTTTTCATGCCGACCATTATGTTGTAAAGTGTATCCGCTTAATCACAATTTATATTTTGGGAGAACATAAAAGAACACAGAGTATTTGAGACATAATGAAGTTGAATTCCGTGCATTTCCCCAAATCACATTTGAGTTCTAATTGACGGAAAAAAGTGTAGCATGTGAAGTTTAGATGACGCGTCATGAGGCTGTAGCTTTTTGAATTGAAAGTTAAATTCTCAAATTTATTTTTTTACGTTAATATTATTGTTGAAGCAAATAAGATAAAAGCATACAAATGATGAGACCGATATGACTCAATTATTCCAGCCTTGTGCAGTTTCCAAGTTATCGTTAGGATTGGTCCTCATAGCTTGCTGAAACTAACTTCAACTTTATCAGCTGGTGCAGGGTGGGGAAGATAGACGAAATCCGCGTCCGGGTTGAGCAATTCCCACCTGAAAATTCCATTGGCAAACATTATTGTAAATGTTATGGTTCAATGAACTGGAATTTCTCAAAAGTCAGTGAGTTTAGCTTCACTTTTCTTCTTACTTATATCCTACTGATAAATGATGCAGTAAAATCGCCAGTTGAATCCTCGCAAGCATGTTTCCCGCGCAAATTCTCGATCCCCCGCCAAACACTTGGTATGCCTCCGGCTTCACAGATCCCTGAAGAATATGACCAAGTATTACATAGGTTTGCCCGAAAGAGAACAAAGTAGGAAATGCTTTGTCCATGAACATAATTGATATCGAGCCTTACATTCCACCTATCTGGATTAAAGCACATCGGATCATCAAAGTTTTCCGGGTTTGTGTGGAGATATCGGAGCCACAGAATAACTCTCCATCCCTTTGGTATTCTATAACCTGCACAAATTTCAGGGATCCTTATTGCAAAACTCTATCATTAATTGCTCTGGACAGGACACAGCAGTCAGCACCAACTCTTAATGTATTGCAGGGTCACAACAGTTCTTGTAGGTTTAATGTATCTAAGCCGGTGCAAACTAATGCAGGATTGCAGAGAAATCTGTTTAATAGGTATAAACAAAATGGCCTTGAAAAGGCAGTCTTGCTAAAACAACAATTTGAAGCTTTATTCCGCGGTAGAGCCGGGGGCCATAATGCCTATGCTGCTAATAATATCTATCTGCAAGACTTGGATAGTTTCGTACCTTTGGAATCGATGTCTTTCGTGACTAATCTGAATTTAAAAGGTGCAATATTGGCCATTCTTATTGTCTCCTCCACCACCTGTATATCAGTAATTGTCAGCTTAAAATAAAAATTGGATCTTTTGGGCAACTGGTCACTCAGAACTCTGAAATCGTCCTATGATTTTACCTTGTTAGTATATTTCATATTCGAAACGTCTTCGCTCGTGATGAACTCACCCTTCTTGTTCTGGCTAATGGACATGTTCTCTTCCTGCCATTCAAGTCAAGATCCCCAAGTTGCAATAACAGTGGATATGGTGCTGATAATTAATCTTTACAAAGTCGGAAGATGTCGGTACCCGGAGTTTCTTTAGAACATTGGGAGACTTGGCAAGATAGTAAATCGCCCACATCGATGCAAGTGTAGTGGACTCATAACCGGCCACCACAAGGCTAACGATGTTATCTAGTACTTCTTGGTCAGATAGTTTTTTGCCATCTTCATCTTTGATTTGTCGAATCCCATCCATAAGATCGGTCACAGTTTCTTCGCTTTGGCTTTTCCTCTTCTCTAGCTCAACTCTGAAAATCGCCTCGACTTTCTTCCGGCCCTGCAATTGGATTGGAGAGAAATATTTCAGATCATTTGGGGTTTTAAATGGCAGCTTGGTATAAAACTAGGATAATTCAATCCGACATTGCTTCCTTATTGTTACGATCATTCTGCGTTAGTGACGTATTTAACTCGTCAGAAAAGATTATAACTTCAAGCTCGTATGCAGAGCAGGAGTCATTGCGCTAGTTAACGAGACTCAAGTTGCCATTTTAAATTTGAGTACATTCGCCCAACTCATCAGATTAAAGATTACAATTCGATTGAACCTGCAGAGCTCGGTGATAAGCAGTTCCAGGGAAATTGAGCTGCTGAGCTCTTAACCCTTTAACCATATCATGAAGTAACCGGTCGATCTTATCCAACTGTGGCCCCGGCTCAAAGCTCATAGACAGTTTCCCAATATTCTCAAAGGTCACCTGTAAGCAAAGAAGATATACCAAATTTAAGAACCACTAATGAAACCTTGAGGATGATTCGACTGATGAAAATTAATCGTGTGAACGATGAAGTTATCTGATGGTAAGCCTATGCGATGGGCTATACCTTCTTAGTTTCGTGGTAAGCGACGATTCTGCCTTTTTGGGCCCATAACTCGAGGGCAGCGACCAATCGCGGCTGTACCAAAGCAGCTATTCTGCGAAGAGCATCAGGTCGGTTAACGGCATTCACGACAAAGCTCCTGAGCCTGGCATGTGCCTTTCCGTGAACCGCCACTAGAGAATTTGTACCCACAAGATCGACATTCGGCCATTCCGTGTGGAATGTGTCCTCGGCTCGGAAGACAAACTTGTTCACTGATGGGAAGCACGCTATGATGGAAGGCGATCCGAAGAGGTGAGTCCTGTACATTCCTACTCCATCACCGTACCTGAAACATGGACAGAGACATTAGTAGAAACCTGCGACAAACACTACTCTCTCTTGGTTTCCTTTCTCTTATCGTTATGAATACAATGCTGCATAAGTTTGTGTCACAAGTTTTCAGTCTAAAATTCGATGGCGAATAGCGATCATACTTCCGTCTTTTAGAGTTTATGAACTCATCCGGGCAGCGGAGAATCTTGAAGTACCAGAGGAAGGTGAAGATTTCCCCGAAGAAGGGCAACCCCATTTGTCCCGGCGGCAACTTCACACCGTCGTTGGAACATCTTCGCTTGACCGGCCAAGCATACCAAATCTCATTCCACCACCACAACATCCATCCTAGAAGAGGGATGAGCCCCAGCATCCAACCTAACCACACTCCCATTGGTTTACTCTCCATCAATCGATTCTTACTCTCTGTTTCATTCGCTCAAGTTACTCTTACTATTTCCTACCAAACAAATGTAACCTGCCTTCTCCTTTTGGGTTTTGTTTGATTCCATTGAGATTATGCCCTTTCATCCACTCGCTCTAGACAAGCTATATAGTCCACTGAAAGCAACAAAAGTGTTTTGGCTGTGTTAGCTTCATGCTCTATGGCACAATTTTTTTTTTTGGAAAATGACACAAATGATCTTTGAATTTTGGCCAAATCTATAATGTGGTTCATGAACTTTCAATTTGACATAAATGGTCTATGAATTTTGGGTACGTGTTCAAACTAGTCCCTGGACTATATGAAAATGTTCAATGTAGTCATTCCATTAAGATTCTTAGCCTCAAAAGAACTCTTGTGAGGGGAGGGCAACCCCGAAGGTTATATGCAGAGTGGCTTGGCTTCTCCCAAGCGATGTGAGACTCCCTTTCGTAGAGGCTTAACATACACCCGGATCCACCAAAACCTGGCTTTGATACCAACTAAGGTTCTCAGCCTCAAAGAGCTCTTGTGAGGTGAGGGTAGCCTTGGAGGTTATATGCAAAGTGGCTTGGCTTCTCCCAAGCGATGTAGGACTTCCTTCAACAAAGGCTTAACATAACCTTTGAACCGGGACAACATTAAACATATATAGTTTATGGACTAGTTTGAACATGTACCAAAAGTTCAGAGACCATTTGTGTCAAATTAAAAGTTCATGGACCACATTGAACATTGTTAAAAAGATATAACCCATTTTTATTTTTTTTTATGTTTATGGTATTCCTAGATTTGGGATTGATTAGTTGTGATGTTTTTATAAAGATGTATAATGAATGTTTGATCTACTTTAAAAAGATGTACTACTCATTGAGTTGTGGTTGCTCATACCATTATTTCTAAATCATTTTCAGGTCCCTCGATTAACATCAAGTAAGATGAGAGCGTTGGTAGTGGGAAAGTTTTGGTAGTTGAATTTTGGATTTGCATTGGAGATGTATTCATATGTTTTGTTGGATCATAGAAACTCTAACATGTTGTTTTGACTTTGAGGCTACCTCTTTCATGTGAAGAGAATTATGGCTGTGTCATTACCCCTATTACTGTAGGATTTGGGGTGTGACATTTGTTGGTATTGGACCTTAGGTTATGATCTTTTGGGTGTAGATTTTATGGGACGTTATGAGGTTGTGTATTAGTTATAACATTATAGTCTATTATTAAGTATTAATGTGCAAGCCTAATTTTGGATCAAGCTAATAATAGGTTTTGACTTGGAGACACTTGTTTTGTCTTGAAGAATAATATAGGTAAGCAAGTTATTACCTGTAATAATAGCAAGTCATTTCCTAGTATATTAGAAATGTGTTTCAAGGTTCAATAGGAATTGTTTAGTCTCACCTATCTTGTATGCTTGAAAGGTGATCTTGGGTTATTCAAATGCTTCTTTGGTCGAGGACATTTAGATTAGCACCTTGAAAGGTCTCTTTATGGATTGGATCACAGTGCGCAGTTCAAGTGGAAATGGATGTTCTAATTGAGGATGTTCATGAGCATCTTGGTGAATATTTTGATGCAGGATGTGTTTTCTTATTATTGTCTTTGATTTTATAAACTTTCTTATGTTTAAAAATATAAAAAATTGCATTGCATGTTAGGATAGATTAGTTTTCCTAATTAGAATTGCATGTTTAGGAACTAATGGTAATTTAGGTAATCACATCGTATTTTAGCTTAAAAGAAATTTCAAAAAATAGCTTGAATATGTCTTCTATAATAGGTTGCATCATCTGCCAAGTCATCATGTCATTACCATGTCATCATGTTATTGCCCCGTTATATTGTCATGTCATGTTGCCATGTCAACGATTCCATGTTATTTAGTAATTGCATGTTAGCTTAAATTGCATGTTAGGTTAGAGTAATTGTTGATAGTTTTGCTTGTCATTAGAATTAGGATATTTAGATAAATTGCATGTCACATGTCATGGTAAATTAGTATTATGTAGATGTTACTTAGAATTAAGATTGCATTTTATGCACTGCATATAGATTAATTTTTCACTAAAAAAAAAATTAATTATCTAGAAATCATGTTGGGCTGGGCATTGCATTTTAAATTAACATTTGTGAAGGTATTTGGGAAATTGACCTTAATAATGTTATGCTTTACTTGAAATATTTAAGTTCTTGCCCTATTATAGACATTTATTAATTGCTTTGATTATTGAGTGTTAAATTTTTTTATTGTGCACCTGCATGAACACCCTTTACATGATAGTGGTTTAGGCTAAAAATCAATCCAAATTGCTTGCAAAATTATTTTTTTTGAGAAATAAAGAGAAAAGTAATCGAAAGGGCGTTAAACTAATCTAACGTAACCAGTTTTAAACTTTTCAATTTTGTTAATTTAGTCCTAAATCTTTGCGTGAAATTTCAATGTAGTCTTTCTCGCCAATTTTTGTCGGAAATCGTTAATATGACGATGTGTCATGTAAGACAGCCGGTGATGACTAGACTACCACGTTAGCAATTTCCAACGAAAATTGACCAGAAAAACTACATTGGTGTTTCACACAAAGGTTTAGGACTAAATTGTTAAAAATTAAAAAGCTTAGGAGTCAATAGTCATCCCTACAATATGTTTAAGACTAATTGGGTAATTTCCTCAATAATAGACACTCAATATATAAAATCCATGGTTGAATCAACTTTATATATAATTGTCTATTTGTAAACACAGTTAAGATTTGGAGTGATACCATCCCCATGTCACAATCATCATTAATACTGACCAAGATTTATACCCTATGAGGAGGATAGAAATGCAGGATGATTTATACTGATTACCACAACCTCTTTTTGCTTCGGTTAGTCGTGTTTAGGTTTTGGATACAATTCAAAGGTTCCTCTTCTCTCTCAACATTTGGCAACACCAGGAACAACCACCACTCCCAGTCTCCCACAGCATTCTTCAGGAAATACTACTAACACCCACATGTTCATGTCAAACTCTGAGTGGTCCAAAATGAAATGAGGACAAAAAGAAAAACTTAACACAAAATAAAATCTTTAGATCAATTATTGTGTCATTAAACCATAGAAAATCCAACAACATTTGGACAAGGAGGTTTCCTGTGGGTTTCTTTATAGATAAGTTTGGACAGACAAATAGAATTTTTTGAATATTAATCTTGAAAAAGAGAGAAAATTGAGTAATGGTTAGGATAAGAGAATGAGAAAAACGAGCCGGCTGAGCCGGCTCACTTATAAAAATTCCTCATTGTGTTCTCTCGTTCTTGATTATTTGTTGGGGGTGGGTGTACTTTGTGATCCTGATTAAGCACCGAGAAAAAGATAAGTCACAGAGAAAAGAGAAGGGCTCTGAAGAACAATTTGGAGGACAAGAGCTCTCTCTTTCTCACTCTAACCCTGTTGTTTTAGAGCTCAACCGCATGCAAAACTCATCAAAGGTTCTCTCTCTCTCTCTCTCTCTCTCTGGTTTTATCAAGAGATTTAATGCACTGTACTTTTGAATTCTGATGGTTTAGTATGAATCACTGGCTTTGCTTAATGGAGACCCATCATGGGTTTAAAATGTAATGTTCAACATAATGTGGAATTCTCGCATGAAATGAAATTATAGATCAAGGGATCCACTGTGACATAAATTCCTCATCTCCAGTTCGTTGCTCCCGGTAGCTATGACACGGAATAAATATGAGAATTTGCTTGGTAGCAAGAGCAAACAGGTGCTATCGCAGTTCATTGTTCCATCAAAAGAACAATTTGTAACATCCGATGGAGACGGCCGCCCCTAGATTCTATCTGAAACTACAAGATCATTTGCAGAACTATGCGCCTTTTGTCGTTAATATTACGGTAAAGATCACCTAATTAACGATGGAGCTCGGACAAACCAACGTTAGCGTCGCATCAGGCGCTCTGGTTTTGAATTAATTACAGTCCTCAATCTCACTTTCGCTTTCTAAGTAGCTTGGAAATAGGTTTTTGGAATCACGCTGCATATGGATGCCTTCGGCACACAAGGCTGAGCGCATATTGTGAAGAAGATGAGTTCTTGGACTTCCCAATGGTGCTTATAATAATGGCAGTTTCAGCTTCTATTTAGAATTCAGTTTCTTGTTTCCGTCTTCTGCTCTTCTCATTCCCCTCCTGCTTCGCGTTTTTTTATAATATCACACTATGCTTACACCCTCCAGCCTTTTTGTCCTAACGTTTTTTTCTGGTTTGATCGGCGCCCGAGCAAACATCTATCCAACTGCAGGCCTTAACACCATATGGATTCTAAACACTTCTGATTCTATCTATTTGGGCACCATTAACGTGATCCCCCGTTCTCCTGCGGGGCCATAATGGCTGGTCATTCGCCTGTGGCTTCTATAGCCGACCTTTTGTGGAAAGTTACTTTGTCGCCGTTTTCATCGTTCAAACCGACCAGCGCTCTATTATCAACACGAACTTGTCTCCGGTGGTGTGGTCGGCTAATCGGAAGCGTCCTGTTGGAAAACAGGCTACTTTGGAGCTCACAGAAGGTGGAGAGTTGGTGTTGAAAGATGCTGACGGTTTTGTCGCATGGTCAACCCAAACTTATGGTAAGTCTGTTGCTGGCATCAACTTGACAGACACCGGAAACCTGGTGCTGTTTGATGAGAACAACGCTGCGGTGTGGGAGTCCTTCGATGACCCTAAGGACACGCTGCTCCCTGGACAGAAATTGAGGGTGGGCCAGAAATTGACCCCTAGTGATTCCACGATAAACATGAGCAAACCGGGTTTATTTTCGCTTTCTCTGACTACTGAAGGTTTATTTGCGCAGGTAGAGACTGACCCTCCGCAGGTTTATTACCCAATGCGCATAAATTTTCCAAACACAAGCAATGACTCTAATTATGTCGAATTCAACCGAGGACAAATTGCATTGTTTGTAAATTTCGTGAGAAGTGGTTCTTTGTTTCCTGGTTTTGATCCGTCTTCGGCTATGCAGTACTTGGAAGTTTGAATCTGATGGACATCTGAGGTTGCATCAGCTGCATCAAAATGGGTGGGTGATGACACATGATATTCTAACAGACTTCATTAGTGATATTGGTTATCCAATGGTTTGTGGGCGTTATGGAATTTGTGATGCACCAGGGAGGTGTAGGTGTCCGGATGGCTTCTTCAAGCCACGAAATGATTCAGATCCTAGACTCGGGTGCTCCGAAAAAGTTCCTCTCTCTTGTGAATATTCGCGATATCAAAGCTTTTTGGAGGTCGATGGGATTACTTACTTCACCTACAGGGCAGATCCCGAAAGCGCCCCGGATCTTGGAAACATAGATAAGGAGAGCTGCAAAGAGGCTTGTGCGAACAACTGTTCGTCGCCAGAGAGGGCCGGCAGGGGTCGCTGGGGCCTCGGCGAGGGCCGGCGACCCTCGCCTAGCAGCGGGCAAGGGCCGGTGAGGGTCGCTGGCCCTCGTCGAGGCCCCGACGACCCCCGCCAGCCCTCTCCGACCATGGGCCAGTGGCGGCAAGGGCCTACCACCCTTGCCCTCGACCCCCCCCTCTTTTCTTGTTTTTTTAAAAATATTTTATTTAATAAAAAGGTAAAAGAATAACTTCTGACAAGAATTGATTCTGGCTTTAGAAAATTAATTCTTTACTAAACACAAATCTCATTCAGAAGTAGAAAACTATTCTATAAGTCATTCTTTACCAAACGCATTTCTGCTCCAGAATCACTTCTGGTAGAGAATTAAAAATTTTGACAGGTTATCAAACGCACCCTTAGTATCTCAGGTATTTTCGCTTGTATTCTCGTCAAATCCGATTCAACGGTCCACTGTTTTAATTAAAGTGCAGAATCTCCCAAGTGCAATTCAGAGTCCTCTTAATCGAAGTCAACCTCCTGAACCTCATGTTTCTCCTAAGAATAGTAAACTAGCACTTGTCGTTCTGATAGTAATCATCATTTCTGGCCTTGGATCACTCTTAGGGTGCGTTTGATAACCTGCCAGAATTTTTAATTCTCTGTCATAAGTGATTCTGGAAGAGAAATGCGTTTGGTAAAGAATGACTTCTGGAACACTTTTCTA
>BCNH02000011.1:11801776-11828437 GCA_001662345.2 Metrosideros polymorpha var. glaberrima | reverse complement strand
ACTTCAAGTAAGGTAAATGCATCACACAATCATAAGATTTGAGATTTTTTTTTAATGATTTTTTCCCTTTTATTTTTACTTCTCATTTTCCTTTTTACGCTCGCTGGATGCTAGACGTCGGCCGCCGGACATCGACCGCCGGACGCGCGGAAGCTCGGACGTCGGACACCGGACGTCGGCCGCCGATCCTCGAGCGCCGTTTGGTAAACTTGCCAAAATTAGAATGAGAATGAGGGTGCGTTTGGTAAATATAAATTTTGATTCTCTACCAGAATTGATTCTTGAAAGAATGAATTTTTGCCAGAATAAAAAATTCTAGCAAGAATGAAAAACATGTTAGCCTTCTTCTTTCTTTATGTTGTCAAAAAATGCCCATTTAGAAACAAAGGTGTTCACGAGGTCGAAGAGGAGAAAGGCGTCGACGAGGCCGAAGAGGACTATCTTGATCAAATACTTGGAGCGCCTAAGAGATTCAACTACGATGACTTAAAAGCCATCACCGAGGATTTCAGTAAGAGGCTCGGTGAGGGTGGATTTGGCTCTGTTTATCAAGGGACTCTAGCTAACGGCACCAAAGTCGCCGTGAAGCACCTCAATAGTTTCAGCCAAACTAATAAATCTTTTCTTGCTGAGGTTGAGACAATTGGCAATATCCATCACGTGAACTTGGTACGGCTCGTTGGATTTTGTGTCAAGAACTTTCACAGGTTGCTTGTCTATGAATACATGTCCAAAGGGTCCCTAGATAAATGGATCTTTCATAAGTCGGATGAGTCATTCGTGCTTGATTGGCAACAGAGGAGGAAGATCATTTGTGACATTGCTAAGGGACTAAGTTATCTCCACGAACAATGCCTTTGGAAGATTGTCCACATGGATATTAAGCCCCAAAATATACTATTGGACGAAAAATTTAACGCTAAGGTTGCAGATTTTGGCTTGTCTAAGCTAATTGATGGGGACCAAAGCCAAATTGTGACCACAATGAGGGGAACTCCAGGCTATTTGGCCCCAGAATGGCTACATGCATCAATTACTGAGAAAGTGGACGTCTATAGCTTCGGTGTGGTAATTCTAGAGATAGTCGGTGGAAGGAAAGTTTTCAAGGAATCTAAGAATCAGGAAGATATGTACTTGTTAGAAGTTTTTAAGAGAAAGAGCGAAGAAGGACAGCTCTCAGATATGATTGATAAGAATAGTGAGGATATGCAACTGAATGGGCCTCACGTGATCGACACGATGACCTAGATTATAACTTCTTATATCCCACCTCGACAAATGACAGTGTATGGATTGGACAAGAGGATGTTGAATTTGGTTCTACCATATCTATAGTACCCTCTGTTTTATCTGGTCCACGGTGATGCATCCCAATCATGTCATGTACTTCTTCTATGGTCAAAAAATTGGTAAAGAGGGAGCAAAGCTTTTACGTGTCATGATTTTGTCAGTTTCCCCACCAGCATTATGATGTTGATGGACCGTTTCCTACTATAAATTTTTTTAATATAACCTTGTTCATTGCCGTAAAGATTGAAAATGCATGAGTCAATGAACTTTGTATCGACTGAATTGCATGTCCATACTAAGACAAATCAAATGTATATAACTTGAATCGCGTAGTACTGACTAGTGACTACTAGACACATGTGGCTTTTAAAGTTTTGATCTATATAGAGAGTATTATGACACTGCTATTTGAAAGTAGAGAAAGAAATTGATCTTTGGAGGATTACCATTCCGGTGTATAAATTAAAAAGTAGAGCAACTGTATGATCCAACCAATTCGCTTTCTAAAGTATCTATTTCACAAATGTATTTACCTTTCACATATGATATTTGTAGGTTTTTAAGATTTTGACTAGTATTGAGGCTGTCATTTGTTAAGGGCATTTGAAGAGGTCCGATAAGTGTGAGGAAAATGACACCAACGGTGCTATTGGTGCGAACATTCTTTTAGTTTCAACTTTAATAAGTATAATAGAAAATTAGAGTATGAAGTAAGAGAAAGAGTACATGCAAAAGCTCAGAGATTGCACAACTTAACATCGTAATTTTTAGACTAAACTTTCTCGATTGAATTTCAAAGAACAATTTTTTTTCAGACTTTCTAACCTTGTTATAAAGAAGTCTATGCACAGTCCCATCTTGATCAGAGACCTGTAAATCATAGCAAAAGCAGATAGGCAGTTCCCTGCCATTTCGCCAAATAATCAAAGGCTATTATTTGAGCAAATTTTTTTACAAATTATATGAATTAAAGATTATAATATAGAAAAATTAGTAACTTTTATCCCTTACTCTCTTAAACAAACCAAACTCCTTAACACGGTATTTGGAACGTTATAAAGAAAGTTACTTATAGAAATAGAATACATGTCTAAATAATAACTATCTTATTAATTACCTTCATTGGAGCTCGAAGATGATTTAAAAAAAAGTTGAAAAAATAAGAAAGATATTTTGTATATGCCAATTACTTTTCAATGGACAATTTAAATCGTGCATTTAATAGGGAAAAAACAAAGTAAAGTCAATATTCAACCTAACAATTTAAGTAGATAATCAACTTTTACCGAGATGACGACTATTGTTATAGAGTAAACCTGTCAAACGGGTGAGTTGAATCGAAAATGGTCAAATCCAAATTGATCAATTTAACCTGTTTTAACCCATTTCCATATAATACAAATTTAGTGGCTCATATTCGATCCGATTCATATTGCTAAAATACTACTATATTTAACCTAATTCAGGAAAACTCATATCCAAATTGAGGGTGAGAACAAGGAGTGAACGAGCATGAGATCAATTGTGGGCAAAAGAGAGTGAAGAGAGTCATAGAGGTGGATTGTGTCTAAATAAGTTGTAAACTCATTTAACACCTATATTATTTTGGGATTTACCATTCTGAACCTATTTATAACCCATTTACTGAATATAACCAATCCATATGACAGCTCAGCCTCGTCAAATATGGATTAAGAAATTGATTTATAATCCATTTTGACAGGTCTATTATGAAGGGCCACTTTAGCAATATACAATTTGTATGGATTCCGTCATGGCAAAAGAGGAGTTTAATCCATTTACTTGGAGAAATGCCAGATAAATTGTGATGAACTTGATTTGAATTATTCTTTCCCTTGGCACGGGGAAAACTTAACAACCATATTAATAAGAGACAAAAGAAGCTTAAAATAAAGAAAAGTTTAACTAGATTGATTTACTTCATTTTTCTACCAAGAAAGATACAGAATCCATACAGTATAAAAACCAAATCACCATTACAAGATCATATTCAGGACTACATTCTTGAACATTCAGTCTTTTTTTTTTTTTTGGGTCCAGAATTGAACATTCACTTCCATTACAACAAAATGAAGCGCCATCAGGAAAGTCTCACCTCTCCGTGCCAAAATAGAATGAGCAAAGCAGGTTGAAGCTGTTTGGCATATAGATCCTCCATCGCAGATTAAGGAAACATCTTGCTAAATTGAAGTCCCAAAAGTGAGTGTATGGCACTCGAGGTTTTTTAAGTTTAGCTGCAAGAAATTCAAAAGCGATAAACCTTTGAGCATCTTAGCGAGTTAACTTTGACATCACCAGTTAACGCTTTTGAACAAAAGCAGCGCTTTCAAGTTCAAACTGTGCATGTGATGCGAAAGTATACTTAACCACCAAATTTGCAGCTCATTATGCATTCTATCATCATATTGTGTCCTGCTTTTTCTCCATTCTAAAATAGATGCAATCTGCCTAAAAATGTGCAATAGCTAAAACAACCTTCAAGATGATCAATCAAAGTTACAATAAGGAACCAGTTCCTTCACCGGTTCAAGATCTGAAACCAGATTTTCAAGCTTCCTGTCATGCTTAAATATTCTCCCCCCTAAGGGTCGATCATGGTCAGACAAAGCATCTAATCACTCACTTATCTTCCCAGAATGGAGAAAACACTTTGCATGACAGGAGATTAGACAGTAGATTAGAGTTAAACGACAAAAGATACACATGTGAATGTACTACTGATATTTCGACTTGATTATTCTAATAAATTACAGGAATTGAATCAAGGCTCACTTTGTCATGAATCCTTGATGAGGTGAGGAGATTAGTCAGATAAGCCCAGCATAAGGTGCAATTTCTCTTCATCCAATTGTGTTTTTTCCCCTTCCATTATCATCTTATGTCATTTATACTTGCGATGATTCAAACATCAGTTTCATCCAAGCAATTTCATGTTTCAATAAGGCTTTTGTTCTCTGCAGAAGCAGAGCCATAAAATTGATTGCAACAGTAGCAGAACTACATATAGAAAAACGGAAAATATAGTTAAGAAAAAGACTTTTAACATATCCAGATACTTCATAAAGGTATTGACACACAGAATGAAAAGGGACCCTACCACAACTGCAGTTCCGGTCTCACAAAATTTAGGAATGCAGATGAGTCTCACCAACTGCTCTTCTGATCCTGCAAAAAAGTGATCAACTTTCAGCCAGAGCTGCATAAGCTGCAGAGATTCAAAGGGAGAGTCTCCCTTGGAAAGCAAATTATTTTAAAATTCTAAAGAAATTGCACCTTTTAGCATCTGTGTCTCATATTTATCCTGATTTCCAACAAAATAAACATGGGGGCAACTCTCAATTAGGAAAGGATCCCTATCAGTGAAAGGATAGCAGCCTGCATTGTGATTATATAAAATCAGTCAATAATGGGGAAAGAATAAGATTGCCTCAATAAAGCCATTAGCCATCTATTCTCTACATGACACTGCATTTCAGCCGGGCACCCATTTCATAAGTTTTTGTTAACATAAGCCAATTTCTTGCAATAATTGGTGCAAAGTCAACAATACCAGAAAATGCAAATTTACCGAGAGTATTAGGTGCTGTTGGTGCGAGATGTCTCCATACCAATGTTCTTTCCATAAATTCAAGCTTATTTTTTGCTTCAGAGTACTTCTCGAGATCATCAATGTTTTGACCTGATGTACCAAGGAACCTGAAAGAGAAAACCACACGTGAGAACATATTAATGCATGTATGTCTTCAGTCAGATCATGGGATAATCACCTTATATTGTCAAGCTCAAAACAATGAGGATTTGTACAAGATCTAAACGTGTTGTAGGCTGATGAACCAGGGAAAAGGCATCTGTTGAGAGGCTGAATAAAAAGCAGAGTTAGCAAGAACTACTAAAATTGAGCACCAACGTATTTAACAATATTGGAAGATACCAAACCTGCTGAGGCAAGGAAAAGTTTGCTGGGTCATTTGACCCTGGCATGATGTCCAAAGGCAACCCTGAAGCTATCTAAAAATAAGTAGAGACTTTCAGCAACCTGATCTTTCAAGAGGCAAGAAAAAAGATACTTTTTACACATAAAAGAATAAATACACTTAAAGATAAAATTACCTGCGTTAGCAAAATATCAAGCTCTTTAATTGGTTCAGACAATCTTGATAGGTCCTTAGAAGCCAAATTCTGCTACAATTGAGCAAATGACAGTTGGCAATACTGCCTAAGGGAGAAAAAAAAAAAACTCATCATGATCACTATCCTTACTTGTTCTATCCCATTTACTGACTATTTACTTCCACTCATTGAGTTAAGAACATCTCTATCATTTTTTAAGCAATCATCAACTACATCATTCAACGAACAGTTAATTCAAGAATCTTTTCCCTTGGAGACCCAAAACATGCAAAAAACCTTCCTTGCCCACAGGGAAATGCAACAAGCATTACGTTTATCAGCATGCCAATATACAATTGTAGGTCACTCATCTAGTTCAATACTAGAAGGGTTGTACAATTTAATCATGTATCTGTTTATCACAGAAACAGAAGGGAAGCTCTTCACATCTAAGTGCAGTTACTGTATCCTATACTTCTTTCTGGAAGCAAAGAAGATTGTGCATAGATAGAAAGGGCAACCACACCTCAGAGGAAAAGCACCTTTCTATGGGCAAGCAAGCATAAGATGACATACCTGTCTGTTAAGAATTCCATGTGGAATATCAACAGAATTTCCAGCAATTACAACATGAACAATTTCCGCTGCAATGCCTTGCTCCTGTTCAGCCAGCATCATAGCAAAGTAAACAAGACGGTCACTTAGATTGATTGGCCATGCATCCTCTATAGATGGGATGGGAGAAGGAAAACCAAAAAGTAGCCTTAACTTGTTCATCCCCGAGATGTCCAGTTATATGATCAACAAGAAGCTGAAACTGGAGGGGGTTACAAGTGCTGCTCCCAATGCTAAGCCCAGACACAAGAACAACATATTTGTCTTCTCCTGCTTTAAACAAAAGGCAATGAGCATGAGATGAAGTCCATAGCACATGACGTGCCAAATGAACAGAGTAGAGCAGAATCTAAACTTCACACTGAGTAAAGAATTGCACATTTAATGACGAAACTAAAACTATTTCCTTAAATGAGATAACATACTAAAAGGGGAAAGCAGGATCTAGAGATATAATAGCAAAACATAACCATGAGAAACAACAAAGACAAGTGAAGATGATGTCTTAGTCTAACTAATATCCTAATGTGCCTTCTTTTGTATCACATGTTCTGCACACAATATCTAGCTGCAGGCACTGTCATTAAAAGCTTGAGATCCCAATGCTCATCTAGTACATCTCACTCACTCATAAACATTGCAAGCTTTTCGATATAGGCTTATCATTACACAAAGTCACTTCTCTTTTTGCTAACGATATGGTGTTTGGCACGCTACAAGAACTTGACTTATCCCCTTCTGGTGTGATAATCTCTTCTTCTCACATACACAGGGCAACTACAGGAGTACTCAAGACCGTGCTCCTAAGGATAGCCAAGAGAATGTGCAAATGTGATGATTAGAAGCCAGCCCTTGAGTAGAACACGCTAACAGTTGAGCAACCCCTTAGGGTTATTAAAAAAAAAAATTGCTTACCTTGTTACAAATTAATCAGACACGAGAGTAACCCATGTACTCTTCCTAGAAAGAAGAAATACAAGAAAACAGACAGGGAGATGAATCAGTTCATACTTGACTTAAGAGGAAACTCCAACTGAGATGGTAGGCCTGCTTCAAGGACATCTTGGACTAGGAAGTCACCAGCATCAGTTTCCTTCCCATGCAAAGCAACAACAACACCTTCTCTAGACATGTTAGTTCACGTAATTCATGACAATAGATTTTCTTTCCACTTCAAATTTGCAAAGTTTGAAAATTCAATTGACACGATAACACTAACTCTTTTTATGTTTTGTTCTTTTGAAAAACAGTAACTCATATAGTTAAAAACAAATAAAAGTGTCTTTGTCCAATGCATTTCTTCTCTTTGCATTCGGTCACTCATTCTTTTCTGAACTTGAGTTTGTTTATCTTATGAAAAAACTATTGTCAATCCATTAAATAATTTCATCTTTAGTCCTATAATCTGCAACTGATCATACCCGTCACATATGAAGCAGGTGAAAGCAAACTCCCACCAAGCTTTACTCTGCCACTCTCATCTTCTAACACAAGATGATCATCAGGGTGCGTGAAGTTGTGGCGCTTCACGAGTGGAGCAGCAGACCTCTATTTTTTTTAATAAAAAAAGTACATAAAACAAAAATAAAATTAATGCATCTTGGAGACACATCACAGTCTGAGTGCAGGGAACAGAACAAAATTATACGGGATTAGATTACCAGGAAAATTACCTCTTTGGAGTATTCATCAAGTATAGTAGGTTTAAGCTTCATGTGCTTGTATACAGTACCAACAATAATGCATTCCTTGCCACCTTCTAATCCCAGTACAGTGCAAACTACAAGACATCATATAGCAACTATGAATCATACTGCACTATGGAATGTCAAGCCTATGGAATTAGTAAAGTAGACGAGGCTTCTACTAATAAAGGTTCATGAATATTTTTCAACAGTTTACGAAATGCAGGGGAAATGTTGATGACCGTCCCTACGGAGACCCAAAATGCAACTGAAATAAGCAAGAAAATAACTCTATAAACATAACGAAAGGTTCAGCATGGGGCTAAACTTCTATTTTAACAATTTTTACATCTGGTGAACTCCAATAACAAGTCATGGACATATTAATTTAAACAGATCATGCGCAATTTTGAAGACTTCAGTGTTACCCCATTTCCTGAAATAGGGCGAGGCGAGCGAAACAACAAAACCATAGAAAAGTAAAACATAGATAGTCTACCACAAACAGCTTCAAAAAAGAGTCTTCCGAGAAGAATTGCAGAAACCCCTCGATCCCAAATGCAGAATATTCTTTACATTACAGAAATTAGAGGGTCAAAGGCTAAGAGAACTATAAAGCACTTAATAATTCCCCAAGAACTCCACCTTCCAATTGGGTAGTACAGCCCCACTTCCACCGACTGGATTGAAAACGGTAGCTCAAAATAACGTAGCAAAACTACAGTCTTTAAGAAGAAAAACCCTCAAAGCCCTGGAATTTACCGGGGACATGGGGTTTCCAATTGGGAACGAGAGAGTAGAGGAGAGTTCGCATCATGTGGAGACGAGCGAAGTAAATCTGACTGTACTGCTGACCCCTGTACACTTCCTTCTGTATCCCGAACGTCTCGTCCTGCAACGCAACCCCCACCAAAAAGAAAGCCACCGTTGCGAAAATTAGGGAAAGACACACCAAAGAGAAGACCCAGCTAGAGAAATCGAACGAAAAGAAAGAGAAGAAGTCGCGATCAGCTCGAGATCGGAAAAAGAAGAACGCGCATGGAGGTTCTCTGAGCTTTTCGAAGCCAAGCTCAGAGAAAGCGCGCGGAACGCTCCGAATGCGCGAAGACTCTAGGAGCACGATTGGGAGAAGAAAAGGAAGGAGACGAAGATTCCAGTACCAGGTAGAGGTAGGCGGACTGCTTCCGCCGAAGGGTGCTCGCCGAGTCCACTTCCATGGCGGCCGTGGCGGGAAAAAACTGGAACCGAAGCGGAGCTGAACTGCGAGAATTTGCACGGCTCACTCCTTTTCAATCGAGGAGCTAATAATTAAAATGTTTATTAAACTATAGAGAGCCTTATCTTCATAGAAAGGGGATGTAGCTCACATGGTAGAGCGCTCGCTTTGCATGCGAGAGGTACGGGGTTCGATACCCCGCATCTCCACCTCGGCCCTCCATTTTTGCCACGTGTAATTATTTTTAATCCAATTTATTTTCGTATTTTTGCCGGATAGTTTTTTTTTTTTTTTTTCTCTTTTGCTTAATTATTTCGAAGAGGATAAACTAATTAGAAACTGGGAAGAGTTCTTTCCCAATGTCATTTCCGAAGAATTTTCTTTCCGACGCTACCTTGACATTTCGCGTGGCTTTTTCGATCATTTTGTTATATGTCCTGGAATACCATCGATCAAGACAAAGTCATGACACGATCTAACAACAGCAGTAGAGTTTGTTCTCGCATCGACCTCACTGGCACCGACACCATCAGTAGTTTTCGCTACTCTAGGGCCGCAATTGCCGCCTAACTCACTCTAGTTTTGTTAACTACAATCTGATGACCCAACTAATATGTGACCACCGCACAGTGCTCAGAACTCTTGTGCGACCAACCCGCGACGGTTGCAACCCTCATGTTACCAACATACCAAACTCATAGAGTGTGGCTAGAAATCTAAACGAGGGATTCTTTTTTCTTTTATTTCCTTGAATAGATTTTCTATTCTCATTCTCACCATGCGTTTTATTTTTAAACCGCTTTATTACAATTTTTCATTTGATAAAAGCAAAAGATACGATTTGGAAAGTCTGAAGGATCGTCTTATCTTGTTCTGTCCAAATTTTTATCCTCCGCGACTAAATACAACCTTGGGGTAATAGAAAAAAAATCCAATCCTATCTCCAATGACTTTGCATGAGGTACATAGAAAAATTGACATATATACAAAGTGAAAATGACTAGTTATTTCAATGAGTATGACCAATACCCACCAACGGGCACTGACAGGGATGGTTAAAAAGCCCAAATGGTTTGGTATGGGGTTGGGATATTGTTATAAGGGAAAAAAACCCAATATCCAAAACAAAATATGTAATTACTAAAATGCCCTTATTTCCTTCACAATCACTAGTTTACTTATTATATATGTATAATCATCCTAGTTGTACCCGGGTTTGGGACTTTTTGAGACTTACCTAATGGGTAAAAATCGAAATCGGAACTCAATAAATCATTTAACAAAACACTATATAGTGCAGTTCTATGGGTTATAAAAAAAATTACAAGTCTACAATGCGTGAGTTTGGATAGTGGTTGCTAATTTGATGTGGTTTATTATGTATCAAACGTGAGATATTTGTTTATTACAAAAGTACTATAACCAGGTTGTCGGTATCCGTTCGCTCTTCGACTATACTTTAATGAGACGAGTTTGGAACTCAATGTCACAACCAGCCCCCAAAAAACAAAACAAAACAAAACAAAAGTTAGCTTTTCTTTAACATCAAATGACATTGCCTCGCATTGTTTAGTAAACAAATATTGATAAGCCATTATTACCACAAAAAGATGGAACCTCGCTTGCTCCAAGCATAGAATATGTCATTCATGAATGCACAATTATGATTACCTGAAAGGTCTTGTCGGTCCAGTCATCTCGGCCGTCCTACGTGGTACACCGTCGTGTCAGCAATTTCCGTTGAAAATTAGACGAAATAACTACATTGAAATTTTGCGTAAAAGTATAGAATTAAATTGGTAAAATTGAAATTTTATGATTGAATCGACATCCATACAATTGGTATAGAACTGATTGGACAATTTTTCTATCATCGTACATTGGTTGCTTCTAATTTTCTTTTTTAGTCAAAAGAAAGCTTCCATTCATTAATTAGAGTAATATTTGAGAAGTACATAAAAAGCTTTTAAGCTTGGCAAATCCTAAATAAACGCATAACAAAGCAAATGCCAACAAGCAAATGACAAAACACAATCTGCTGCTAGCACATTCGTTTCCCTCAAGAACAGATCTGCAATCATAAACGTTCGATGGCCAATCACTAGATTTAGTGATGAGCACACGCTAAGATCTCCCATTCCAATTACAATGACTTGCGGTGCATGTTTAGGTACGGCGTCCTCGTCACCATCGCCGAGCAGTGATACTAATATTAATATATTGAAAGAATACATATCAAATATTTGTAAAAAACTCCCAAATCTATATATAAATCTAGTTCGGGAAAAGAGAGCGGCCTAATATTGTAGAGCCACGTCACGAATATCTTTCTTGGTGACTGTCGACTAGACGAATGGCCAAACTGGTCTCTACGTTCACCTTAAATCAGCTACAGAAATTTATTCATACACACAAACTCCCAAAACATATGGGAGGAAAAGAGAAAGATGATCAAAGCAAAGAAAGAAGGAAGATGGATGGGGAGAGGGAGAAGGAGAGAGGGGAGACGGGAGAGGGAGAGAGAGAGAGAAAGAATTTCTCAAGTTTGTCACTAGGGGTGGCAGCTAGGGTTTCTTTGAGAGAGAAAGGGGGAGATAAAAAAGTGAGGTTGCTTCTAATTTAACTATGCCTTCAAATCAGACATATTTATTGTGGGGAACGTATTCATGATATATTGTGTGCAACTTGTGACATATAGCCATCGTGTGCGACAAGCTTTTTCAGGTCATCGCACATCCACAATTGTTATCTCTTCATAAGCAAAAGGAGGCAGATCGTCGGATATTACTAATATATGTTCAAATATCAAACTCATTGAGGATTATTTATTTGGGGCATTGACTCATCGAGAGTGTGATATGTGAGATACTTTAAGGTGCTTTTGGGGTTAGGGTTTCAAAGAGAGTTTTCTAATTTGGTCTTAGATTTTGGGGTACAGGGTTGGAGGGAATTATTTCCAACCACCATTTTTAATAGTGGGTTGCACGAGTTATATTAGCCCACACGCAAACTTAAACTGAACAAAAGACAAAAACAGAAAGAAACAAAGAAAAATATGCCAAACTACACCCAAAACGACATCCCCTCTCTCCCCCTCACTTCTGCTCATCTCGCCACCGTCAACATTGCTTCATCGGTACGCCCATCCGCAGCCCCTCGCCGTCGGGTCGGGTCGTGGAGGGCTTGAAAGCCACAATGCAACCTTGGCCACTGCCCATTTGAGGCCGTGTCCTCGGTTTGGCTGTCCATGACGCCAGGGGACCGTGGATCTACAGTTACAACCTCCGCAAGTTGCAGAAAAGAGGGACGATTGTGGGGGCTCGCGGCGCGGTTGAATGACAGCGGCTTGCAAATTCAGTAAGTAGTGTGGACACCTAAATTTTGACACGAGGTTTTGCTTCTTCTTTTTTTCGTTAATAGTGTTAAACTGCATTAAATGTTTGAAAGTGACTTCTACATAATTTGCTATAGGTTTGAGGTTAGTTTCTTCCAAATAGATGGACTCATCTGCTATGTTGAGTGATTTACTTGCTGATATTAATGAAACTGATATAAATGTTTAAAAGTTACTATACATTATAGTTCCTTCGCGACAAAAATGTAAGTGGCGGATGCATTTGAAATATATGATCTAGAGATCCATTGATTGTCATCCAATTTGCCAGATCACGCAAATCATGTGGATATTTTATAAGAAAAATAACACAAATGATTCATGAACTTTGGCCCAATGTGTAATTTGATAATTGAACTTTCAATTTGACATAAATGGTCTCTGAATTTTAGCTCAATGTTCAATATGGTCCGTGAACTTTCAATTTGACACAAATGGCCCCTAAACATTTGGTACATATTCAAACTAGTCCTTGGACTATATGAAGATATTCAATGTGGTCCTTCCATTAATTTAAGTTCACGGATAATATTGAACATTTTCGTATAGTCCAAGGACTAGTTTGAACATGTACCAAAAGTTTAGGAATCATTTATGTCAAATTGAAAATTCATGGACCATTTGTGAACATTGAGCTAAAGTTCAGCAACCATTTGTGTCAAATTGAAAGTTCAGAGACAATTTGTGTCATTATCCCTATTTTATATGATGAATACACCGCATGTCATGTAACCAACCAATCAAAAGTGGGAAAAATTACACACAAAATTCTAAACCTTGTGTACGGAAATGCAACGAAGCCTTAAACCTATCAATTGGTTCAGCGAAGTCCGAAACTTTTCAAAAATTGCAATCATAAATCTTAAATCATACGATGAAAAGTGCAATTTAAGGATATTAACTAGACAGGTTTTCAGTGACTTGTAAGCAACTTTAGGTACAGACTTAATTACATTTTCTTGTAAAAAAACAGTTCAGGGTTCAATTGAATCAATTAAAAGGCGTATAACTAGACTGCAATCCGTACATAAGAGTTAGGACTTCCAATGAACTCTTTTTCATAAAAATTGAATTGTATAACATAAATGGCACCGACCAGGCCGAGATTCGTAATATGCAGACATTAATAATTGGTCGATTGTTCCATGTTATCATTGTCGTATGTGCACCCGTCACGTAAAATACCTCAGTGAGAAGATAGGGGAGCGAAGTTTGATCGCGAGGTATGAAAAACACGCACGAGGCTGAGCACGCGGGTTGACTAGAGATGTGAACGTACCTCCTTTTGCTGATGTCCCGCACTTCTAAACAAAAAGGATTCTTGCCCGTACGTCAACTGGGTGAGATAGTTGCTGCTCTATATCGCACTTGCTCCATAGAAATTCTTTGTTTCTTTGTTCACATGGTCGATTACGACATTCACCATCACCAAGGGTGCAGCATATTGATTAAGTTCCGGCATAATCCCGCCAATCGGTCGGCTCAAGTCGTCGTCTTGAAGATCGTAACGTGATTATTTTCTGTTCTGGGTATTCATTTCTCTATTTCGGATAAGGGTCCGATCTCTCTCGGAGATAATTACAACACCCAGATTTTCGTTTTGAGAAATTTTCGCTGATGCGAGCAAATCAGTTCGAGCTTTAAAATTGGGATTTCGTACTTTAAAGATGTGACCACGTAACACCCTCGACTCTTTCGAAATGGATCGGTTACTTTCGCTAACGGGTTCGATAACTTGTCATGGAATTTGGTGCAAGTCCCAATTGATTGATTAACAAAATATAAACAAGGTTGGGTTATCATCCATGTGCACAACTAGAATAAGGAATATACTCTCCAATTGCCTTTTTGAAGATGTGTTTATCCATGAATTGAAGGTCATCTCAGAATAAGTTAGTCAGATCTACATGTCACGATGATATTAAAACTACAAATTGCGAGGGGTATTGCTTATCGGAGCCGTTGACTTGAACTCCAAAAGTCAAAATCTTATATAAACACCCAAGAGGCGACTAACATGCCTTATTATTCGCCCTTGCAATGCTTTATGTTATTTTATTCAAGGACGAATTATGTATCTGCCGACAGAAAAATGTCTAAGTCTTTATAAATTTAACATCGATTGTCTATGTATTAGGTTTTGACGGAGCTTATATATCCTGGCTAAAAGATTAAACTATCATCCCTACTTCTTTCCCAAGTTCATATTGCGCGTGCCGCTTCCTGTTCACATGACATTCTCAGCGCGGTTTCCACGTGAGATAGGGTGTTAGCATATCTCGCGTTATTTGTCTATAGGGTTTCGACAGATTTTATCTATATGCGATCTTTCTCCTCCTAATAGCTTAAACTAAATCAATGTTAATCAAGGGATTGAACCATACCAAAATGGACTCACGATCAGAGAAAAGTCACTACCAAAAGCGTTAAGGTGAGATTAACGTGTACTTCAGATTCATGCTACACGTTATGCCCACAAGAAGATCTCCGAGTGGCATGATTTCAAAATTGAAGAAAGAGTTCCAATTTCTGAATTTACTGAACGTACTGAGAAGGTAACTTAGTGTCATCACACACCTAGTGAACGTCTAAGAACTCATCAAGTTAGACATGTTTTAATAGGTGAACTTTGTCCGGGAAAATTACCAAAAAAATCATAAACTTATTGTAATTATGTTAATTTAGTCATAAACTTTTTTTTGTCAGTTGAGTCTTAAACATTTTGCATTTGTGCTAATTCAGTCTATTTGACCAGCTAGCACTAACATGACGACGTCATTGACATGGACAATTTTTAATAATATTTTAATTTTCTGAATATTTTTTATTTCTTTTTCCTTTTTTTTTTCTTCCCACTGTGGCCGGAGCTCACCAGCCACTCGGTGAGGCCATCGCAGCCATGAGCAAGGCACAATTACAATAGATTTAGGAGTTTTTTTTATAATTTTCTCAATTTTATCTGGTATATAGACGATATCCGGGGTGCCACTTAACCACCGTTTCAATAGCACTTTTCAGTGCACTTTGAATTCCTATATCTAAGATATACTGGGGAATATACAGGTACTTTTCTTGCAAGAAATCCATTAATTCATCAAATCTCCCATACAAGTCCTGTTGATATATGCTTGTCTACTGTACACTGTATGTCAACCAAGGAAACCCCTCAGAAAGATATGTACGCAAACCCCACATTGAATAGAAAAATGAAGAAAACCTCCAACCCAAGCAGCCAAATCAAACAAGGAACAATACAAAATCCTTCAAAGAAAGCCCAATAGCAGTAGCTGTAGCAATCTCCACCAGAATGCAGGTTCAGTATCCCATATGCTATGTTTCATCAATATCTACAGCACAAATGTCCTCTCTCACTGGATTAATCGATGGTACGCAGGCTGCGCATAAACTGGTTTTCCATACAAAGCATTTTCATCGCCACTAAGATGGGTACTTAGTATTTTCAGAAGTATACTGGCAATCTGTATTGATGACGGTGGACGGGGCGTGTGAGAAATTAGTTCAGACAGTCTGTGTACCCTGTGTAAAATCCTTACTCAGCAAAGTAAAGAGAGAGAGAGAGAGAGAGAGAGAGAGAGAGTATGAGCAATTTCATCTTCATCGATCAATCAACAAACATGGTGTCGATCTCAATCCCCTAAAACCCTGAAACCAAATCTTGAAAAACTCTCCACTCACTAGAGAATTCTCCCATCCACACACCCGCTGGCATGTTTCATTAGGAGACGTGGTGATGGTGATGGTGGTGATGAGCTGCTTCAAAGGAGGGGATTTGATAAGCATCCACAGGCAACAGAGGCAACCCTCCCAACTCATGCATGAAACCGTCCAGGTCTGCAAAATCCTTCAAGTACCCACCTCCATCTCCTCCACCCCTCATCATCATCATCATCCCTTCTTCCTCCTTCATCCTCTCCCTCAGGTCAAACCCGTGAAACAGGTTTATCTGCTCCATCTTTCTTGGAATTGGCTTCTCGGGCATGATCTTTTGATGCCCTTCTCTTTTAGGGATGATTAGCCCGGATGACTTCCTTTTCCGGCTCTTCTGATGGTTGGCAGCACTGGCGGCGGGCTTCCCTGTTAGGCGTTGCACGAGGCCCCGGAAGTTGGCGGTGTCGGTCTTTATGATCTCTGGGGCGAATATGTGGATTATCCTGATCTTGGGTTTGACTTTGGCAATTGATATGGAGTCTTTGTGGATCCCTAGGGCAGATGATGGGGTTGAGGTGGAGCTTGAATTCACAATGAAGCGTTGTTCCCTCAGGATCATCTCCTCCATGGCAACAAAGATATCTCAGCTCAGCTCAGAGAGAGAGAGAGAGAGAGAGAGAGAGAGAGAGATGGTGGTGGTGGTGGTGGTGGTGACGGAGTTGGTGAATTTGTTTAGAAGAAGAGAAGAGGATGTTTTTTATATAGAGCAGACGAAGGAATAAAGAAAGATTGCCCAGTTGGGGAAGATAACGAGAAAAATAATGATTAACAAAGCATATCAAGCTGTCCATTTGAGGGAGGGTCGGATCATGGATCGTAGTCAAGCAGAAGACACGGGAGATTTCATTAAAATAACAGAAGTAGGTTCCCCCAAATTTTCAGAACTTCAAAGATGACAAAATCGCTCTTTAGGTGAATTTGCAGGTATAATTTCCTTCTTATATCACATTTAACGTGGGCGTACCAATTCAACAGTTTACATGGGTTTGAAATATATGTACCAATTATACATACATGTAATAATTTATTATAGAGAGAATACTCATTGATACAAAAGTCATTCAATTAGCTCTTTACTCGAAAACTTTTACTACTGTCTTGACCGCTGCTATGATTAGATGTGCAATTTAGGGTTTTCGGGGACATAGGGAACCCCCGATCGGGATGATTTTACCACGTTGGTTTACTTGCCATTAGGGATCATGTGTCTATAACTATGGATTTTGAAACTTCAATGGAGGGATTATGGTTATGGTCCGTGATTGTGGTCCTCAAAATTCACCCCCGGCTTCCAAATATAAAACCCTAACTAAAAACAAAAGAGGCTAAAGAGATATTGTTTGTCAAGGTATGTCTGTTGTGGATCCAGCCTAAGTCAAGGATCATTTGCCAAATGGTTAGAATATACAAATACGGACTGGTACGGCAGTTCTTTTCCCCCCCTTGTTATGCGATGCCACTTCTCAGGATATTCATACTTGCACAGATGATCCAAGTGTCATGCCTTGCACAATCCAACAGCTGTATACTTTCCCGCGTCTCCGACCTTAAAGTAAACCAAAGCAGAAGACAGCAAGAATCTTGCTCTAACTCTCACTTTTCTCTTTCTTCTTGTTTCAATTGTGCCCCCCTTGGCTAAACATAATGTCTTTTCCCAATCATTCTTAGCTCTCTAAGAAAGTGAGATCATCTATCCCCGTCGGCATTACTATTCGTTACGTCGTCCATATTGTGAAATCTTGTGACATTACCGTCAACTGTTCTAAAAGTTTAAGCCGTTCGATGAACGTGTGGTTTAATATTTAAATATTATAATATGCTCTTTCACATATTGACTGGACTTTGGCCTGAACCTAACAGGTGGAAATATGTAATTGGAGAAGCAAATAAGAGTCTGCAAAGATTTAAACTCAAGTACTCATGCTTGATACCATATGAGATTTTGTGGAACCATTGAGTAAGAAGGTCTTGAGTTCAAATCTCTCTAGACCCCTTATTTGTCTTCTTTATTACCAAAAAAAAGTCATAATCCTATTATAATTGTGCCAATTTAGTCATAAACCTTTTTTTTTCCATTGAATCCTATACCTTTTACATTTGTGTCAATTCATTCCATGCGGCCAATTTTGGCCCGCCAGTGCTCAGGTGAAATCTTGTGGCATTACTGTCAACTGTTCTAAAAGTTCAAACTATTAGATAAACGTGTGGTTTAATATTTAAATTCTCTAATATGCTCCCTCACGCATTGACTGGACTTTGGCCTGAGCCTAAAGCGTGCAAATATGTAATTAGGAAAGCAAATATGAGTTTGAAAAGATTTGAACTCAGGTACTCATGCCTGATACCATGTGAAATTTTTCTTGGACCATTGAGTAAGGAGGTCCTGAGTTCAAATTTCTCTAGACCCCTTATTTGTCTTCCTTATTACCAAAAAAAAGTCATAACACTATTGTAATTGTGCCAATTTAGTAATAAGCCTTTTTTTTTCCATTAAGTCTTACACCTTTTGCATTTGTGTCAATTCATTCCATTTAGCCAATTTTGGCCCGCCAGCACTTAGGTGGACAATTTTTAATAGTATTTTAATATTTTTCAAAATTTTTTTTTTATTTATTTTTTTTTTCTCTATTTCCTTCTTCCTTTAGCCGATCGCTAGACCTTGGCAATTGGCCATAGGCAAGGGCCAATGAGGTCGACCTCGCCAGCCTCTAGCGAAGCTCGCCCCCGCAGACCACAGGCGTAGGCAAGCCTCTGCCAACCCTAGTGAGGTTGACCTCGCCCACCCCCTAGCAAGGCCGACCTCATCGACCTCCCTAGGTTTGGCGAGGCTTGACCTTACTGTCGCTGGGCGAGGGCGAGCCTCGCCCACCCTTGGCAAGTCTAGCCTTGTCGAAGTTGGGCGAGGTCAAGCCTCACCAAATCTAGCGAGGTCGACCTCATATATCAAATCACGCTTTCGTCTAACAGCTCAAGTTTTTAGAACAGTTGGTAGTGATCCTATTAAATCTCACAAATCTAAACTTAATATGCTTTGGAATAAACAATCGAAAGATGTTATGGTGTGACATCCTCAATTCGACCCAGCCTAAGACGTAAAAATGGTTTAAGGATAATTGGAACGTTAATCTTCGGACTAGTGAACGTGGGCCGAGCTTGGAAGCCCAATGGGCCTCATGCCCACATAGGCGCCCAAGAAGGCCCATTGAGCCCAAACCCAAGCCCATATGAATAGTGTCAATGGTGAAATTACCAAATTACCCCTTCTAAAAACCCTATCCTTAAGAGAGATATTTGTGAGGAAGAAGCTAAAATAAGATTAGAGTTTTTTGTGTCATTAATGTGGAAAAGACAAACTTGGTGAAGAAGTTTGTAAGAAGTATTCTTGGCATTAAATTTTGCTTGGATGGGAGTTAATTAAGAAGGCATAAGCTAGGCTACTAAAGTGATACTTGCTTATGAAGTTTGCAAGAAATCTTCTTGGTATTAAATTTTGCTTGGATGGGAGTTAATTAAGAAGGCTTAAGTTAGGCTACTAAAGTGAGACTTGCTTAAGAAGTTTACAAGAAGTTTTCTTGGCATTAAATTTTGCTTGGATGTGAGTTAATTAAGAAGGCCTAAGCTAGAATAGATTATAGGTATTAATTTGCAAGATTTCATTATTTGCCCTTTTTCAAGAAATTATAAATAGCTTATCCATTAGTTCATTTCTTTCCCTCTCCATCAACATCTCCACCATACTCTCTCTTTTCCTCTCAATTCTCATCTTTTATTTTCTCAAAACTCGCCTGTTCTCTCCCTACGTGAAGCTTGGACGTCAGCGAAACTCGAGGAAGCAAAGGATCTAGTGTCGCAGACAAACCTACAGCGAGTAGTCTCGTCATTTCTCTTCTTCTCAACATTTTATATTGTGGTTAGAGGTGGAGCGTGCCTTGAAAGTTGCACGTGAAGTCGACCAGTAGTCGTGTGAGACTAGTGATCGTTGATGGAAGCATTGAAAAGAAATGTTTATATTGACGTGATTGTTAGTCCTTGAGATGGTGGAAAAGTGTGATTTTATGTCAGGTCGGAAATCTTGTCGGTGGTCAAACGTGTGGATGTTCGAGAAGTTTTAGTATTTTGAAAGGAAAGTGGGACTTGAAAGTCGTATTTTGTAGACTCTTTAATTGTGATATAACTATTTGAGTAGAATAGTCATGACCTGAATTACTTGCTGAGTTTATCTCATCGTTGTTATTTAACCATTTTTCAGACCTCTAGCGATGGACGTTCTTCTCGTCCGTTTCAATGTTCCCGTAAGCCAAGAATTGAAAGTAGGTAGAAGGAGCTAAGTTAACACTGAACTCTCTCTTTTTGGTGTAATTGGAAAAGGCTCGAGTAATGGGTATGTAATTTGATTAACTTTCGATGTGAGTCGTGATGCATATAAATAATATGTGTTTTTTCATGCTATCACGTTATTGTTATTGGATGGATAATGTAGAATTTGCTTCTGCATGTGGTAATTGAAAGATAATAGAATGGGTCGGCGACGCCTCCTGGGACGTCGCAATTAAATGACCAATGCAGGGAAGTCGCGTGCCCAAGCCTTGAGAAAATAGGACTGGGACTTGACATATGGCATCCAATGGACGCATGGAGCGGAGCATGAACCCCGCCGGCTTGCTTCCACCATTTCGAGATCACTATCTCGAGAGATTGAGGTGCACCTGATGTTTACAAATCATTATGTGAACGTGCCACTAGCGTCCTTGACTTTGATACGATTCGTGTTGATTTCTATATTCAGGTAGATCAAGCAATGAGTACTCAGACGTTGGCATCCATTGATGAAACTACAGTTTCCATATCTAATTTGTTGGTTGAACTTCCTCGGACCAAATGACCCATCCTCACTATTCTGGGCATGGACGTCCACATTTTGTCTACCCACGGGAGAGAAAAAAATCACTTTTGACCTCATTTCGTCCCAAGGAAGGTATGAGAGATGCACTTATCTAGTTTTGAGAAACTATTTTTTTTCTCCCCAAGAAATTGACCAATAAATTAGAAGTAAGGAGGACATTGTTCCTTTTTAAGTCCCTTTCTGCAAGGAAATTACCAAAAAAATCATAAACATATTGCAATTGTGTCAATTTTATCTTAAACTTTTTTTTACCAATTAAGTCATAAACCTTTTTTGCATTTGTGTCAATTCAATCCATCTGACCAATTTTGACCAGTCAGGGCTGACGTGGATAATTTTTAATAATATTTTAAAATTCTTTCAAAATTTTTATTTATTCTTTTCTTTCTCTTTTTTTTTTTTTTTCCTTCCCTTCCTTCTTCCTCCAACCGGTCACCAAACCTTGGTGACCAATCGAAGGCAAGGAGTGGCGAAGTACCCTCTCCAGTGGCCAACGAGGGTGAGCTTCGCCAGAGGCCGGTGAGGTGGCCGGTCGCTGAGGTCTGGCGACCAATTGGAGGAAGAAGGAATGGAAGAAAAAAGAAGAAAAGAAAAAGATTAAATAGATAATAATTTGAAAAAATATATTAAAATATTATAATGAATTATCCACATTAGCGCCGGCTGGCCAAAATTGGACGAATGCACTAAATTGAAAAAAATGTAAAAGGTTTAGGACTCAATTGGCCAAAAAAAGAAAGACTGAATTGACCTAATTGCAATAAGCTTAGTACTTTTTTGGTAATTCTCCCTCCTTTTTGCAAACTGTCTTCCATATAATCAAGAATGTGCATCATCCACAAGAGTTGGCATTCACCAAATCGGAGATACAAAGTATAATGCTTATAAAGATAGAGTAATAAAATGACCGGTTAAAGTTAATTACCTCATACTAGGTCTTTCGCTTGCAAGTTGTCTTTTTCGCTGATGTCATTTCGTGTGCCAATGAACTAATTTCATTGGCACACGAAAAAAAAAAAACTAATTTCTCTCTCTATATATATATATGTGTGTATATCCCCTAGACTTCTTCTCTTATCCTTAAATAACTTGTTACTGACTTTATATTGTTAATACCCTTTAATCTATCTCAATGAATGACAGCTATTATCGAACCAACGATAGGACGTGTTTAGCACCGAATTGAGAATCGAGTCTTGCCTAAAAATGACGTGATTAGACTCAGAATTTTAATAAATTCTCAATAAATTTCCTTGTTCATATTGAACTTTTGACGTCACATGTGGAATGTAAAATAAGAGTCCAAAGCCCAAGCCCAAATGTTTCTTTAGTTAGGCCCTAGCCCACTTCCACTCCTTCAGCACCTGATATACAAGAAAGTGAAAAAAACAGAGAGAGAGAGAGAGAACCAAGGGAAAGAATAAGAGGTTTCTTGCATACGCGCTCCGAACGTCTCGACGAGCCGGAAGCATTTTTATTCCGTATTACCCACTAATGATTCAAAACCTTCAATTGTTTTGTTGGAAGGAATTCTTGTGATTAACCTGTAAATTCGTATTAGTGTAGATTTTAGTTTTCCAGGTTCATTCTAGTGATTGTTAAGATATGAAATTATGTCGCGAAGAAACTATAGGGTGTTATAAGTTGTGGGATTTTAATAGGTCGAGTTGGAGTTACGGTTTGATTGAAACGAATTTTTAAAGTTTCACGCGTGCTGCTTGCCGATAATGTAATTACTGTTTTTGGCAATGGTTTTCGCCCACCTACATCCATTTTTTAAGTCATCGATATTTAGGATATTTTAGTATTTCAAAAAAAGTTTCTTTTAATAGTAAACTCACTTGAATCAAAGTACGATGGAGAGAGTTGTGACACGACCAAACTCGACACGCAAGCTACTCATAGCGGATAATAATGAATGTTTGCTATGAGCGAGTTTTTCGTTGGGACGTAGGAGTTGTTTTGTTGCCAAATAAGTTTAATTTAGTGGAGTCTTAGTTAATGTAGTTATTTACTCGATCTTTTATAACTGTTTCTCGCTTAATTGATAAGATTTCGAGTTCGCTAACTCAACTAACTTTGGTTGTTTGCTTTGGGCCTTCTTAAGTGAGTGTTGCTTATGTTTTCTTAGGAGAATTCCAAATAAGAGCTTGAAGTGCCCTCATTTTCTCAAATAAATATTTGAAGTGTACATTGCTTCAAATAAGGATCTAAAGTGGCCAAATTATCTCAAATAAGGGCCTAAAGTAGACCTTGTTTCAAATAAAGGCCCGAAGTGGTCATATCAGTCTCAAAGAATGGTATGCCATCTCCAGCCGAATGATATTTTCGTCTTTTACCTTTTTTGATTTTTTTTTTCCTTTTTCTGTTTTTACTTTTCCTTTACTTTTTTTTTCCTCTTCCCTTCGTCAGCCATCCTTGTTGATGGTCGACGGAGGTCGCTGGCCTTAGGCAAGGGCCGCTCTCATTGGCGTCAGGTGAGGGTCGCCCTCACCTGGGGCTAGCGACCTCTGCCGGCCACCAACGAGGATGGCCAACTGAAGGAAGAGGAAAAATGAAAAAAGAAAAGAAAAGTAAAAGAATTAAAAAAATTTTAAAATAAGCTTATAATTTTTTTGATTAAAATACGCTTGCTTCAACAACTAGAATAGTCACTAGCTGGCCAAAAATCTTTATTTGAGATGATTTGGTCACTTGATGCCATTATTTGAGACAATTTAGCCACTTCAGGCCCTTATTTGGAACAATGTTCACTTTAGACTCTTATTTGAAATTTTCCTTGTTTTTTTTTATTCTGTGAACTCATGACTTGAATATAATAGAAATTAAAAACATTATGAAAGAGGCATCACATGGTTTGATACTTTTTTTAAATGAAAAAGTGATGTCTAGAAGAGAGTGATATTGACGAGAATATTTTGGTAGTTGGATTGAGGTATGAATATAGAGAGTTGGGGGAAATTATAAAAAAAAGTTCTAAACCTATTGCAATTGTGCCAATTTAATCCTAAACGTTACATTTTTGTCAATTTAGTCATAGACCTGTTGACGATTAGCCAATTTAATCATTTCGGCCAATTTTGACAAAAAAATTGTAGACGTGGACGTCGGTTGTCCTACGTGGCATGGCCGACGTTGACGTGGATAAATTTTGTAATCTTTGCAATTTTTTGAATTTATAATTATTATTTATTTTCTTTTCCTTTTTTTTTCCTTTGCTTTCTTTTTCCTGTGTCAACAAGGGTCCTCGGCAACTCTTGTCGGCCGCGAAGTCCTCACCCATAACCAGCGAGGCCATGAAGGTCCTAGAAGAGGCAATTATAGCCTTGCTAGCCGCAGGCGAGGTGGCCATCACCCAGATTTGGCTAGGCCACAATGGCCTTGGGTGAGGCCTTCACAACCCCATTGATTGCCGGGGAGGGTGAGTGCCTTCGTGGCCCCGCCGACTGCAAGCAAGGCGGACCTTGTCCAAAACTGGCGAGGCTGTGATGGCCATGGGGGCGAGGGCCACCACGCCCGTAGTCGATGAGGCTGCAATGGCCTCGCTCAAGGCCTTTGCAGCCGACAAGGGTCACCGGTGGCCTTTGCCAGCATAGAAAAAAAGCAAAGAAAAAAGGAAAATGAAAATTCAAAATTTAAAAATAAATTTTAAAAATCACAAAAATTGTCTAAGTTAGCGCTAGTCATGCCATATAGGAAGACCGACGTCAATGTCAATGATTTTTGGCCAAAATTAGCTAGAAGGATCGAATTGGCGAATTGGCAAAAGGTTTAGGATTAAATTGGCTAAATTGAAGGGTTTATAACTGAATTGGCACAAGTGTAATAAGTTTAGGATTTTTTTTTTGGGTAATTTTCCCTAAAGAGTTGAATATGTCTGAAATGATATTTGTTTGGGTTTAGTAGTTAGCTTGAAAAAAATATATTGTTTCTGGTGGATTCTGGAACTTTAATTCTGTAATCACCAACGGCCTGTTTTATTAAATATATAGATTGATATATATTTTAATAACATGTTTTTTTTTTTTTGGTAAGGTAAGAATATATTGACTTTTCAGAGACAAATACAACGATTACACAGACGAACCTTGGTCCTTAAACATCATGCGGGATGCTGAAAGGGGACCTGGGTTGTCACGGCAAAAGAAACAAGCAAACAGGGCAAGACAAAGAGAAACGGCCAAACACTTGGCAATGAAAAACAGACCAAAGAAGGCCTGGAATTACTCAAAAATGGTTACATCGATGCCCCAGCTACGTTGGAATCTGCGGTTCCTTGGAGTGTCCTGGATATGGTTAAAGGTGAGGGCTTTGTCCCTAATCACCTTTTGAAGATGCTTCCTGAGTCCCGGAACAAATAGAGACTTGTTGCGGAATAATATGTCATTCCGTTCAGACCAAATGAGATGGCACAGCGCCCCGAAGGAGAAGCGGATCATTTTTTGGTGGAAGTTCTGTCCCCGGGTCTGCTGCATGAGCTAGGAAAGGTGATCCATCCAGCTTCGGTTACTCCAGGCAAGGTTGCATTTTGACGCCCAGAAAGAGGCAAGAGCATTACTAATGCTGCATCCAAAAAACAGGTGGTCAACGGAGTCCGGACGATTGCTACATAGAGCACAGCTACCATCTGGAATCCGCTGATAGCTAAGCAGTAGGACTTGGGTGGGCAGTCTGTTAAGGGTCGTAAGCCAAAGGTGAAAAGAGTGGCGGGGAGCGATGGATCGGTCCCAAATAAAAGAGTGCCACGGCACAACTTGACGCTTAATCCGAATGGTCTCCCATGCAGCCGAAGTGGTGAAAGTACCTGAAGACGATCCGAGCCAGATGAACTGATCAGGGGCGTCAGACAGGGATGGGAGGGGCTCCGCCCAAAAGGAAAAAATGGAGGCAGCCAAGGAATTGAAGTCGCCGGAAAGGAACTCAGATACAGAGATCTTTCGCGGGATGCCAGATTGGAATATTTGTCTATCAGATACCAATTTATAGAGCGGTCCCCTTTGATGCCAATTGTCAAACCAAAATGAGACTTTGGACCCATTGCCAATTCTCCATCGGAAAAGGTGCTGGAATTGGAACCGTAGGTCCAAAATTTTCTTCCAGGCCCAAGAGCAGAAAGTCGGTTTTGTTGCAAGCCAAAAGTTCCTGTTTTTGAGGAACACCGAATGGATCCATTTGCACCATAGTGATTCATTATCAGAGAATAGATTCCATAAGTGTTTGAGCATTGAGGCTCTATTGCAATCCACGAGTCTACGAATGCCAAGGCCACCTTCTGGCTTAGGTAAGCATACATTCTCCCAAGAGACTTTGGCTCCCCCTAATCCCAATCCCGGGCCCTTCCATAGAAATTGGCGGAGGATTTGTTCAATCCGGTTCAACACATATTTGGGAAGAATAAAAACAGAAGCCCAATATACCTGTATAGCATGTAAGACTGATTTGATGAGTTGAAGGCGTCCAGCGAAGGAGAGGAATCGCTGGGTCCAAGATTGAGCCCTCGAGGTGATAGAATTTATCAGGGATTCACATTCAACCTTGCTTAATCTTGAAGCAATAACAGGAACACCCAGGTATCGAAAAGGCAAGGATCCTTGTTGGAAGCCTAGGCACTCAGTTATCTGATCTCTTAGTCGGTTAGAACCCCCTGAGAGATAAATCTCACTTTTCATGGAGTTAGGTTTGAGTCCTGACCACAGGG
>BCNH02000011.1:11772405-11798744 GCA_001662345.2 Metrosideros polymorpha var. glaberrima | reverse complement strand
GGGGCCTTATCCCTGTTCAAGACATTTCGCAAGGCAACAGGAGGCTCTGCGACAATCGTCCCAAAATGGACAGCAGCGTCCATCTTAGAGGAGACAGGGATACCCGGAGCGTTGGCTTTAGCCATGGGAGCAGGACCGCCGGAGCTTCTTGCGTCCCAGACGGTGGACGGAGTGGAAGACGAAGGGGTCATTCCAGTTCTGTCATCCCAACCAGCTGAGGCCTCCACACAGGAATTCCTTCGGTGAAGAGGTAGATCGGGAGTGGGTGAGTCCACTCACCAAATTTCAAGCCAAACCGATGGCTTAAACAGCCGGCACAGCAGAAAATTGAAGAAGATGAACAGTAGTACGGGAAAGCTTCTTGAGAGAGAACCGAAGGTGAAATTTCGGGCAGCAATGAAAAGTTATTTTAATAACATGTTTGTATTGGAAAGAGACAAAAATCTCATTAATTCATGTAAATGTACGGTTCTTTATATTTTTCTTCGAAGCTATCTGAGAAAATGAGATACATCGACACATTAAATGATAGCTGTAAATTTAAGGAAACGTCTACTTCTCTCATTGAACCAATAATATATGGTGCAACAAATTGAGCACAAATCATCAGTGCCTTCTTCACTTATAAGAGCGTGGCTTAGCTAAATCTGTCAAACGAGTGGGTCGGGCTGGGTCATAAATGGTCTGACCCAAATTGATCCATTAACCCATTTATTCGTAATGCAAATTTCTTGACCCATACTCGACCTGACCAATACCCGACCCAACTCATATGCTAAAACACTTTCATAATCAATCAAATCATATGATTTTATTTAAAAAAATCATATTACTAAAAAAATTCAATGCAATACAAATCTAGTGGACAATTTCTAATTTTTTTTATTTTTTCAAATAGAATTTTTAATTATTTTAATTTTTAAAAAATTAATTTTTAATTTATTTTTCTTGGCGACCGGCCATAGGCGAGGTGGAGCCTCGCTAGCCTCAAGCTAGGCTCTGCCCGAGGCCAGCGAGCTCGAGCCTTTGGCCAGCCACTAACCAACGAAGAAGAAAGTGAAAAAGAAAGGAAAGAAAAAAAATAAAAAAAAATAATGTTAATTGTTGGGTCTCTTAAATGGGTGAGTATATGTCTTTCAAATGGGTTGTCCTAAATGGGTTGTATAACCCACTTATTTTGGCCTCTCTTAAATGGATTGTCTTATGATGATATATTAAGTTTGTTATGACTCATTTGTGATCCATTTAAATGCTTGTGGGTTATTAAATAGGTTGTTGACCCATTTGGACAGGTATATATTAGCTGTGATGCTCTCTTGTCACCTGACCCCATGAGCTACACTCTCACCTCGACCACTGTAGGTTGCTCTTGCCGAGACCACCATTGTCTCTGTCTCCTTCGTTGCACAATCTTTCGCCGCCGCTGGCCACCATAAGAACTCTCGCCATTGTCGAAACTGCCACTGACAATGCTGCAAATTCATCCATCTCTCCAACGCGACCTCTTGGCACTCTATCGTTCTACTCCCATGGCCCTCCTCGTCGCTTCTCTCTTTCACCTATGCCACAGCTCCATATAGCCTTTTCTATATACTTTTGCCCAGCCAACTCTTGCCGCCTCTCATGGTAGTCAACTCCATGGTTAGCATCCACCAAACGAGAAAGCATGCAACAACGATGACGTGGTGCAACCAACCAACCACCTTACTCCCATGCTCTAAATCCGATCCCACTTAGCTCAATGCGCGCTTGGATCTCACTTTTAATGGGCTAGTTATGCCACGTGTCACTGCCACATGATTTCTCCGCGGCACGAAATACCTTCTCCCGTTGGTCCAACGATCGTTAAAGCAAGAACCACCATTGCTGCCGTCCGTGCAGTGCTAAGATGGGACGTTTGAACAGCTTCCTGTGACAGCGGGCTCTCATGGGCTTTTGTGCCTGATAGATCTACTCAGCATTCAGTTTAGTTGGGCCCCTTTGGGCTCTTGATTTTCCTCCTCTGTTACTGTGGGCATAACTGTAGTTATCTGAGTGATACAGAGGTTTTTGGATTAGTTATTAAATTACATAAGATTTGCCAAGGAAGAGAGAGAGAGAGAGAGAGAGAGAGAGAGAGAGGGGCGAGCCATCTTGCATCTTGATCATCTTCTGGGTACGTGTGCGGATAAATCATACGTGAGATGATAATACTTTGAAATAAAAAAATGCAAATCTTGCATCTGGGTCATCTTGCAGCTCGTCTACGGTAGTAGTTTCGAGGAAGCAGAATCGAAACAGACTACGTATTCAAAGAAACGAACGAAAGTCGCCCCATTAGGACACGACACACGCCCCATGATCTCGTGTACCTAACTTCAACCCACGAACCGGAAACACCAACCCTAAGGAAAAGGGCCGCCGTCGTGTCGCCGCACAGGCCGCAGAACCGCCACGTGACCCCCCGACAAGCATCGTCATCATCTGCGAGATCAAAGAGGATAAGGAGAACCCCCAGAACTTCCGTACGGTTATTAACCCGATGCGGTGACTCGGCGCGGTAATAACATCTCAACTGCGGTTTCGATCCCCAGATCTTCCGCTGGTCCAGGGACGCGTGTCCTCGCTGCAGCGATGCATCCCTCGATCGCCTTCCACGTAGAGGCTTTCGCTCTTCCACCTGTCGCGTGGACCAGACGTTGCGCGGCTCTATATAAGGCCCCAAGCATTCCAAGAGCACCTCACATCTTCATTATCGTCGTCTTCATCAGCCGCAAGTGAGTTGAGTCAGTCTTGTGATCCGATTTGAGTGCGATTCGAGAGTGTTTTTGGGGTTCTGCCGCTTTTGCTGTTGCCACAGAGCGTGAGGAGAAAATGCAGCCCATGAAGAATGCGGCGGCTTCCGCCAAGGAGACGGTGGCCAACATCGGCGCCTCCGCCAAGGCCGGCATGGAGAAGACCAAGGCCGTCTCCCAGGAAAAGGTCCGCCTCTAGATGGGATGTGACCCCATCCGTTTTCTTTTTTATTTCTTTGGATTGATTGACTAGACTCGGTTGAATCAGTTCGTCTCATGTTCGTCATATTCCCAATGAATGTTTTTGGTGGCAGATGGAGAAGATGACGGCCCACGATCCGGTCCAGAAGGAGATGGCCACCGAGAAGAAGCACGAGCGAATGGAGCAGGCCGAGGTCAACAAGCAGATGGCCCGCGAGGAGAACGCCGCCGCCAAGCAATCCACCGCCGCCACCGGCCCTGGCACCACCACCTACTCCACCACAGGCGCGACTGGCCAGCCGACCGGGGCACACCAGATGTCGGCCCTGCCCGGCCACGGCACAGGGCAGCCGGCCGGACAGGTGGTCGAGGGTGTGGCGGGGTCCCACCCTATAGGGACCAACACGGGCACGGGGCGGACCACGGCGCACAACACCCGGGTCGGGGGGACCGGGCAGGGCTACGGCACGGGCGGGGCCTAGAGTTAAAAGATTAGAACGAGTGTGGTGAGTCCGGGTGCTGTAGTAGCTCTTAGTAGAGAAGTAATAATGAACGTATAGCACGTGATTTCCTTCTTTGTATTGCGGCGTCCTGCTTGTTTCAGGCGACTTCCTTGTGTTTTGATTTGTGAAAGAAGATGCATTTACTGTTGGTTTTAATAAGACGTATGATTTGTGAATTGATGTTGCCCCGACTCTTTATTTTGTCTTTTATTTTCGAAATCTGAAAAGTAAAAATAAATTTGGAACAAAAGGGTACAAAAATAGTTTTTATGATAAGTCTTCTAAGTGGAATTTCTGGTACATTTTATGTGCGCAACACAATTTCGCTTCTCCTCCTTTTATCTTTTGTTATTTTTTTTTCTCCCCGGTCGTTGACGTCCTCCTCCTATTGGTTGGAACACTGCTTGCGTAAAATATCAATTGTGAAAAGAAAATTGAAATACAATACGTACATCTACAATAAGTAATCTGCTGTATCGAATTAAAGTACTGATGTTTCGTGCTCATATGAAATGATATTTTACCATACGTACGATCTGGGCGGTGCCAGTCTCGCCGGTTATAGCTTTGCCGGCCGTCCCCGGCCGGGCCACAGTGAGAAGAAAGAAAAGGGAAGAGAGAGAAAAAAAATAAAAAAGGAAAAGAAATTAAAAAATTCGAAAAAATATTTAAAAATTACTAAAAATGATCTAGAACTCGCACAAATATAAAAAGTTTAAGATTCAATTGAAAAAATAATTATGACTATATTGATATAATTGTAATAAGTTAATGATTTTTTTTTTAGAGTATTTATTTTGAAAATATTTAACAAGTGTGAAATGAACCATCAATATATGATTCATTTTTTTATACGTATAAAGATATAATCCATTTTTAGTGTTTTACATATAATTATATATTGAATTCGAGATTATGAGTTTTCGATATTATGTGGTAACTATGCATAGTGGGTGCTCGCTTAGAAGAAAGAAATATTTACAACTCACCGAGTGGTGGTTGCCAACACCATTCTTCTCGTCATACTTACCAAGTTCCTTCAGGACGAGAGCGCTAAAGAGCGGGCAAAGAAACTTGCATTGAAGATGCATGCCTGCCTACGCTTTGTTGAATTATAGAAACTAAGTGTAGAATTCACCCTCAGACAGCAATCCACCATGCACGCATACGTAAAGGCTACAAAATCTCAACTCCTAGCATCTGACCAAATTAATAATTAACATCAAGGAAGTACTAAAAAAGCTCTACCATTACCAAGCTGAGACAATATTAACTGATCAAAGTCATTCAGTAGCCCCAAAAATTGAGAAAACATGAGATCCGTAATGCTACAAACTCAGATATTAAAAAGCTCTCCCCCTAATACAAAGGCTGCACAACAGATCCTCTCCCAGAATTGCGCTCCCAAGAATCCCCCCACAGATTCTTCAAAGTGAAGTCTTGCGTAGCTCGGCGGCTCCGTGCGCGAAGTGACACCTCTCTCCAAACGTGCAAGACCCTTTGGTGAAATTATCGCACAGCTTCGTCTTGTAGTTGCTGCCAGGAGGGGCCGGAGCCCCAGGCCCTCCGTGGCCCTTCGCATGGCTGCTTAGCGCACTGATGTTGTCAATCAGCTCCCTCACCATGGTGCTCGCGTGGTTAATCTGTTCGAATGTTCCTTCGAGTTCGATGTTCCTGAGAGCCGGGTTGCTCTCGTGGTCCCGGATGGACAGCTTGGCCCCCGTCTGGCGACAGATCTGCTTCGAGTTCACCCCGCCCTTTCCAATGATGGCTCCAGCGAGAGAAGCATCGACACTGATTTTTGCAGTGGCAGACGCACCAAAGCTAGAAGCTGGGCCGGGTGGTGGCGGCAGCGGCTCCATCCGCCCACCCAACCGGTGCCCTGTAATGGGTCCCATGGCACGCGGATCATCGAAAGATGGAGCAATGGGCTTGCCAAGCTCCCATTCACCATGGGCAAAATGGCATTTGTCGCCGAATTTGCAGCCTTCTGCAGTGTTATACTTGTTGCACATGCGGGTCTTGACAGCAGGCTGAGACGCACCCCCACCATTTTGCAGGGGTGGAGCAACCATATTTCGAGGTGCTGGGGGGACGGCTGGTGCCAGGTTCATCATCTGGGCCACAGCGTTGTAGCCACCAGGCACATAGTGCAAGAAGTGACAGCCCTCACCAAAAGGACAACCAGCAATGCTGCAATCAAAAGCATCCCCCACTTAGAGACAGTAAGACACATGCCACAAAACGTCAACGAAACAGTGATATCATGCTCATCAAATAACATGACTCCACTGGATCAAAGTGCATGAAGTTTGTGATTTTCACAAAATAGACAGATGCCTACAAAAATGCAAAAGAAAGCTAGCAACTTTTTGTTTGTGCAAAAATGCCAGCACCACAACATTGGATTGGCATGGATAGACTTGATTTCACGAACAAGAAAACTAACTCAGACAAAGTCTAAATACGACAACTTCAGAATATTCCGCCTAAAATATATGAGACTCCAGAGCAATATATTTGACCTGTAGTAGAACCAAAAACACTTGAAGATCATCGTGCTTAAAAATTTCCACATGGTATAGAATACCTTTCGAGGCCTACCCGCCAAAAGGGAAAAATTTCTAACAGTGATTAATAAGCCCTGAGTGCAATATGATGTTCACACACAGTTTGTCACATATTTTAGACACAACCATTCTAGAAATTTATCCATGAATTGATAATGGTGCTATGAAGTTCTATATGAAACTGATACATAAAATATGGAACTGCAGCAGCTTAACTACTGTCATTCTCATCTTCCTTATGTTTCAAGACTAGTTCTTGTTACATTCCACATTTTCAGGTGAGAACAAATAATATCCCAGCAGATTCACATGCCTATGGAACATATGAAACAAGTATCGTTTTCGAATACTAAAGCACCAACTGTCAATTCATAATTTTCGTATTACCTTGCATCATTGTGAATATTGTTGTCTCATATCAGAATAAGCTTCAACAAAGGACAGAAATATATACTGCCAGAGAAAATTCCTCCACTGTTGCAATACTAATTCTTTCAAGTTGTGATTAAAACAAGAATTACTACTGCATGAGCCATGCAAACTGATGCATCCATATTCATTCACAACACCCAGAAATGGAATGAAATCAGACATACATGCAAGTACTCATAGGAGCAATCCTGACAGAGAAACAAAGAGTTGGAAAATGACTGTAGAAATAAGAAAAGTTCTTGGATCACACTAGCAGCACCTTCCTCCATCTCCTCCAAAATAAAAAATTGCAACCTATCCATAAAAGACCTTGGACACGATCTCATTTGGTACACCTATTTTCTAGTCACACATGTACTTCTATTAACAAGTACGATAACAAATGAAAATTATCTTCCACCAAAAGGTGGAATTTTTAGTATGCCAGGTTGAAATTCAGTAAAAAATGAGCACAGCTTGAGCTGATTAAGAAAAATCAATACTTAATACATTGTCAATCTAATAGATAGTTTATCTTCATGAACTATAATTATAGAAGCGCAATTTCTATTCAAATGAAACTTTTTACATGCTACAAAGCATGTCTGTAATATTACCACGTTACCTTGTTTGTGGATATGACTTACCAATTGACGGGTAGGTATATAGCTGTGTAACATCCAGTACAAACTAATTAATATGAGATTAATTATAGAAGTCCAATAAGGGTGATATAATCAATCAAACTCCGAATAACTTCCTTGATCCAATAATAGGCAGCCAAAGTTCATCTATCTGTACTGCATGATAAAGCAGTATCTCCATTATATAGCTTTCTTTAACATGGTTAACCAATGCATAATATGTACCTGTATAACAGCTTAAATGTCCACTTCATTAGTGAAATCAAGTAATTACATCTCGGGCACTTGTAATTAAAATTTTCTAGGAACTTGTAAACATTATTAAGCGAGTATGAAAGTTTAAGATATTTGATTAGATAGGAAAGGATGTAAACCTGAAAAACTTTGTGCATGGCTTCGATTTGCTTCCTACACCAGATAAGATCTCCGATTCTGTTACAACACATTATTAAGTGTTCTCAGTTGAAGATTCTGTTGATTCCAAATCTGCTTATCTAAAACATCATTTCAGGTAATTGTATGACCTTTGGTAACAACCATGATTCTGGAAACAAGTTCTTTCGTCATCTCAAAATTCGTGAGCAACATCACAAAGTCGAACATTTTCATTGCAACGAATGCTCCAGTCACTCCCGAGCACTCTGTTGTATCTTACGAACGATGGCTTTAACACAACTGCTCTATAACCAGAGCATAATTTTCTTATTCACACTTTTTAGTACTCTCACCAGAATGTACATCGTAAGAACTGGGTGCTAAACCAACACCAAGCTATAAATGCGCACTCAAAACATCACCAGATGAGACATATTCATAACATGAAATAGCAACGAGGAACCAAGGTCATAAATTCGTTTACAGTTCACCCGAGGCAAGACGACACAAGCATGGAATTCGATAAGGTAAGAAGTTCTTTTATTCTACAATTCTCAGGTGGGTTCTTTGCTTCATTCATTCTTGAAAATGAAGACTAAGGAACCTCCTCACGAGTAAAGGATAAGTACATTCCTGAAAAATCTATTGCAGCAACAACCCATTAAACAAATCTTCAATTTATCTTTAAAAAAAAAAAAGAACTTGGGAAACAATCAATCATATTTTTAATTCTTGAAGTACCACAAATTACCCAAATTTTTCTGGCTCCCGACTCTGAATAAGGGCAAAACTGCTCGAACAGCTTTCGCACACCAGAAACGCTACGAACACACAAAAACGACAAAGAAAAAAGGAGAAGCTCCAACACCTCGGAGTTGCCAAGACCGCGAGATGCAGCATCAAACGACTACGCACAAGCTCCAGAACACAACGAAACGACAAGACGCGCGAAGACGAACCTTTCCTGGACTTCTTGAGGCCCCCATTGGCGTACAAGCCAACTTCGGATCTTCCTCTCTTGCGAGCATCCATGGAACAGGGGCAAGGCGCAGACAGAGATCCAACCGAGCGACACCCACCTAGCGTCGAGACAAGAGCGCCTCGAGAAAACCCTAGAAACTCGAGCTTGAAGCGGACTCCCACCCAATAGGAACGCACTGGGGAAGCACCCGAGCAAGCGAGCCGGGCAGGAAAGCCCTAACCCTAGAGGAATCAGGGGTTCGCCACTCGCCTGGACTCCTCGAGCTTGTAGAGAGAGAGAGAGAGAGAGAGTATATAATTAGAGAGAAGCAAAATTAAAAATTCGTGCTTGGAAAAATTAGGGTTTTGTCTTCCTGATGATCTCGATTGGTGTCATCGACAGATGGCGGAAGAAGATCTATAGATTTTCACTGTCGTCATCGACCGCGATACGACGTCGCAGCTCGTGAGTTTTCTTGAAGAGGAGAGTGGTGACGTCAGCCCGGCGCCGAACCGGATTGCAGATTAGGGGTTCCTGCCGGAGCCCATGAGACTTTTTTTGTGAGTGGAAGCCCCCGGCCCGGCCCGCTTAACCGGCTCGACTGTGTTTAGAAAGCGGCCTGAGTAAATAACATACGAAAAGGAAATATTTTCTTTAATTACGAATAGGAAATATTTCCTTCTTAGGAAGCAAAAAAAAAGAAGGAAATATTTCTTTCTTCGAAATCCAAAACTCTACTTAGTTTGATTGATAATCAAGGATTTACCTCCCTATAAAAAAACATGGATTAGATCAAACTCTTTGATACCAATCATTCATCCTCTACCACACCACCACGAACATTATCATTGCCACTCATTAGCAATGAAGCTAGGCCGAAATCATTGTCCCTCCCCCACGAATGAGGACCTGACCACCGAATCGCCATTCACCCTTTCGTCGGCCGAGTTCGTCAGTCTGGATTTGTACGTCATGATCACTGGATTCGAGAATGAGGACGGTGTCGACATGAAGCTTGAATCGAGAACAAGGGTTTTCCAGCTTCTTGACGAAGACAGCACTCCTAAGGTGATCAGGAAGGTTCAAAGTCGCCCTAACTAGGGTTCTCACATTTCGTACTTCACTCAAAAAATTGAGAAATACTTTGGATTGAAATTGAAAGGGTTTGTGGAGATCATCATCCAAGGAAAAAGAATATGGAGACATAGGTGGATAAGAAAAGGATCTGTAAGTATAGTTGTTGACTAGAATTTGATCATATTTTGTTCCTATGATACAAGTATTCTTTTTTTGTTACGAGCTTGAATTCACGGTTACTTGCATATTGTATTGCGACTCGTTACACAACAAATCACGTATCTTGGAGGCGCGGTTAGTAGTCGATCAATTCTTGATTCGTATTTTACAATTGGACTCGACTCGATTCATGGCCTAAACAATCCAAAATTATCGAATGAACTTGAAAAACATTAAATCAAGTTATTGGTAAATTCGCCAACTCAATATGAACCAGTCGATTCTCTTGATTTTTTAATGTGTTACGGACATTCATGCTTCAAATGATATAATCTTTCACAGCGAGTAATGCTAAAGCGAGATGTCCAATTAGAGAGAGAGAGAGAGAGAGAGCCTTTAAATGTGCATCAAACAATCATACTGCCTTTGGAAATACCTTCAATATAAACTGCGCTCATACAACTACATCGACGCCGGAATAGGAGCACAGTTCCACGTCAAAAAAAATGGGAAGGGAGGTCAGATGTTAGACTTCTGTGTATCCTATCTAATCCAGGATCAGGCCCATGTTACCTCAGATCTTCAGATCATACTTGTGACAAAATTCAAAAAGATTAATCAACATGAGCGGAGCCAAAAGAATTTTGCTGCATTCCACCACCAGTGCCCCCCGATCGCAAGCTCGAGTGCCTCGTCTTTGAGGGGCACATCGTCCATCGACCGGGACTCGTTCATTGGGAGAACCTCGGGTCTCTCCAAAAATTATGTGAGCTTCGTAAAATTCTGGCCACTTATAACCTGAAAAACCCTAGCCAATATCGGTGTATTCTGGCGACAAGGGACAATCGTCAAGGTCCGAGATTACATTAGGAACATAGGTATGTTGAACCATATCATAGTTCTCTGGTTCCAAGGGAAGCTCTTTGTCCATCATTGAAAGCAGATCACCCTCAAAGTCATGCGCCCCAACATCAAAAGTCGGGCTAGAAAAGTCGCACCACGCTCCAGAGTCTCCAACTGATATCATCTGCATTGGCCGGGGCCGTGGCTCAGAAACTGGCTGGTTAGAAAGGCCAAACTCCATGTTTCTTTTCTTCAACTTCGACTTAGAGGGCCTAATCGAGTCAGTTACAGGAAGCTTGTGCTTTCCCAGAGCCTGTGGCTTCTGTGCTGATCGGTTCTTGACATCAGTTGCCAGCAAACCAGAGGTCGAGCAACTGAGACTTCCTTCAGCACCGGCTCTTGACGCCTCCCTGTAAAAATCAAATAAACACCACAATCATTACTTAAACAACAAGAGATAAAGAGAAAACGGCATGCCAAGAGGATGCAATAATTGCAAGTTATCTATACAACCATCATAACCAGTTATATCAGCTCTCATATCAGATCAAGAGGATTTGCATCAAAGAAATCATATCGTGGTCCTCTGGCATCAATTCAGAATTTTGACCTTTCATAGGCCAAACAAAGCCAGCAATGCATGGCTTCCAAGACCAACTGCCATCCCACAATACATAAAACAGTTGACTATGACCTCTGGAGAGTAATTATATAATTCTTCTAAACCCGAGCTAACAAATAAATGACTACCTGAAACGACATTCTGCCATGTTCCCAGATGATTTTAAAATTTTGTCTCCAGTGGAATTGATAGCAGAAGTTGATGGAACTGAGCCAGATATCGATAGCTTCAGAAAGGATGGCAATGGAATGGTCAGGTCATCTTTCTCCTGCTGGAATTCCAGGGTAACTTCCAAACCTTTGTCATTAGCTGAAACTTCATCTCCCTGGTCAGAGGGGCACACAATCTCATTCTCATGACCAACAGCATCTAGTGCATCTGCCATTAACTTCCTACTCAGAATCAAATTAGTCATTTTAACCTTCCTTGCAGCTTCAGGTATGGAGTTCCGTGAAGAATGGTTGATAGCAGAATCAAGAATGCTTCTACTAAAGTACAAGCCATTTCTAGGAGATGGGAGATTCTCTTGGCCATTAACACGAGATGTTACCCTCCATACCGATGAGAGCAAAGCAGTGAAGTGCTTCTGAAGGAGTAACTCATTATCTGGCAACTCCATGGCAACATCTAGCAGCATTCGAATGTTATCCTGCAACAGAAAATAAGAAAGAGTGGTTGGATAATTTTAAGAGAGACTAAGCAATAGCTAACTTCATTTACAAGATTTTCAGTTTCAATCATCGATTATTGATTCACTGTTTATTCAGCAAATACTACAAAATAATCTTACAGAAAACAAGATCAAGAGTCTCCCACAGAGTAAAAGCATAATATATATGGAAAGCAAAGCTTACGGTAAACTTTTAAAATCACGTTACACATATATAAACATCTACATTCGGAGACAGGAGGTTATCTTATTAAGATGCATTACAAGGAAAGTCTTCCCATTAATCATGCATCAAAATATAAACAAAGAATTGGTTAACGCAAGTGCTCAAACTTTTCAAGGACAATACAGTATAGCAAGCATAATACACTCATCGACTAAGCTCAATCAAATGTATTTTTCCACTGGGATATTCCTAGGAGGAATCACGAGTTATACAGTGCCATGAAAAGTAGAGAACAATCTAAGAGAAACTAAACAAAAGGCATAACACACTTGGATTCGTGTGCCATAAGAATGTCTAAAAATGCCAGGAAACAGAGAAAGAAGGAAGGGGGGGGGGGGGGGAACCAAAGAAAAAACATACTTAACGGAGATTTTGTTTGGCAGATGGTAGGGGTAACAAAAATCAGCAAAGGATGGATAATTGAAGGTTACCTCTGTCACTTTAAGAGAACCTTTTCCAGAGGCCACATGGCCAACCTTTTCGTTATTAGGGTTGTCCACACCATATCTCTGAATAAGTTCCCTAAACCTCTCGCAACAATGAATAGGGTTTCGATATCTTCCCCGATAAAATCCACCAGCAGTCATCCCATATAGTGCGTCACTGACCAGGCTCCAGTTAGGACCATATTCATGTACTATAGCACATAACACTGCATCCTCTTGTGGCAACCACAAATCGGGAGATGGAACACAATCTCTAGACCAGATATTTCCTTTCTTTAACTTCTCTGGTCTTAATGTAAATACCCGCTTTATTGGCAATGATGTAATGGAGATTTTTCCTCCCATCCGGCTCCTGCTGACTGTTTTCTGCTCGCGGTCAACATCCATGTAATCTACAATTTTTGAGTCCACAGATTCCTCATGTTTTTTACCAGATGGCTTGCAATCCAAATCTACACAACTTCCAGGAGGGTCATGTTTCTTGGACTTCTTGGAAGGAATCTCTTCATCAGTTTCCTCAAAAAGCTCATCCTTCTTACGTTTCTTCTGCACAATTGAATGAGGCAATTCTCCATCAGAAATGTCATGGCAAATGTCATCATCTGAGTATATGGATTCTCCTGGAGATTCGCCTTTGAATTGTTTTCCATCAGAAGTCAATGAGCCTTTCTTCAGGGACTTAAACTTGGCCTTTTTTGCTTTCTTCTTTGACTTCGGCTTGGAGGACCTAGGACGCTCAATCCTGCAAATGGACATAGCTCAATCACAAATAGTTTGATGAGAGAGAGAGAGAGAGAGCAAATACACTTCACAAGCTTTGAATGCCAAAAAGGTGAACCACTTTGTATACTTCTAGCCATTTTCCTTCTTTTTCAGATAGGGGCCAAAGTATTTAGCACCCAGTATGATTTTACTGTCTCTAGTCCTTTATAACCCCCGTACAGCATTCAAACCACTCTCTTTAATCTTAAGAAATAAGAGCGTGAAGATCATAAATTCTAAGAAAGCTTTGCTAGTCAACTTACTTATCATCGCAATTTTCATCATCCAAATCTTCCTTCAATTTTGCTTCCAATTCCAGCTCCTCCTCCAACTGCAGAAAGTACAGTAAAATGACCAACTAATTTGATTTCAAGTGGATTAGAAGGACGACATTAGTCAATTTGATACCGACCTGATGTTGAGCCAATGCCTCAACTTGCTGTCGGTATGCCTCAGTCGCAAAATCAGCATCCCACTCTAGTATCAAGACAACAGATTGAATTCAGAGAGGCACAACATTATACAGCATGTGTTCTATTTTGGGGTTATAACACAAGATACCAAGAGGACATTGGTATCACTTACTTTCATATACAAGAGGTTCTTCATCATCATCCATGTCAGCTTCCAGCTCCTCCTTGTACTTCTCTAGACGATCCAGTTCCCATTCAGTCTCCTCAAACCTTACCTGAGATTCCACAGCTCTCTTGTCTATGATAGGGTCCCATAATTCCAAAAACCGCATCGCATAGCGATCGATTGGGCGTAATTGATTCTCAAAAGATGAAACTGCCTGTCCAGCTGCAGCTGCAGCTGCTGCCATCTGTTTAACATCAGCCAGCATATCCAAATCATCTTCCTTACCAGCAAGAGTGAGAGCTCCATCTTCATTAAAATCACTTCCACTAATCAGTGCCTCCTCCTTGTTTAGAGTAGGCATTTGGCCACCCTGATCTGCGGGCTCATCATCTTTGAGATCATCCTCATTTCCAAACTCATCGTCTTCCATTTTGCCAATTGCTTCTTCTGTGAATTCCTGATTGTCCACAGCCTCTTCCTGTTCGACTTTCTTAAGTGCCATGTAATCTGCTTCGTCTTCAGCATGTTTTAAAGCAGCTTCAACATCTGCATTCGACAAAGAAACCTCACTTCCATTGCTATAATTCTTTTCCTTCTGCATTTGCTTACAGGGAAGAGTCCTGTGACCTGAAAACAATTCCATAGGATCAAGCTTCTTGAAGAATTCAGTATTGTAACCTCCACTCTGTATGACCAGATCATCAAGAGCCCGCTTTTGATTTGCTTTCTTTAATATATTCTCCTCAATGGTGCTCTCACTTATTAGCCTATAGATGTGTACCTCACGAGTTTGTCCAATCCTGTGGCATCGATCTTGCGCTTGTTGATCCATTGCTGGATTCCAATCGCTATCATAAAAAATAACCGTATCTGCACCTACTAGGTTAATACCAACCCCTCCACTACGGGTTGACAAAATGAAAAGGAATATTTTTGGGTTTGTATTAAAGCGCTGCATCAATGTTTGCCTCTCCTCCGGTTGGGTGGAGCCGTCTAATCGCATGTAGGTATAGCCATATAAATTTATAAAAGCTTCCAATACATCAAGCATCTTGGTCATTTGGGTAAAAATCAAAGCCCGGTGACCTTCAGATTTCAACTTCCTAAGCAAGATCGCCAGCTCCTGCAATTTCCCACAGTCAAATTGTATGAGTCGCCTGTCCGGAAAGTACACTTGCCTGCGGACAATAGCTGGTCTAATTGGTGATAGAAGAGGCAATAAGGTCTGAGAGCACTTTTCCCCATAGCTTGGGTGCAGGAAGACAGGAGTGTCATTTTTACTGCACCAGCAAACAGGTTCTGGGGCCCGTGCTGCTGGAATTGCAAACATGAAACTCTCCACCAAGTCAGTCATCCTCTCAAAGCGTTCTACTGGTGAAAGAACTATGTCCGCAAGCTTTGATGAATATGAATAGGACGACGGATCAGCCTTTTGACGGTGAGTATCATAAACTGGGTGCTTGATTGTAACTACATCTCTCAGTGATGTTGAGTACATGGGTCTCCTCTGGCATCTCAATGAATTCCACCAAGAAATAGAAGCAGCACGTTCTTTCGCTTCTCGTAATCTCTCCTCCCATAATGCCTTTTGGATCTGTTCAAATATATTTGTTTGATGTGACCTCTTCCAGTCTCTGCTAGGACAATACGAATCTTCATTCTGGTTATTCAGATCAACCCTGCTTATGATTAGGTCCGATGGAGTTTCAATGGACCTAACTTCATCACTCTCCAAAGATGTCATGTGAAAATCAAGATTAGTAAATGAAAACCCCAATCCCTCAAGGTCCACTCCAGAGAAGGGTCCAGTAGATAAGATGGAGCATACAGATGAACTCAATTGAGTAACAATGCCCCTCATGTCAAAGGAACTAATGATTGGCCGGCCCTCAAACAAATCTGGATGGTTGCATACTTTGCGAAGTTGCATTATAACACTTATCATTCCAAAGAAATTTGCACTTGCAAGAGTAGTTTGCGTCTCAGAGCTAGCAATGAAGTCCTCGTACAAATTCCGCTGTCTCCTAGAAAGTCTACAGTATATGACATGCTCATGCTTCATTGGAAGCTGCTTCTCCACATCCCTTTTTAACCTGCGGAGTATAAATGGACGAAGAACATTATGCAGGCGATCAACAACTTCTTTATTTACCTTTTCCTGTCCGTCGACCATTCCCGAGATTGGATTACAGAACCAATCCTTAAACTCTTGATGAGATTGAAAGACGTGAGGCATTAAAAAGTGCATAAGAGACCACAATTCCATAAGATCATTCTGCAGTGGCGTGCCAGTTAACAAAATGCGCCGCTTGGAGTGGAAGTTTAAGAGAGTCTGCCACCTCTGAGACTTCCAATTCTTAATTAGATGAGCCTCATCCAAAATTAAATACTTCCATTTCTTCCGCTTGAAGACTTTGGAATCCTGTATAACTAGCCTGTAAGTGGTTATGCACACATGGAAGTAGTTGGGTTTCAGCCAACCTTGTCTCTTAAATTTCCTTTCTTTTGCACTTCCAAAATAAGTTAAGATTTTGAAAGCAGGACACCATTTTAGAAACTCAGTTTCCCAGTTCAGCATCACACTTGTTGGAACTACAATGAGGTGTGGGCCCCATATACCCTTCTCACAAGCTAGATGTGCAAGCAGTGCAATGGTCATGATCGTCTTTCCAAGACCCATTTCATCAGCTAAAATCCCATTCAGTCGTTTCTCATACATTGTAACAAGCCAATCCAAGCCAATATGTTGGTACTCACGCAATGGGTGCTTGATAAGAAAGGGGAACTTTGTGCGCACTTTGGTTGTTGAGAATGTGTTGCCTGTTGGCTGGGCAGATCTTGCAGCTGCTGCGGCATCTGCAATTCTATTATCACTCTCCCCGACTTCTGCTTTATTCAGTTCTCCGGCTTCTGCTTCTTTTCCAGGAGAAGAGTCAGACATATTTGCATGAAGTTCATCAGTTTCAGACATGCTTTCCTTATATGGTACCTCATACTTGGGGCCTGCAGCATCTTCAAGATCTTCAGATAAAGCAGAGGCATATTCAGATTCATCCTCTGAGACAGCATCATTGTCAATGTCCTAGTATATCAAACATGACACGATCATACTCATATAACAATGCAAATTTACCAATCTACATGCAGAGAATCTTCCAACCTACCTTCTTATACCTGGCAATTAATTCTTCAATGGGAATCTCGCTTTCCCTCTGCAGTAATGCAATCTGCGAAAAAGTAAATTCTTCAAGATTAAAAAACTAAGAAAGAGCAACTCTGAAAGAAAAAGTCACTGCTGTGTTTGGAGGCACTTTTGACCCCCAATGTACGGTTCTCGCACAAAGCTAGAAGCTAAGTCAGAAGCTGGGTGAACCGACTGAAGTTCTGATCATGGCTTATTATTTTTAGTAGAAAAAATTGTTTTTAATTTCAAGAAATTGTAAAAGAAAGATGAAATAACTTCATATGTAAATACGTAATACCTAATCACTATTCAAGATAAGCCACGGTCGCGTAATTGCAAAAGTAAGCTATCACTCAAGTTGAACATTAGAGCCAAAGAAAAAGTCAAAGCTACCTTGACATTAAAGGTGCACAGTGAACCTAGAATCTCATAAAAATTCAATTGTCAAATACGTTCACTCTTCAAAGGGACAAAAGTACATGAACAAAAATGAGAAATCCTCCTCTTTGTTTCACTCTACGAAGGTAACATATTGGGTAAATTCTAATCCAATTTAACCCCGAATTCTCTTTAAGGTCAAACATAATAGTAGTTCAACGGAGAAAAACATGACAAAACACACTCTAAGAGTTTGGATGAGCAAACCTCCTCTCCGATTACCAAAAAAGGACAAAGTTTATCAAGGAAAAGCAAATCAGCATTCTCTACCTCATCCATCGGATCATATGAATCTGCTTTTGCCAATTCCTCCTCTTCTAACAAGGTCGCTTCATCATCCTGAGCATGAAAGTGTAGAACAAGAGGTTGTAGGTTACAAATATATAAATTTTGAGAAAAAATTCTGACCAAACTCCAGTTCCTTATTCAATCTCGACAGAAAGAAAGGAGGGCATAACCATAATTTCATGCATATTTCAATAAGCAAGTATACAGATACAAAGGCTATTAATTAACAGAGCACAAGATGCTTCAGCATCTTATACCTTGTCCTCTCCACCAGCATGGACATAATCGCCATCTTCCTACATCCCACAAGCGATAACTCAGCAAAATCGGCTTATACAAGATTGTTGAGATAATAACAAAGATAAATTAGATGATGTATAATGCACTCATGTTAGAAATATAACTAGAGAGAGAGAGAGAGGCAGTAGTTTCACGCGAAGCAATATAGGCCATAATTACAATTGTAAATCAAACCACAATTAATTTTGGAAAACCATAAGTACAAGAGAAGAATGCAAATAGAAGTACGGAAAGTCACAATGAACCACAACCATTGCCATGGAGTACCATGATAATTAGAAATCACAGCCAAAAATTAGCATATCGAGGCAAAGATGAGTCTAGACACCCATTGAACTTCTTATCTTTAACGCCACTAAAACACCATCAAATTTCACTATAGATTCAAAGAATCATCATTGGTCATGCATCGCCACAGGATTCAAAACTTTGAAGGCAAGCAGCTCGAGTAACAGATTTATCTGAAAAACTTTCTGTCAATTCCAAAGCTAAACCATAAATAGGAAATGATTACAAATCCATCATATCTAGGCAACAGATGAAAGAACCTGTTCTTCAAGAAAGTCATAATGCACACAATCTTTGTCATTCTCCAAAATTTTGGTACTACTTTCAGTTTCGCAGGCCTCCATCTCAGAAACAAGGCTTTTCGGTACACTTAAGCTGCCATTACTTTCAGCCTGAAGATAAAAGAGATGATATTCATGTTGAGCCATAAATTTCTCAGCAACTGAGTAACTGCAACAATAAACACATACAACTTACACAACGACGACCATTAAATACAACAGAGCTGTCTTCATTTGTCTCGCCAGCAGCCGAAATATCCTTCTGTACACCTGCACAATACCTCATAAATCAGGAATATTCCAAAATTCACAAGTAAAATGCTCTATCAGCTGCATCTTACACTCATCCTGATCCTTCTCGTCTGAGTTTTGCTGAGCCGCATCTTCACTTCCTCCTGGACTATCTCTATCACCTGAAAAAGATTGAGCAAACATGTAACAAATTAATGAACTAGATATTAGTTGAAAATGACAAGCATTTATCCATCAACAATTAAACAATTCATGGTTTGTTATAGAAACATCAGCAAATTTTTGTTCGTCCGGGACAACACATAGGCTAAGGGCCTTCTTAAGAAAGATACTTTCAACTACTAAAAATTTCACCTCTCTCCGCAACATATTGTTGAAGTAACTCCTCCAGTGGAACATCCATTTCATTGTGCAAGGCTTCCAATTCTTCTTTCCTTTCTTCTTCTGTTATGAGAGCCTCATCTTCCTCAATAGTTTGCTCATCATCCTCCTAGAACATCATCATCCACCAAGAGAACTTATGAGATTAGATATATATGGAAGCAAATCAAATTTTAGGCACAAAATAAATAAATAAAAAGCTGAAACTCTTCCAACATCCACAAAGAACATCAAGGACAATGGATTATGAACTTTTCTTCTCTGTACAAACAAATAGAGACATTGAAAGGGTCCTAATGAATGTGAGAGCGTCCATGGGGATGCAAGTAATCATATATCAGATTTGATACAGTAATAGTGCATAAGAAAATTGTACTTCCACTAAAAGACATTATCTGTAATAAAGTAGTAATGAATGCTAATGTCGCCATTAAAAACATGCAATTCATTTCACAGTCATCAGGAAAATTGCAGAAACACATCAAACTCTTTCTTCCAGTTTAGTAACGTAAATCATTTTAAGGGGAAAGCATTCCACCTGTCTCAACAAGTTACATAATACTCCAGTATTGAAACTAAGAAAATGACTATACATGCTCTTCAGGGGTTCCCAAAACATGCATTTCTAACTGTTGCTCACTACTGCATATACATAAATAATGTTCCACAGCACAAGATGCAAACAGGCACAGAGATAGCAAGAGCTGCAACTCCCAAATGCTATGTGCCCTTATACAGAAAATAAAGCTTGCAAATCCTCACCGACTCATCTTCGGTTTGTAGACTAAAATCTTCATCAACATTTGCAGTTTCTGGACGAGATTCTGCAAAATAGACTAACATGTAACTTAATAAACAGACAGTAAAAATCAAACAACTTAAAAACCTCTCCTCACCAGCATCTAGTTCCATCCCCTCATTAGTCAAATTCTCATCATCATCCTCAAGTGAAATACTTGGCTGATGCTCCTCGTTATTATTTTGTTGCAAGGTTCTACATGCATCTGTGAGATTTTCTGCCAGCATTGTTGAGTACCTAAAATAAAAATATACGGCGCACACATGCATCAATGTCAGCTAAATCTTCTAAAGATGCCCGTCCTTCGAAAGCAAGCTCATTAATCTCATCATAAGCAAACAGTTTATATATCCAGGAAAATATATAAAACATTTACCTCTCAGTTTGGCCCAATAGAAACTCAAGCTGCTTATCAAGCGCCTTCTTCCTTTTCTCATCAACCTCCAACTGATGCTTGTAAAGCACCTACAATAAGGGTGTTGGTACAAGTCTCAGATAATCTTCAAAAGAGAGAAAAAAACGTGTCCCTTTGAGACAGATCAAATCGCACTAGATAAACTTACCAGCTTTTCTATTTTCATCCAGAATTTCTTCACATCCTTTGAAATATTAAGAGCAACTTTTCTCAATCTTTGTTCCCCTTCCTGACATCAAAATTAAACATAGTCAACCAACCAATGTTCACTGTGGCATTCCTTGTCATAAACCAACAAGTATACAACGCCTCCCTTGAAGAAGAAGAAGATCACGACAAAGAATGGCAACTCTAAGCAAAAAGGTAAAACCTTCATTTTCTTTTCTTCCCTGGTAGCGGGGTCTAACATGCCTTTGCTTGCTCTTATGGCAACCTTCTTGGCTTGAGCTAGTTTCCATTTACGCTCAGACTCAAAATCCTGCATGTAAGCAGTTCAATTAACATGATATGAGTGCATTTCAACCAATGTACTGCATTCCAACGTCTTTTGCAAGAGTGATATCAATCACCCTAAGCAAAACACCCCATATTTATCCCACAGCTTTCTGCAGTGAAGAAAAACATCAGCCAGGTAAGTAAGAAAAAAATGCTTCTTTTACCTTCGACAGCCAGACCATCTCTTCTAAAACATGATCCCAGTGAGTTTTCGGGCGACGAGGTTCTCGGGGGGCTTCAAGTGCCTAGCGTTTCAAGTGACAAGATATGTCAATGACTGAAACTAATAAACTATGCAAATTATGAGCAAATATCTGATAAGCTACTAACAGTGCCTCTACCAAAAAGCCCCTGTTGATCATATGAATCATGCAGTTGCATAAATATCTGGCCCATAAGCAGAAAAGCATTAACTTTTCCTCCTACCGAGTAAACATCTATATCACATTATGCACAGTGAGTGTTCATCTGGGCAACTTGGCCATGTGTTTCATGAATAAAGAACCGTGAATATACCCCGCTCGCCAAAATAAATATATTAAACAGAAAAAGATCGAGCAAATCCCAAACTATATGAACCTTTTGGCGCCGAGCTCTTGTCTCATGGTCCAATTTCGACCTTGGACCTTTTGACGCCATGGTTATAGTTCAACCTATAGCACGGTGGAAGGAAGCAACATCTGCATTTGCCATCAAAAAGTCATAACAGCGCTTGTCAGACTCAAAGAATTTCAACGTAAGGCACTAACAAATAAAAGGAGACTGCGTTGCCCTGTGCTACCCCAAATTGTATTAAAATCCAGACACCAATTTGTGACGGCGTAGACAGGGATGGGCACGGGGTGGGGTGGGAAGAAAATCTGCCCCGACACCGCCCCGCGCAAGCCAAGCCAGTGGCTTTCCTGATCCGCACGGCCGGAGCAACGGTCCTCACGATCTGACAAGCACACACACGGAGGGGACAACGAGGCACTCACCTTGGTTACGAGAGCGATTCGGCCAGCTGGGCCCGGCAGCGGCAAAGATCAGAGTCGGCGATCAGAGTCGGCGAGCTGCTGAAAAAACGAGAGAGCCGGAGCTGGGTTGCTGCCGGGAGACAGAGACAGAGAGACAGAGAGAGAGAGAGAGAGGGAGAGACGCGGTACAAAGAGACGCGGAGCTGGGCTGCTGCGAGCTGGGTCGCGGCGGACGCGAGCGGGTGGTCGGAGACCGAGAGAGGAGGTCCGGCGACGGGGGCGGCGAGGGTTGCTGCGGAGCTGGACAGTGCGACTGTGCTGCGCCGAGCGAGAGGAGAGGAGAGGAGAGAGACAGAGAAAGGGAGAAGGGTGAGGTTAGAAGGAGAAAGCAAAGTTTTAGAAAAAACTTGGGCTTTGTAATCTAATCTTATGCGCCCCCTGAAAATTGAGATGCAATGAGCGAGAAAATGAAGTCGGAAAGTTTAGAATTCCTCTTTACGGATCGTGATGTATGTTAGGCTTACATGATTTATGATGTTCGCATTTTCACGGTCGGTGGTGCACCCCTTAAGATCGCCCCGGAAATTGGGCTTATCGAGGTGTGGAGAAACACGATTTCGCGTGTGAAGCGCGTCTTTTGGATGATTATTACATAAATGGCAAAATAATATTAAAATTGCCAAAACTTGTGTGCGATCCTAATTTTAGTGTCAAAACTTTTTTTCGAATTATTTAAGTGTCAACTTTTTAGAAAAACAATTACTTAAGTACCAACTTCGATTTGAATGTGACGTGATAGTTGAAAATCCGATGTGGCTCCTCGAAGGTCCAATCAACTATAAAAATTTTTAAAAAATAAGCTAAAAAAAAACGAGCTTCACATGTGGTTGAATCTCCGATGCTTCAACCTGTGCGAAGGTTTTTTAAAATTTTTAGCTTATTTTTAAATTTAATTTAATTTTTAGCTTATTAATTAATTTAAAAATTCACGTGGAGAGTTTGGCTGGAATTTCTCTAACTTGACACTTAAGTGATCGTTTTTACCCGATTTTTGTACTTAAGTAAGCCAATGAAAAATTTTGATATTAAAGTGATTTCCTTATACAAATTTTGACATTTTTAATATCCTTTTGCCTTATTATGTTGAGCAAGCTCAGGACTTTAATGCAAATTGTGTTTGTAAGGTTGTTGAGTCCTGTTGACACCTAAATTTTTACCCTTATTTAGTTTTTATTTAGAATTTATTAAATTGCACACAAAAAATAGGGATCGACCCCCGGCCCCTCAAAAAAATATTAAATCATTTTTTATTATGGTTTTCATATAGTTTTTTATTTAATTTTTAGCATACATTACACGCATTTATATTTAAATCGGATCGGCGATGGAATTGAAGCTAATTTGATGCGATTTAACTCCTAGGGATTCAATTGAGAAAACAATTAAATTTGGGGTTGAATTTGCAAATAATAGAAAATTGAGGCCCCTGACTTGACCTAATATTGCCTATATAAGCACCGCTATGTCTCAGGGTTTAAGGGTGGACAATTTGATTTTGAAAATTCAGAGAGACGCGAGTGAGAGAAAATCCATGACCGCCGCTCCTCACAACTTTGTTTTTTTCCACCGGCCGCCTCTTGCATCGTGTGGTTGCTGCCCCTGCCGCTGCTGCCCTCCTGCTTCCACCGAAGGCCTGCTGCTGCGAAGACCGAAGACCTGCTGCTGCTGAAGACGTCCCTACTGCTCCAGTCAACTCCCAGCTGCTGCGACCAAGTCACTCCCAGGCGTGTCTTGCTGTTGCTGCCAAAGACTTGCTGCCCTGTGGACATCCTTGCTGTCCTGCTGCTGCCGAAGACTCCCTGCTGTTGCTGCCGAAGACCTGCTGCCCAGCCGACGTCCCTGCTGCTGCTGCACGCCCCCAGACGCTGCTGCTGCTGCTGCACTCTTCCTGACGCCGCTGCTGCTGCAAGTCAACCCCAGCGAGCCTCTCGTTCCAGCATCATCAACTCCGACGAACCTAGCCGCCGCAAGTCCCACCGGCCGCCGCTCGAGCCACCGCCGGTCCTGATCCCGTCGCGTTTGGATTTGGAAACGTTATCCACGAAATAGGTAATTTTCTTATCCGATTTGATTTCGATATTTATCGTTTCCTAATTTAATTCATTGTTATCTAACGTGCATATCTCCTAGATTCTATTGGGATTAAAGTAGGAAATTTCATAATTCGACAACGTGCATAATAGGCAATCCGATATCTAATCCTTGATATTCGATTTCCGCGCACGAAAAATTGGCCAAACTTATTCGCAATCCGTTGGATACGATTTGTCAAACTTTAACATGCCGGCCAAACCTATCCGCAATCTATCGGATATGATCCGCCGATAAAATCTTGCCATTTGGATGTGATGGATATTCGGTACATATTTTATTAGATATTCTAAATATTTTTAAAAATTCGAAATTCCTTTTTTAAAATCAAAACAAGTAGGAAGGTGGAATTTATTAGAGATTCAATCTTTAAAATCATCTTTAGAAAGATATGATTTTTTAGAAATCGTATCTCATATATTACATTCCATTTTAGAAAGATAACGTTTCCTAAAAACGATATTTCATAGGATTTAGTTTCATTTAAATAATCTTGCATATAGATTAGCATTGCATCATTTAAGTAACAATTCATTTTAAAATCTTCTAGAACTAGGATAAGATTTTCTAAAATATTGTTGGGATTTAATTTCAATTAATTCCTAAATATTAAAGATAATCTTCATTTAGGATAGTTTGAATTTCATGCATTTTTTATTCCGAAAATCATAAAATACCAAAAATAAACATTCATATGCGTGTCATGTATTTGGTACGTCATTTAGTTTAGGTTCATCTTAGTACCATGTCTAGGATCATTTTAGTTTCATGACTAGGTGCATTCATGTAGTATCATGTCTAGGTTCATTAATTTAATTTGATAGCTTAAATTAAATGCGTGCCATCTAGTATAGTTGCATACATTTTACCCGTCATTTAGTGAATGTAAGTTTAGGACCATAACGTGTGACATTTATTTCATACGTCATTAGATTCATGTCATTTAGTTTAATGCCTTTTATATAGTATAGTTGCACTGCATTTTAGTATAAAGTTGCATTTATTGCATTTCATTAAATAAGTGAAAACTTCAAAATAATTGCATCAGTCTAAGTCTTACGCTTTGAAAATAAGCGTTAGGGATTAGGTTGCAGCGTCCAGGTACATCATCTTTCCTTCTTTGCAATTTATTTATTGCTTTGGTTTATCGGGTGTTTATTTTTATCTGTTTGCGTACCCGCATGATCATTTTCACATGTTAGGACTTTAGTCTAAAAATAATCCAAGTTGCATGCCAAACATTTTTTTTAAATAAAAGAACGGTACCGAAAGGGCGTTAGAGTAATCTAGCGTAAACAAGTCCCCGGACTTATAATCTCTGGTTTGAAGGAATAGAGTATTTCTCCCGATACTTTATTTAGGTGTCTAATCGACCTACCGTAAACTGATTAGTGGCGACTCCAAAGTTAAATCATTTACATGTTAATTATTTGAACTTAAGTCATGATTTGGTAGAGCTTGGGAGAGCTCGAGCTAGGTTAGTTAATTTATTAATTGACTTAGTAATCCATTAACCTAGATTTTTTTTTCAAAATTTAGGTCGCGATAAGTCCAAAGACTCGGTTGGACATTTTCATAAGAAATTTTGAAATTGAACAAAACATTTTCAAAAGTCTTAATTATAGTAAAATGAGGGGTTTTTTTTTTTTTTTTTATGGCTTTAGAACATTAGTTTCATGTTCAATTCGTAGACTTGTGTAAATCACCCCAGCTCATGTTGAAATTTGGAGTCTACGATTTTTCATTAAAGTTATCTTATAAATATCAAGCTCACAAGAAAGCTATCCTCATGAGCTTTTCAAACGGTGTCACGATCATGCCAGTCGAACATAGAGTGAGCGGGATATTGGCTCAAGAAGAGATTTATGGAAGATATAGGCTGTGTTTGGTGGACCGAATAAAAATCCGAATATGATAAATTTTATCATATCTGGTGTTTGGAGTGACACGTATGCTAGATATAACCGGATAAAACGATCCCACCTCAAAGGTGAGATAGACCCGGTAGGATATGTAAAATATGGAAAACAAAAATATTAATAAATAAAGGAGTCACGCTTGCAAGAAGCCTTCACAACACCTTCATGAGGTAGCACCTGTAGCCTGAGCAAACTCCAATGGCCATCGCTCCTCCCATCAGCGACGACCTACTTCCCGCCTTCAACCGCCGAGAAAAGCGACACCAGAGCTCGCCAGCCCTGCCTCTTCTTTCCTAAAGGAGATACCTTAGAATCTTCTCCTCCTTCTCATTCCTTCCTTCACTCTTCCTCCTCCATCTCCAATCTCTT
>BCNH02000011.1:11759374-11772384 GCA_001662345.2 Metrosideros polymorpha var. glaberrima | reverse complement strand
CTTTCACCCCAAACCCCATGTAAAGCACCAAGAAGTGTGACCACAGCAAAGTTTAATTCTTGAGAAAAGATGAAAGCGTTGTGTTCAGATTTTCTGCTCATTGACCTCAACACCTCATGGAACTCGACTAACCAGATCCCCAACTCCACCCTCAAGTACCTCAAGGGCTTGAGTTCGATCTCTACGGTCTCTTCATCATTCCGTCGAACGAGTCGCAAGCGCAAAGGGATCGCATTGTTGAAATCACAAGCCCGTTGGTTTGGTCCCCAAAAATCCAGCAGAGAACTCAAACTTGGGAGCGTCTCGAAATGGCGAAGTCGGAAGTAGAGCGGGGCAGGATCCATTAGGTTGGTCGAGGGCGGTGAAAGGGAGGTCGCAAAATGAGATGGCGTCCTCAAGTTATAGTGAAGAGGGGTTGTTTTATTTCCATTATTTATTTGTAATTTTAATCCTACAAATCAAATATTTATTTAAATTATATTTATTTGAACCCATCTCATATCCGAACGCCTACAAACATTGGATGGGATATTTAAAATATCCTATCTTTATCCTATTCGACATTATCCTATCCAGCAAAAATGTCCGGATGGCCAAACACAGCCTGAGGGTGTGAAGAATCTCCTCCTCACCTTAGGTTATGTGGTGGAGGCCTCACACTTGAAATTGCAACCGTGTGTCATTTAAGCTTTTTTTTACTCGTTCACCCCTACTAGATCGAAGTTCAGCCTTCCGTTCAATGTATCTCTTAATCAGTCACTAGACGCACTCGGATCATAGAGAAAAACTATAGAAGAGAGGTTTTTAAGAGAAAATGCTTACATTGCTTCTTATTGTGTTGGAATTGTGAAATGAAACATATGTGGAAATGAGACCTTATTTATACATGAGCCCCCTAATTAGAACCATAGATCTCATGAGCCCCTCTAATTATCACTGTAAATCTCAATGGACATTTAATCTCCCTACCTACCATCTACTTCCATTAAACGTAAGAAGCCTGTAGAATACAAGTGTATATTACCCATAATACTCCCGAGAACATTTTAGAGTACACATGTAAACCCTAGGTCTTTAGAAACTTGAAGACTTGCTCAGTCATCTTTGTCACCACCCTAGCTTATTATGCCTTGAAAACCTCCGATATGTGATGCACGCACCTTAAGCTAAGGAGGAGCCCTTTTCTACCTTACATGTCCCTCTCGATGACCAAATTTCGTAATGCTGACTCTTCCATTCTCTCATATTTTCACTTTTGTTCTCATTCTGAAGTGATCTAACTGCTTCCTCTTTCTTTCAGGTGATTTCATGTAGATTCCAAAGCATTTGTTTTTTTTTTTGGAAATAGGATCTAATTGCATACATACAAAAAATATATTTTGGACTTCCTACAGGAGCGAAGAAATACAATAAACCTTCAAAATAGTGATACGCAATGCCCATTGAGCTAGACACGAGGTTGCAAAGCACACAACCTCTGTGATCTCTAGCCACAGTGGCAATGGAGGCCTCAGGAGCTTGCATAGCCACATCAATGTCGACTTTAGTGACTCCTAAAGGGGAGAAGTCCACTTAGGAGGATCGTTATTCACAACGTGCGACTACGAGCAATGTTCCATCACAAGCTCAAGATAGGTGTCCTAGATACGTGAAATTACTAAATAAAGATCCATTAGTGAATAAGCTTCCCGAATTTTATTTCGATGCTCCCACAAACGCCAGTAAATTGTCTCGACCATATTGTGAAAATCCTCGCAATGAATGTCGAGTGGAAGGCTGCAAGCAAGGAAAAGCAGATGACATAGCACTTGTTTGATATGTCCATACCCTAGCCATTTAATGCCATACAATTCGGTTAATTGCAATGGTGTTATCTTTGCATCACAAATCTATTTATACATTTGCAATGGTGTTATCTCAAGCATAGGTGGTTGGCGATGTTTTTGGGCCGATCATAATATCAACTACTATTGCCCCCTTGGGAACGTAGACTTTGCCAACAAAGCCTGCCAAGCTAAAGTCAATGGTATGATCTCATCGTCTCCTTTGCCTAGCTTCTTAAAGAATTTGTAAGATATAAGGTTCAATGTCGATTCACCATCTATCAGAAATTTGGCCACGAGTCAGCCATTAATCTTCCTAGCAATTGTCAACAACTTTAAATGCTTTAATTTGCAAAATGGGGTCTCAAATTCCATGACTTCTTCCGATTCAAGCTGCAACTCTACTTTTGCTTTTTCATCAATAACTCAGTCATCGTCTTTCTCGACTCTCATTGCTGATGCCTTGAAAATTATCGGCAATCTTAATTGAATCGTGTTTATTTTTACATGAGACAATGTCCCGAAAGCAACCTCTTCTTTTTCATTAGACGTAGTTCCATTTTTAATCTGTTGACCTTCTACTTTTTTCCTCCAAACTAGGTTTTTGGATTTTATGGGTTTCTTAAATCGAAGTATTGTGTTTGAGGCTAAGGTCGAACCTCTTGTTTTTGTTTAAACACCTAGCTCTTTCTTTGTATCCTTTTTTTTCTAAGTCCTGGTCAACATGCTCCCTGGTGCATCACCGACATAAGTGCACTGTCTCACAGGTGGATTGAAGGGTATCTTCCGAGTTTGCCGTCGGGATGGTCCCGGCATGTCTCCATTTGTGGACTTCACTCGAACTACCCCATCCTATTGAAATGATGTTCCTCGCGTCAATCTAAAACTAGGGGGTTTGGAATAATTCACATAGTACTCAAATTTTTCACTAGATGGACGCGTTCCAACAAGTAGGGTCACCTTTCTCGTGGCATTACTTTTGGGATTTCTTTTGTGTTGTCTTCTTCTGTGGGTATGTAACCCGCTCGAAGACACTAGGCTAATTTTCTTCACCGATTATTTCACATGTGTAAGTGACTCCTACGACCCGACTAGAAACTTACTCTCATCTTTCCTTTAGCAATGTCACGATCCTCTACCTTGAAATCTTGTTGGCAACATTGACACAAATTCTTTTGGGTTGACTTCTTTTGAAGCTTGCTAGCACGGTGTTAACCATCTAAGGACTGGTCTACATCGATCTCAATTTACCCTTCCTTTGTAATTGACAAATTTAATATTACTTGCTGAATTGCCTCCTGGATGGGTTTCCTAAAACAATGCAGTTAACTGTGTTATGGCTCCATGAATAATGCCATTTACAAAACCTTCACTTCAGGGGCCAGCAAACGATTTCTTCTTGCTTGGAATAACTTGATCTTCCGTTACTTTTATCAAGCCATCTTTTAAGAGTAAATAAAAAATTTCATTCAATTTATTGATATTGAACGAATAAATTTGAGTGTCTCTAGCTCTAGCCATAACTGTTTCTTTTATTATGGTAGGCCTTAGTGTTGGACAAACTTAATATTTGTCAAGCACCATTTCTGCTACGACAACTTCGACATTCTCATCCGAGTTGGATTCAATTGCCAACTCATAGTTGTTGACTAGAGTCATGTTTTGTTTGAACTCTATGGGCTTTTATTGTAATACAACCTCAAGAGATGCACAAATCGAAGCACAAATAGCAAATGATGAAAGCAAATAAAATTACATGAAACACAAGATATACGTGAAAACCCAAAGACAGGAAAAATCACGGAAAGAGAGAGGGCTTTCACTATCTTCAATAACAATTACAAAACCAAAATGTCAAAAAATCACTTGGTGAACAAGAAGATAGAAAAAATAAAGGAGGAGGAAAACTTCGAGACAAGGATCATCGATATGTTGCGCAACACATTCTTTTTATAACCTCCTTCTTAAAAAAATCCTAAAACAAAAGGTGCATTGTCCAAAATGCCATTGTTACATATTTTAAGTCAAAACTCAACCAAACTTCACCTTGACTTCCAATCTCCAAAATAGCGTTATTGAAACGCCATAAGACCTCTCTCCCTCACCACCAAGAGTGATTATTACACAAGGCCACCCGCCAAATGATGAAATCAACGATGCGTACCCCTAAGTCTACGTGAGTGTACTCGGTGTAGAAAACAAGGGATAAAACGCTACCAACTCCGCCTAGGTAACTCAAATGGTGAAAACACCAACAAAGTCCAAGCAATGCTTGAATTTGATCAGAGGAACTAGTTTAATCAACATATCTACTAAATTATCCGCAATAGGTACTTTTTTCACTATAACAGACATCGAATGTCTATATGTTTCGTTCTCTTAGATGTATTTGGTTAACTGGATCGCATTTTGCTTATGGCAAAAGATAATGGAGGCTCTCTCTTGCTTCACCCCAAATTCTGTAACCAAACGCTTCAACCAAAGAGCTTCCTTTACTACTTCCGTTGTTGCCATGTATTTTACTTCGGTTGTAGATAAAACAACCGTGTTCTGCAAGATTGCTCTACAACTAACAGCGGAACCAACAAGATAAAAACATAACCTGTCAAAGATCTTATTTTGTCGAGATCACTTGCATAGTCAGAATCAATGAAGCCAACAACCGAATGCCCCATATTACAACCTCTAGCAAAGACCAAACCCACATCTAAGGTACCCCGAACGTATCGAAAAATCCATTTCACGACTTGCCGGTATGTTTTACTCGGATGTGCCATATATCTGCTCACAACACTAACAGCTTGGGAAATATCTGGACGAGTGCAAACCATTGCATACATAAGACTACTCACAACACTAGAATATGAAACTCGAGACATCTCATTTTTCTCTTTTTTTGGTTTTAGGCAACAAATAAGCCAAAAGCCTAAAGTGGGACGCCAAATGAGTACTTACTGGTTTAGCATTCTTCATGCCCAAATGCTCAAGCCCTTTCTCAATATATCTCTTTTGTGAAAGGTATAACTTTCCAACCTATCTGTCTCTACAAATCTCTATACTTAGAATTTTCTTGGCTGCTCTAAGATCCTTCATCTCAAACTCCTTGCTTAGTTGCCTCTTCAAACATTATATGTTTGACATTTTATTTGCTACAATAAGCATGTCATTTACATACAACAACAAATAAATAAAATAATCATCACATAATCTCTTGTAGTAAACACAACTATCATGCGCACTTCGTGAGTGGCCATGACTCAACATAAAGCTATCAAACTTCTTGTACCATTGCCGTGGAGATTGCTTGAGACCATATAAAGAGCATTTCAACCTACAAACGTGATCTTCCTTACCTTTAACAACAAATCTCTTGAGTTGAGACATATAGATTGTCTCCTCAAGCTCGCCATGCAGAAAAGCGGTCTTGACATCAAGTTACCCAAGTTCTAAATCATAAAAGGCCACTAACGTGAGCAACATATGAATTGAACTATGTTTCACAACTGAAGAGAAAACTTCATTGAAATTGATCCCGTCCTTTTAACTAAACTCATTTGCTACCAAATGTACCTTAAATCTTTCATCTTCAACCCTTGGAATTTCCTCATTTCTTTTGAAGACCCATTTACATTCAATAGCTCTTTTGCCCTTAAGCAATTTCACAAGATTCCAAGTTTGGTTCTTATGAAGAGACTTAATCTCTTCATTCATCACCAAAAGCCACTTCTCAAATTTAGAACAAATGGTAGCTTCATTGAATGTAGAAGGTTCTTCAATACCAAGCTCTTTAGCAACAGTAAGAGCATACAATATCAAATCAGCGAAGCCATATCTCTAGGGAGGCTTAATTTGCCGTTTAACCCTCCCTGAAACCAAAGACTGAGGTTGTTTAACTTCTTCTACCTCATCTTTGATCGAATCTAAGTCTTGTTACTCATTATCACTTTTTAGCAGGATAGGAACATCTTCAAATGTTCTTTATGGATGCTCTAATTGAAACTCCACCTCTTTCCCAACATTCTTCTCCCAAATATTTGTAGACTTAACAATAATCTTTTTTTGATCAAGCATGGAATTTTTATAATAAAAAAAACATCTTTACTAATTGTAAACTTTTGAGGATCAGAACACCATAACCTATATCCCTTAACCCCGTCTGCATAACCAACAAAAATACATTTCTTGACTCTAGGTTTAAGCTTATTATCTTTTACATGATAATAAGCGATACATCCAAATACTTTTAAAACGGAATAATCAGAATGTTTATCAAATCATACCTCATTTAGAGTCTTACATTTAATTGTGGTAAAAGAAAAATGATTCACCAAATAACATGCCGTATTCATAGCTTTAGCCCAAAAATCTTTCCCAAGACTAGCGTTAGAGAGCATACATTTAGTTCTCTCTAAAAGTATCCAGTTCATGTGCTCCGCCACCCCATTCTATTGAAGTGTGTGCCCGACTGTTCGATGTCGAATAATACTTGAATCTTCACAATACTTGTTGAAATCACCTCCACAAAACTCAAGACCATTGTTTGTTTTGAAACACTTTATCTTCTTACCAGTTTAATTTTCAATCAAAATCTTCCACTTCTTGAATATATAAAAAAACATCACTCTTACGCTTCAAGAAATAAACCCACATTTTATTAGAAAAATCATCAATAAATATCAGAAAATAAATGTACCACCCTTAGATGTTACCTGTGCATGTCCCCACAAATCTAAATGAATGTAGTCAACTGTGCCCTTTGTCGAGTGCACCCTAGTAATGAAACTAACTATGCCATACTTCCCGAAAACACAATGCTCGTAAAAGTCAAGTGAGTCCGCGTGCTCCTTACAAAGTAAACCACGTTTACTCAAAATAGCCATTTCTCTTTCACTCATGTGGCCCAACCGCATATGCCACAATCTTGATCTCTCAGAATCTAAAGATGATGATACATTTAAAAAATCCACAACGGTACTTCCCCGCAAAACGTAAAAGTTATTCATCTTGTTATCGCAATCAAGGAGCCCTTTGAAATTTTCAAAACTCCACCTCCATCTGTGTACATGCATCCTGTAGAATCCAAATTACTCAACGAAATAAAGTTTTTCTTCAAATCTGGAATAAGCCTAATATTTGTCAAAGTTCTTATTATGTTGTCATGATATTTGATCCGCACCGTACTCACAATCCCGCACACTGCATTGTTGCCAATCAAAATTGAACCACCATTGACTTTCTCATATATATAGAACTAATCTCTATTTGGACACATGTGGCATGAACATTGCTGAATCCAAAATCTATTCATCGTCAACACGACAATCTGAAGACAAAATAGTAAGAACATTGTCTACATCAACTGACTTGTTATCCTTCATTAGACTAGTCGAATCAGAACTCTCTATCAACTTCTTCACCTTAGCCTTGAGTACGTGACACTCATTTTTGTAGTGTCCGAATTCGTGATAATGGTAACACTCTACCTTGCTCCCGTTCTAGCCTGATCTAGACTTCGAATGCCCTTTACTACTACTACGTCTATCTTAATGATTCAACCTTCCCCTAACAACTAAGCCATCGACTTTATCACCATTACCACTCACATTCAACTTTGTACGCATCTTCACAGAATTTAATAAGATCTTCACATCCTCAAGAGTTATGGATTCCCTTCCATACAACCTAGAATCACAAAATTTTCGTACAAACTTGGCAGTGAGCATAACACTATTAGAGCTTTGTATTCATCATCAAACTTCAAATCTAGACTTTTCATATCTATTACGATTTTATTAAATTCATCTAGATATTCTTGGATAGGAGTACCTTCTTGCATCTTTAATGTGTAAATAAGCTACTTGAAGAATAATCTCATCATAAGAGATTTCTTTATGTAGAGGCTCTCAAGCTTCATCCATAATCCTGAAGCCGTTTCTTCATCGGCAACCTCACGTAGCTCCTTGTCAAACAATGCCAATTGGATGGTGTTGTGCACCTTCACTTCCATCTCCTCAATCTCGGCTGAAGTCATATCGTCGAGGTACTTCCCATCCAAAGCTCTAAATGAACCTTCCCAATGCAACAACGCCTTCATCTTGATCATCCATAACCCGAAATTGTTTTGGTCATCGAAGGGTGCCACTTCAAACTTGATAGATGCCATCTCAAATAAAAGACCAAAATTCCTTCGCTCTGATATCAATTAGTTTCAGAACAACACCAAGAGATGCACAAATTGAAACACAAATAGAAAATGATGAAAGCAGATAAAATTGCATGAGACACAAGATATACGTAGAAACCCAAAGATGGAAAAAACCACAAGGAGAGAGAGAGGGGTTTCACTATCTTCAATAACGATTACAAAATCAAAAGGTCAAAAAATCACTTGGTGGGCAAAAAGATAGAAAGAATAAAGAAAGATGAAAACTTCGAGGCAAAGATCAACGATGTGTTGCACAACACATTCCTTTTACAGCCCCTTCTAAAAAAGCCTAAAACAAAAGGTGTATTGTCCAAAATGCCCTTGTTACCTATTTTAAGTCAAAACTCAATAGGTTTCTAATCCTTTTCTTTAAGCAATTGTTCATATTTAGACACTCTTGTTGTCAGCTGAAACTAGTTTGCAAATACTTGGCCTTCAAATGGTTCCCTAATGTTAAACTTTAAACCATTAAAGGCCAAATTGGTGAAATCTTTCTCTAAAAGCACTGTTAGGCATTGATTTCTAGCCTTTTTAAACCTGGCAATAAACTGGTCGACTGACACATTTTTGAATTAATACAACCTAGTTAAATTAGTGATTGACATTTCAAATATTCTTCTGTAAACTAAGAATAGAACTGTATTTCCATCTCAGCCCAAATATAAATTGAGTTTGCCAATAGGTTTATATACTCGGTGAATGTAGTTTTCAACAGAGACGAAGGAAACAAACTTAATCGCAGAAACTCATTCATCCCTACTTCTCCACAGTGGGCAAAGAAATGACTGATGTGTTCAAAAGTAGACGTGTCATCTTTGCCATTGAAGATGGCAAAGTCAGGGATTTTGAAGCCTTTGGAGAAGGGTTGATTGTCAACCCATTCAAGATAGGGTTTCTTATATATAAGTTTCATGATACCTCTTTCGACCTAAATGCTACCTAACTTCCTCAGCCATTTGTGTTAAGTCTACTTGGGCATTTAATTGGCCATTTTGCCCCTTTAGGCGGTGATGCTTGTCTGATTGGAATTTCCAATATTTAGATTGATCGCTAGGTTAGGCCTAGCAGGGATGTTAGTATTTGATGGTGCTATACCAACTGCTGGCCTAGCATTTTCAACTTCAGGTGTTGGACCAAGCTATCGATCAACTTGGTTTGCTATACCATTGTTACCAGTAGGATTCTCTTGACCAACATCGTTCCCATTGCTTTGACCTTGGTTATGAAAACTCAGGTCTTTGCATAATTCTTATAGGGGGTTGGCTAGCATGACTTACATTACTGTAAAGAGAACGTTAGGAACATACCCTGGCACCACGAATCTTCCTTGAGTTGTTAGGTTGGATACTTCCGGCTTGGACAAAGCGTCATTCACATCATTAATAACCATTGGCTTAATTACAATGGACATGTGGCTGACTATGTGATTAACCAAATCATTTTTGCTACTTCTCAAATAACCTTCTCATTGTGGCCACCATACGAGGGTTTGATGCAACTTCTTTCGACTACTTCAATGAGTTTTCAAGGAAGGTTTATTCCATTGCATTGGCCTTCTTCTACCACTCGATTAATGGTTGTGTGGAAATTTCATTCCCAATTCATGGTACTGTGATGTTGTTACCTGCAACACCGTCTACCTCTTGTTGGTGTCTAGTTCTCACCATGGTAGCTTCTTCGGAATCAATAAAGAAGTTTCACTAAGTGTGCCAAATAGATGTTTCACCAAAAAGTGTTGACAAAGCACCTTGCAAAATATTGATCAATATAGAAATTGGCAAGGGATATGAAGGGTCTTCGATGATTCTTGGACAAGAAATGCAAACCTATGAGTTAAAGGTATGAAAACTAGAGGCAATTACGGCCAGCCATGTAAAAAGGTACCAGAATGTAAAGATAACAAAATAAAAATTGAATAATTGGTGTTCATTGATTGATTAACGGTCCTATCCTCGAATTACAACCTTAATACTTATACATATTAGGGTTAATATCATGAAAAATCACAAACTATTACACATGTGACAAATTTACCTCAAACTATTTCTTTAACCATGAAAAATCTCAAACTAGTACATCTGTAACAAATTTACCCCAAATTAGTACACTTTTGACAAATTTGCCCTTTGTTAGTTACCGTTTAATTAGGTTAATACTACGAAAAATCTCAAACTGGTATACTTGAGACAAATGGAAGGTAAAACCCAAAACTAGTACCCCTGTCAATTGTCACGTGTCATCAAACTTAACAATTTGACAGTTAAATTTGACGGAAACTAATGTAGAGTAAATTTGTCATAGGTGTACCAGTTTTTGATAAATTTGTCACGAATGTACCATATTGAAGTTTTTTTGTGGTCAAAAAAATAGTTTATGGTAAATTTATCACAAGTGTACCAATTTGGGGTTTTTTTCTTTGTATGAACCTTACATATTAACGACAGTTAACAACAGTTACAAAGCAAGCAAATGAACATCCTACACGACTCCTTAAATTTAGTAACATGTATTTACAAATTGTTCCAAAAGACTCACTATTCGACGATGATGGTCTCAACACTCACTTCACGTCAACGATTTCTTCTGTAGCTTCAACTCTTCTTCGTGCATGTTTCTCGACTATTATCATTCGTGGCTTCTAAGATTTACGACTCTACGAATTGTTGGTCGTGTTGGCTTTGTGATTGAATGGGTCGTTATGATTGTAGCCATAATTGTTGGTTTCACAACTTGAACATTTATCTTCTTCTTGATTCATCAATTCTTTACTTTAGTTTCGATTTCTTTATCGACTAAACCAAGTCTCATTTACCGAAACTTGAGGCCCAACACTTAGTAATATTTTCTTATATCACATATTGGTAACTTCTCACCGCATTTGTCGGTTACCTATAGTTGCTGACCAACAGACTTAGCATATTTTACCTCAACTATGTCTTATCTGAGTCGACGATAAGTGACTTGGACAATTTTTTGTCTAACACACTCTCAATTTCTCACAATTTGCTATTAAGTTTCTTTTTTCCATCAATGGAGCTATCAGATAATCAAATTCTTGCTATTGCTTCCGATGGATGCAGTTGAAGAGTGCGTTTGATGTTTATCAGCAGAAGAACATCGCAAGTGCTAAAACTTGGCACTAATGGATACTTTAGTGCTAGTTTTTTTTTTAAATTTTTTTTAAATATGCCATTTAAGTCCAAATCCAGCGAGTCTAGCTGGAAATTTGACATGGTGTTATTTTATAAATAAACTCAGTCTACGTGGCTCATCGAAAGGTCCAATCAACTCCTACAACCTAAAACAATGTCGTTCAACCATGTTCCCCAAATAAGAACCCTAAATTGACTAATTTAAACAAAACTCTCAATTTCAAACCCCAACCGAGCCCTAAAACCTAAATTGATGCCCTATTTCGGTTTGCCTCCAAATTGAATAGCTGAATCTTGGAAATGGAGGGCATAACCTTCGGCAGAAACTCAAATTCCTCTCAACGAAGCAAAGGAGAAGGTGAGCGACGATGAGTGAGTGATGACGGCGAGCATGAGTGAACGACAAGGGGCGACTGGACATTTGTGAACATTGAGCAGCAAGTGAGCATAATGACTTTAGGTCCCCCCCACAACGAGCACGAGTGATTTAGACTCTAGGTTCCCCCCCTCCCCCCATGGTGTCTTTTTTCGACGTCTAAAACAACGTCATTCCTTCCTTAGAGCCACGTAGGATTTGCGACGTTTTAGAGGTCTATGTGAATTGCGTTTTTTAAAAAACATTGCCACATCATTTAAAATTTTCTTCGAAAAAAGCCACGTCAGCAACTTGGCAGGAATTTCTTGCCGTTGGCACTTAAGTGTTCCTTTCTTTTTCAATTTTGGTACTTAAGTGTCCCTTTTGAAACTTTTGGCATTGATGTGTCTCTTGGTGCCAAATTTTGACACTTGCGGTGTTCTTCTATCGATGTTTATCTTTTGCAACCTCTAAAATCCTAATTCCGCATCCCTAAAATCCTAACAAAGCTCTAACCCTAAGTCCCTTGTTTTGGGTGCAAAAGGCCATGTCATTTGGTCAATGTTGCTTGCCATGTCGGTACATAATATAATATAAATTGTGGATGAAAAGGGTAATGGATTGCATGATTTTCCTAAATACATAGTTATGGGCCTCTTGCTTGATGCCAAATTATAATGAGCTTTTTTCTCTTTCGAAATGAAGCTTTTAATTAAGTATACTCAATACATTTACGGATGAAAATGGGTGAGGTTTTATTGCAATTAGCATTGATAGATAAACATATTTTGAGTTTCGAGTTGCAAGACAGAGTTTGAGATCCCATTTACAAAAGAGCCAATGAGAACCCCAAGACACTTGTTAAGTATACTTAATAAGGAAATATTTTGATTTTCAATACAGTGATTACATATAACACGAGAGAGATTGCACATTAAAAATTGGGATATGTTCACTAGAAGTCCTAAACTTGTTACGAAAGTGCAATTGAGTCCTAAAACTTGCAAAAAAGAGCAATCAAGTCCTAAAAATTGTCAAATTGGTTCAATTGAGTCTTCTGTTAACTCTGTCTAATTTAGCTAATAGAAAATGATGATGTGGCATTTTTAAATATTTTCTTTCTCTTACATGGCAATGGCGTGACTAAAATGACATTGTTTTAATCTAAATCTAGTTTTTAATATAATTTTTTATTTAAATTGTATTAAAAAAAAGGAAGGCTTGAACTAGGAGGTGAGGGCTCAACCCTCGCCAGCCTTCCTGGCCCCAGCCATCGTCGGCCCTCAGCTAGACATGGGCGAGGCTAGCGACTCTCGCCTAGATCTGGGCGAAGGCATGCTGGCCCTCGCCTGCGGTAGGCGATCTTCAATTTTTTTTTTTTGCAACATATGTAGTAGGATTTTATTAAATACTCGTTACTTGAAGTGATCAATTTTTGAGTTGGTCGGTTCAAAGATTGAAACTTGAAACCTACC
>BCNH02000011.1:11725514-11759291 GCA_001662345.2 Metrosideros polymorpha var. glaberrima | reverse complement strand
TTTTTTTTTTTTTTTATCAAAACGCCTAACCACTTAGGGGTATGATAAAGTTTCTATTCTTGAGAATAATTTTTTAGTAGAAATGGTTTTTTCTAATTTTATTCATGGGAAGAGTTTTTGAGTAGAAGAACGCATTTGGTAATCATACAAAATTTCTATTCTGAAAATAGAAAAAAAAAAACAAAAATGACTTTGGTACGATCCAAAAAAAATTATATTCCCAATTATTTTCATTTAACTATTAAAATGTCAGTGGAGGCGGCGACCAATTGGGAGGTGCAGTGGCGAGCAGTGAGAAAGAGAGAAAAAAGTTGATTCTTTTCTTTGTTCCCGAGAATAAGAAGCAATTCTTTTTTATTCTTATTTCAATTCCAAATTTGTTTTTGAGAATAGAAATAGTACAAAAAGTTACCAAACAAGTTTCTATTCTAAAAATAAAAAAGTTAAGAATAAGAGAATTTGGAACGTTACTAAACGGTCCCGAGTGGATTTTGTAACGTGACAAAATTAAGAAAGGAATTGGGAGGATGAGTAAAGAGGAGTACTGGCCTGTGGACGGGTTTCTTCACACCACACGAGAAGAATCTCTTTGGCGTTTGTCGATTAGAAATTGAGATTAGAAACGTGCGACTCACTCCAATCACCACCATTGATCCATAGCTTTTGCCAAAGGTCATTCCTATCTCTCTCTCTCTCTCTCTCTCTCTCTCTCTCTAGCGATGGTTCGCTCGCCTTCCGCCGGCGAATCCCTCGACCCGAGCTGAGGATGAGCTCTCGGCAGGTAATTCCCTCTTCCCCTCTCTCTCCGTTCGACGGCATTCGGTGGTGGGATCATGGCGATTGGTCGTGTCTGTTCTGTTTGTGCTGATCGGGGATTGGGAGTTTTGGGCGCTTTAGCTTCTCTTGGCGTTCCGTAAGTTCCTGGGTATGTTGCTAATGTTAGCTTCTCGATTCGTAGTACCTCGTCGTGCCTGATTGAAAGCTTTGATCGTGGGGGGCGGTCGGTCTCGGGATCGGGCTGCGTTTCAGGTACTTTTCTGTTGATGCTGAATCTGTGTGCTGTCCTTGGTTCTGATTTGATGGTATACCGGAGGGGAGGATCCGGGGACAAATTGGGGGTTATTCTGCTGGATGGTTAGGTGATTTGAGTTTGGGCTTCTGACATTGTGTCTCAAAATGTATGTGATTGAACTGCGGATTCATGATCTGAGTGCACGGTGTTGTTTGTGTTGGATCTGAGTGTTTTGATGCTATTTGTGTCGCCGGTTAATGTTTTTCTCGCTGGTGAAGTGCTTGGATTCCTAGCACGGATATGATGACTGATCATATCTCCTACTTTCTCACTCTTCTGGGTTCAATTCATCTCTTTTGAATGTCCAAATTCTGACAGTGGTGCGCTTTGACCTAGTCCTTGGCACCATCAATGGCTACGCTAGTTTGCATTCTCAGTGACCTAGTACTTTTCCCAAAGGGCCTTATATTGGCCTGAACTTAAAGTACAATTTGCTGTTTTACTTGAGTGATTTCAAATAATCGAAGTGACAAAGTTTTTCTGTTGCAGAGTTAGATTTAAATTCGTTGGGTTCGTCGTTTGCTCCTTTGGTCTCTTAGACGGTAGTTTGCATCTAGATCCATTTTCAGTTATATCTCATAAGTTTCTCTAACAGGAAACTAGGAGGGGAAGTCAAAATATCGTTTAGTAATGTAGGCCGCGATACTAAACCATATGATAGAAAGGGATCTGGTGTTGTATTCTACACATCTTTCTATCTCCGAATGTTCATGGCCTATAAGAACTCTGCAGCACCTTAAACTTAGTTATATGGAAAATGTTAAAGAGTGCCGCTAGAACACTTGCTAAGTCTTATTAAATATGCTTTGGAAATTTAAAACGTTGAAGTAACTTTATTAAAATGTGCAATTATTTCATTTCAATGTATTTTGGAAAGCGTAAGACTTACTAAAATGTGTAATTATTTCTACTTTTAGCTAACTTAACTGGAAAAGGACACTAGAAGTGCTTAACTTTCATACAACGCTAACTTCAATGCCAAAATTTTTTGAGTGATCACTTGAGTGTTGCATCAGTGGAAAAACGATTACTTAAGTGCCTCTGGTAACAAATTCCGGCAATTTTTCCTACGTGGCTTTTTAAATAAAGTTTTGAGTCCGACGTGTCTTTTTTAAAACAAATTCAAGTCCAAAGTGGAAAATGAAGGAGTCGACATGGCAAATGAGAGTAAGAACAACAACTTTTCATCTCTCTCCTTCCCTTCTTTCCCTCTTTGTGTGATTGCATTGTACTGGGATATGCCTTTTGTTTTGTTCTTGGTGCTTCTCTCCGCTACACTTGCTGGTGAAAATGATGGACAGTACCAATGACATAACTAAGAACTTGTTCCAGAACTTTGACAAGTACTGCAAGTTGCTTGGCAATCTCCTCAATAATGTGTTGTAGAGAGAAGTTGGAGGCAAGTTCATGGAACAAATCCAGAGGAATCATATTGAAGTTATTTTGGAAAAAATCAACGGCATAGCCTGTCTGATTTGTTTCTCCTTGCATGATCTTGAACCACTTCTCCTACTCTTTCTCTCCATTGCAAATTTTCGAAAATAATTTTGCCCCAATTTGGGGAATTGGTGATAGGGGTGTTTGAAGAAGTTAAGCAATTTTAACCCAACTCTAGCTTTCGGATTATCGAATTCATACTCTGCTTTCTTCAGCATTGACTCATTTTTGTGGAGTTGTGCTGATGTTTGCGATGGCTGAATTGTTATAGAGTATGTATCTGCGTGGGACAAGAGGCTCGAATTTGTTTCCGGATTCACTGGAAGTGCTGTGTTTTTTTGTTTCACCTTATATTGCATTGTTTGTACTTATAAATCGGTTTGATCGCGTTTTAATTTATCTGTCTCTAATCCCTTGGTTCGTGCTCATTGAATGAGAATTTGCGATGAAAAGTAGTTTTTCCATTGCGAAGAACCATTCGGGGAATCAAATCAAAAGTGGCCAAGAAATTGCTTTATTTGTCATTTTTCTCCTGGTTGATGGTATGGTTATTGATTGTCTACATCAGCTTCGATTCTTTTAATTTTGATTTGGGTTTAACAATTTTTTGGATTTAGCCTTTGATCAGCCCTTTTTTTTTACCAATAGGGCCAAAATGACATTGTTTGTTGTGGCTTTTGTTGATTGGATTTTTTCAGTGAGCCACGTAGATTGATTTATAATAAAATAATGCCATGTTGGGTTTTCTAGCCACCCAAATCGGTGATGGCACTGAAGTGATTGTTCTTTTACAAAAGTGGCACTCAAGTGATCACTCGTAAACTTTTGGCATTGACGTGAGCGCCGTACTAAAGTTATGGCACTTCTAATGTCCTTTTTCCTAACTTATAGTGCCTTGGAGGCGCTTGTTAACAGGGCACTGATTGACAAGACTTTTATGTTAATTGTAACTACAAATCCTTAAATGGAGTCTTTACATCATTCCAATTTTATCAAATGTCTCCAAAGATCTCTTTTGGACTTTTTCTACTTTGTCGACCTTGCCAAGAATATTAATGTTATCTATTTCTTCATTTGCTTGAATACATTTCCCCTCATAGAGATGTAATTGCGATGTACCATCTTTAAAAAATTAAAGCAAATTCTAACAATCGGTTACTTTGAGCAAGTTGTAAAAAATGTGCTTCAATTATGGGGAAAGGATTCACAAATCTCCTTTATAGAATGGATGGCCAATTCTTCAAAACGTGGATGTAAATTTATTCAATGTTGTATTCCCAAGCTAAAAATAGACAAGATAAGGCCATTTATTGCTAATATATTAATTAGTGAGAATAAGAGAATTTTGGGCAGTCGACAAGTATATTTGACTTCCAAATCCAGCGAGCTGAAGGTTTCTCTGGAAGTTGCTCTTTTAAGAGGGTACAAATTAGTATTCTAATGAACTTTTATAGTCCCCCCAAAGAGAGTGAATATATTAATTTACTAAAATTATGAGTAGGCTTGCTGTATAGCAGTCTGTTGAGTGATTGTAAGCTGAAGCAATGTTTTGTTTTAAGAGAGAAGTCACCAGTTCAGTGATTCAAAGGAACTTTTCTGATATATATTTGAGCTAAATGAGCAGTTGTCTGTCAATTGTGCTTTTTCACACTTACTTTCAAGCCTTCACAATTGAGCTAAATACATTTAGTTTTCTTTGAAGCATTATCAGCAGAAGATTATTTACAGGATAAAGTTGCTTTTGGTGTTCCAACTGGATATGAAGTCATATTGCTTAGTAGTCTTGGTATCTGAAATCTGATGCTCAATCTATGGTGAAGGCACTATTGCTAGATAAGTGTAATGTAGGGAAATCTGACAAGGATGATCAGTCTTGCCTGCTGTTAATTTATTTGGATAGTCTTTGTTTACTTCATATCTACAATGCCAATGCTGATACCTACAGGAGGTGATTTTGTTTGGGCTTTGACTAAGTTCATTAGGTTCATTCCTTGATTCCTTAATTCGCTTGGCCTGGTTCATTTCTGTCAAAAATCTACATCTTGGTTTTGCATACCCACCACTCCGTGGCATGTGAAATTGTGGGACTAACTGGGTGTCTCGGGGCACGTTACCAAGAAAAGGTCAGGGTAAATAAGTGTTGGTGGCAGCATCAAAAGGCATAAAATTGGAGTTGAAAGATAATTGTCTGTTTGCAAATTTGTTCATGTTGCATGGCATTAATACCTTGTTCCAGTATTTTTGCTGGCGGAGGGATAGCCAATAGTTGCCTCAATAAAAATTTAACATCCTCCCATGCTGGCACATTAGTTCTTCATGTCAGTATCAACCATCTATTTTGTCATAGGTGTGCTACATGGTGGATTTTGTCTTGATGAACTTCCATTTCTTAATTCCTAGAACAACTATTCTGGCGATGCAAAAGCCCCCTGATATTGTTGCCCTTCTAGTTAATTTTCGCAGCACACTACATGGTGGATTTTGTCCTGATGAATTTCCATTCCTTGATTCCTAGAACAATTATTCTGGTGATGCAAAAACTGTGTATTTGCCCCCTGATATCTTTGCCTTTCTAGTTAATTCTCGTGGAACACTAATGTGAACGGTCTATGTTTTAGTTTTCTCCAATTTGACCTTATCTTTCAAAAGAATCATTCTTACCGTCATTGAGATTTTTACTGGGTGCTTATACATCTTATCTCTTATTCTCTGGTTGAACAGGTCAAAGCAAGGAGTGCATCTGAGGGAAGGATCACATACTCAATGCTCTACGGACAAATTTGAGCATGCACCATGCAGCTCTGACCACAGCCCAATCAGAGGGAACCGCTCCTGTAATCTACATAAAGTAACCCGAGCTGTCAGGTTCAGTAAGCTTTGCAGTTGCGCATCATGCGCAAGAGTTTGAGGTACATGTGTGCTTGTCCAACCTTTTAGGCGATGGTGTTGATATTTGCTGAGCATAAACAGCTCATTACCATGCTCACTTGGTCCGGTTATAGCAAATTTACGCTTTGGAGAAGATATAAATACTGCATCGGGTTATGTTATACACGTGCTCTTGTTGAAAGATCAATTTATTTTGGTTGTAAATTGGCAAACGATGTAATATCCAAGGGTAGCCAGTCAATAGTCATAGAACCCACAAAAATCTCTTTGTATAGGTACATGCTAAACAATCGATAGACTTCCAGCTCCCAATGAAATAATGCAATTTGTTCTTTGATGCTATCAAAAGATAGAAGCCAATATGAAATATCCAGCTCAAGGAAGCGTTCCGCTTCTCAATAATCATCATCCACCACTCCGTCTTCAAGAAAAACACCATCAGAACAGAAACCGAAACTCTTTTGTTCTCAAAACTGGCATTTCTATCTTCAATGCTGCTCCATCAAATGTCCCTGTTCTCCATCTGAGTAGGAGAAGAGTACAAGTTAGGCAACAATAATGCTTTCAACAAGCTAGACTATGGAAGAGACAGAAAAAAAAGGAGTTACTCAAGGGTGTGACAACATCGATAGTCTGAAGAAAACGACTCAATAAAGAAAAAGTTGCAAAGGAAAATGCAGAAAGCTTGGAAAGCATTTCCTCTCAATATTCCACTGCAGCTGTTCATCCAAGTGTTTACATCATCTATTTGCTCCCTAAAATCAGTCCATCGTTGGATACAATTCGATAAAGGAGAGAACTTTAAAAGAGAGCTCGCAAGTTCCAGGAAAACTTGCAGATAAATCAAAATAAATGCCAATTTGTTCTGCCATATATTTGCCGTCACCACTATGCCTAAAAAATGATACAAGCTCAGGGCTTTAGAAACAGAAGATTTGTTTTCGTTAGGCATAAAGCAGGAAGCTTTCATTTTACACAAACCAAAGCTGGCTAGTATCAGCAACAGAAGATTTATCGATGCATCATGTAAACAAATGGAGCACCAAATAATTCATGTGTAGACATATCCATTACCGCTTTCACCATCAGAGGTTTCACCTAGCCTCGCAATGGCATCGACAAGCGCCTGTTCATGTTCCTGCATTGCACGCAAATTTCAGTTACATATCCAAAATGTAGGATGATTAAAGAAAAATCAAGGGAGAGAGAGAGAGAGAGAGAGAGAGAGCAGAAACATTAGTAGTGTTACCTTCAGCAATTTCTTGGCCTTCGCAATCTCAGCAGGATCAGGATGGCTTGCGTCAAAAACCCTCTCCACCTGGCATCATGTTCCCAGGAATATAAAAGACCAAAACCAACAGTACGTTAAGAAACTTAGTGGTGCATTCTCGTACCTCTTTTACTAAAGTATCTGTGTTATATAACTCGATATCATCTGGGAGCTTCTTTTGAGCACCATTTTGCAATGGCAAAAATTCTTTTTTGGATTGGGTTTTAGTAGATCCTCTACCCCTTCCAGAACCAAGAACTGCTCCACTACGGGCTGAAGATTTCTTTAAGCCTTGGGTTGGACCACCGCGATGTGATACGGCAAGATCATTGCCATCCCATCGAATGTCTTCAGGAGATATCTGCATATCATATCAAATAGACCATGTCAAGAGGGACCTCCGAGAGTCTCGAAATAAGCATGTAATGTAGCAAAACTAAGTGTGCACCTAAGTATAGTTACATCAAAGAAATGCAAATGCAATCACCATAATGTCATCAGGTGGAAAGGACATTTATAGGCACAAAGGGTCACCTAATGAATTATTATATAAACATTCAATAATTCCCACAAACTCGGGAACTCCCCCAGTTATATTTGAAAAGAGCAACCTCATCGAGATTGAAAAGCAAAACCCATAATTTTGAGGGTCAAAACATTAATAGGCTGGCTTATCTTTCTCAAAATAAGTCAAGACCTTGTATCTTGGAATGGATGAACCACCACTTAGTCAAGCCATAGTACCTACTCAACTAATCAATACAAGAAAATCAAACCAAACAGATCAAGTTACAACCAACCTCTTTGAGATCAACCCACTCCCAAGTTTCGTTGGTAGAATGTATATCATATACCAGAGCATGTCGTCCCTGGACACAAGTTTCACAGTAGATATAAATGAGAGTTTTCTCCATAAAAATGTAAACGAGCACATCCCTCATAAATCCACACATTTGACAATTAACTTCTGCATAATATCTTTATCAGTTTCATCTTCAACAAGACCATGCTTGAAGCAGATAAAATTGTAAGATATAATGCTAAAAATTGGCAGGCATTGTTTTTCTTCTGTTGTTTTTACTAAAAGGGTGGATATAATGTTAAAAATGAATGACATCAGATTCGTAATTTTACAACATCTTTATTTGTTTCATTGCTCCAGAAAATAGTGTGCAATATTAATCTCATAGGCCAAATTCAAAGATTTTACCTAAAAGAAAAAGGCCGTGAAGGGAAGAACTCAAATTGACCAAGACTGCCAATGGGCATCTAGAATATAGTTAACCTCACTCCTAGAACCTGCTTAATAAGTGTATCAAGGGCAGATAGCTAGAAGATTCAGTATTTAATTATATTAAGCATGTTTGACGTGCTAATTACTTCCAGGCACGTTCTACCTTTAGACACTTTCTTTTCCTTTTTTCCCCACTTGATTTAAAAGATTCTAAAAAAGGGAAAGATTCACTTGATTCATTATCTGCAATCCATGTTTGGTAAGAAACAAAAATGATAACTCCTATTAAATTATCAAACAAGCACCAAGTCTTGAAGTAATTTGGTGAGGAGAGATGCACACTCACTTCCCGTATGTGGAAATGTATAAGCGTTTGATTTGGCTTTTAACTTTCGGCTTTGTCTTTTTACTTTTGCTTTTTATTTTTGAAAGTATGACAATTTTTGCATGAAACAATCAAAATGTTGAAAGACATAAATATAAGCCCTCATAGGCACTCTGAACTATTTTGGAATTTTTTAAATAAAATACTGTTTTATCTGGTCTTCAAATGTGGCTTATTGGAACAACTGAAAGCCCATTCAAACAGAGCCCCAACAGCATACCTCGACAGGGTTATAATCAGTGATGACAGCCTCATAGAAGTTGTTGTCATCAGGCCATCTTGTCCACACTTTTCTTCCAATAAGTGGATCCGCTTCTCCAGGTGCATTTGCAGGACGAACACCAGTAGAACTGCGCTGACTATACTGTCTACTAATAGGAGGGGCAGAAGAAGGATACTGAATAGGATTGACTGAAGACAAACCAGGCATAGGCCGAACCTACCAAGTTATATAAAGTAAAAAAATGAGATATAAAACTTTGAGATAAACTCGCAAATAATAAATAAGCGAAACTTTTGCCCAAAAAACAAAACACAATTAAAACTGAAACTAAGCTTTGTTGGTCAGAATAATGCCCAAGCCAATTTAAGATGATGGAAAAATCTGCAGTGTTTAAGAGAGCCAACCCATGATGATATATAAGCAAGAAGATACCGATTGGGATGTCTTTTGCTTCTTGCGAGATGCTGAAATTGTAGGACTAGGTAATACATCGTGCATGGGCGGGGCGGTGCCCAACATGGCAGCTTGATGTCCACCTGCCTGTCTCCACTCCCTGAAACAATGCAACAATAATCAGCAAAGAATAGGATAAAAGTCAAGACTTCCCATAATTTAAGCATACAGTAATTTTGAAATGCTCAAACCTTATCCTACGGATGATGTCATCAGAATTAACTCTTGATAGAAGCTCTCTGTGTTCATCATCTGAAACTCTAAGTTCCTTCCTAAGTTCTGTAATCAAACCCTCTTTTTCCTGACATGGAAGCACAAGGGAAATTGACAAGAAGATGTAGAGGGATAAACCAATGAGTCAAAAACTTATGAGGCATTTACCCAGGTAATGGCATCTGATTGAGCTTTAAATGCACGTAGAACGGATGAGTATGCTTCTTGCTCCAAATGATGAATTTGGGCCTCCATGTTGTTGTACATCCTTGGTGGAACAGAACCTAGAAGAGACCTTCCATTGCCTGAACTACGTCCTTGTCTTGAATTCCGGTTCTGATTTGATGGAGGAAGATCATCGTCAGTTCCTGTAATCATAAGGAAAGGAGAAAAAAAATTAATGCCGATGATCTCATGAATGGTAAACTGGAGTATTCAATTTTGAATCTTGATGCAAGTAATACCCATCAAACGTTACGATATCGTAACAACTTATCGGTTCTTATAGAGTTTCTAATGAATACTTTGCCCATTTTGCTCAAGTATGCACTTTGCAACTTCTCTTAACCCCCTAATTCACCTATCATATATGAAGCTTCCTTACAGTCCCAAAACCAATTCGTGAACTAAACAGCCATCAAATCCCCAATTCAATCTACAATATCACCAAATACCGAAATGAAAATGTAAATCTACATTCCCAAACAATGACCTGACCATGACAGGTCCAATCGTCAGTTCCTGTAGTCATAAGGAAAGGAGAAAAAACATTAATGCTGATGATCTCATGAATGGTAAACTGGAGTATTCAATTTTGAATCTTGATGCAAGTGATACCCATCAGACGTTACGATCTTGTAACAACTTATCAGTTCTTATAGAGTTTCCATTGAATACTTTGCCCATTTTACTCAAGTGTGCACTTTGCAACTTCTCTTAATCCCTAATTCACCTATCTATATGAAGCTTCCTAGCAGTCCCAAAACCAATTCATGAACTAAACAGCCATCAAATCCCCAATTCAATCTACAATATCATGAAATACCGAAATGAAAACGTAATCTACATTCCCGAACAACGACCTGACCATGACAGGTTCAATCGTCAGTTCCTGTAGTCATAAGGGAAGGAGAAAAAACATTAATGCTGATGATCTCATGAATGGTAAACTGGAGTATTCAATTTTGAATCTTGATGCAAGTAATACCCATCAGACGTTACGATATCGTAACAACTTATTGGTTCTTATAGAGTATCTATTGAATACTTTGCCCATTTGACTCAAGTATGCACTTTGCAACTTCTCTTAATCCCTAGTTCACCTATCATATATGAAGCTTCCTAACAGTCCCAAAACCAATTCATGAACTAAACAGCCATCAAATCCACAATTCAATCTACAATATCACCAAATACCGAAATGAAAACGTAAATCTACATTCCTGAACAACAACCTGACCATGACAGGTTCAATCGTCAGTTCCTGTAATCATAAGGAAACGAGAAAAAAAATTAATGCTGATGATCTTATGAATGGTAAACTGGAGTATTCAATTTTGAATCTTGATGCAAGTAATACCCATCAGACGTTACGATATCGTAACAACTTATCGGTTCTTATAGAGTATCTATTGAATACTTTGCCCATTTGACTCAAGTATGCACTTTGCAACTTCTCTTAATCCCTAATTCACCTATCATATATGAAGCTTCCTTACAGTCCCAAAACCAATTCATGAACTAAACAGCCATCAAATCCCCAATTCAATCTACAATATCACCAAATACTGAAATGAAAACGTAAATCTACATTCCCGAACAACAACCTGACCATGACAGGTTCAATCGTCAGTTCCTGTAATCATAAGGAAACGAGAAAAAAAATTAATGCTGATGATCTTATGAATGGTAAACTGGAGTATTCAATTTTGAATCTTGATGCAAGTAATACCCATCAGACGTTACGATATCGTAACAACTTATCGGTTCTTATAGAGTATCTATTGAATACTTTGCCCATTTGACTCAAGTATGCACTTTGCAACTTCTCTTAATCCCTAATTCACCTATCATATATGAAGCTTCCTAACAGTCCCATAACCAATTCGGGAACTAAACAGCCATCAAATCCCCAATTCAATCTAAAATATTACGACATACAGAAATGAAAACGTAAATCTACGTTCCCGAACAACGACGCGACCATGACACTTTCGAAAAAAGGCAGCGCCTTGGGACGAACAAAACCCTAAAACCCTAAGCCCCGCAGAACCACCTCGGGCGAACCCTTTCTGGCACTAATTCCACAGCCGAGCAATTGAAAAGGGCAAGGAAAAAGACCCACGAATCTTCCCATACGTCGCGACCCATTTTCAATAACACCACAAACAACTCCGGCAAAGATCAATCTCGAGAAAAGACAGAAGCTTCCATTGTCCGAAATCAACCAGGACGAGAAAGAGAAGATACCCACGTAATTGACTTACCGCTGCTGTCTAAAACCTCATAACCCATTTCGCGAATCACTCGAGCGCGCGCGATTCGAAGCTAGATCTCCAACTTCAAGCATTGCAACTCGAGGCCCCTGAATAATGGTAAACAAGAAACGAAGAGAGAGAGAGACGAGAGACGAGAGCGGGGATTTATACACTAGTGGATACGACGATGCATGAATTGGAAGACGGCTCGAGTTGGTGAGGATAGCAGAGGAAATAGCAGGCGATCGGTTTCGTTTTCAAGAAAGGAAGGGAGAGGAGAGGGGAGGGAAGGGAACGTTCTTTCCCTTTTTCTTTTTTTTTTCCTTCTTCTCTTTGTTGAAATATTTTGGGGTTGAGATTTGTCTGTTTCATAATTTTTAATCAATTGGACCCGAGTAAAGTCCTAAAATTTCTGAGGCATCGTCCGAACCCCGAGATCCATTGACGTAAAACACATAAAGAGTATTATCGAGAATAAAGTAGGAAAAAAATATTGTATCAATTGAGAAACTTAGACGTGCATGCAACGCTACGATAAAATGAAAAATGCATTCGTGGAGCTCTTCTAATTGCAGGACAAGTCGCAAAAGCCCCACATGATAGGTTTTGGGGTTAAGATTTGTTTGTTTCATAATTTTTAATCAATTATTAGTTGGATTTCCTTTTTTGATTTTCTTGCTTTATTATTGCTGGTAATTTTTTATTTTTTTTTTACCAAAGTTGCTTATTTCCTATGTTGCATATGGTTATCCAGCCTAGCCAATGGGATCGTGCCACTTGGAAAAGTGGTCCTTGTGATGAAAATGCCTAATTTCCTTTTTAAAAAAAGAACTTTAGTTCTTAATCTTTATTTTGTCCAGAACTTTACTATATCTAAAAAAATCCCTTAGTTCCAATCTCTATTTTGTCCCGAACTATTTTTTTTTGTTTAAAAGGAAACCCCAAATTTTAAATCCGATTTCAAATCTGCTTCGAACTTTCTTTTATCTTAAAAAATCACAAACTTTAGCTGTAACCCTAAATTTGCCTGAACTTTTTTTTGTCTAAATGAATCACAAACTTTCAATCTAATTTCAAATATACCCTCGTTAACACTCCATCCAAAAATCGCCCTTAGTTATTTGACGTGGCATTTCTATGTTGATAACAAATTCACATCAATATGGTGACGTGAAAAATTATCTCTAGAACAAAATTGCTCTTCGATATGAAAATTAGGGAAATTAAGGATGCTAATGGCGATTTTTGGACGGAGGGTTAACATAGACAAATTTGGAATAAAATTAAAGGTTGGTGATTTTTTTTTAGATAAAAAAGTTCATAACAAAGGATCATCAACAAGGGATTGAGGAACCGTTCTCCAAGTGTCCTTAGAAACACCCCACAAGTAAGCATGACTTCATTTCATGGTTTACGAGAAAACATTAGGTGGGCCGGCCCCATCACGTCAACATGAGCTCCCCGTTAGTGAATGGTCTCTACTAGCCTTTTTGCACAAAAAATATGATTTTCCTCTTTCCTATTTAAAAAATTTTCCCCTTTAATACCTCACACACATTAATTACACTAGACTACTTGTTGCGAAAAGTTATTTCCCTCTCTCTCCATCTTTTATTCCTTCTGAAGAAAGACAAGCTACGCTCCTCTCTCCCTCTCTCATGAATTTGAAATTTTGGGTCCCTCGTCTTCACATCGCTCACTTACTGCTCATTCTTTCTATGCTCCGACGCTAGTTTGCTCTCTGCTACGGCGCTCGACTTCTCTTACCACGAGAGGGCATTTTGGGTATACATGTTGTGGGTCAGTTTGTTGTCTAGGATGACACTGCTTTCAATGATTTTAACTCTTGGGATCTGTCACGCCTTAGCCCTCAAGCGCGCGACCATCCCGATACATCTTTTCTCTTGAGTCATTAAAAATACGACGTCCCAAGATGCGTTATTGACTCATTCATTTTATCTTTCAATTAACGCATGCGGAAACGATATATAATTACCCTGACAAACACAACAATAGAAATAGCAGGAAAAACAGCAGAACAAACATCATTATCAAAACACACTTTATTTAAAAACTTGTTAACCTTAGGAAGTTTACATTTACAAGCCCTTACTATGAGCCACTTCCTATTAGACCACAAAAAGACACAGTGAGGGTCGGGTTAACCTATCTCCTCTACGCGAGGGCACCTTGAACTGGACCGCACAAGTCGATTTTCCATTTTATGGTCCTAAAAAGTGGTTAATAACAACGAGTGAGATAAAATCTCAACAAGTTAACAACCTAAGCCTCGTGTAGGGTGCTGATTTACTTAGAGCATACCCTAAACATGCAACATAACATCGATGGCAGATCAATAGCAAGCGACTCTCGCTTTACACAATCTATAATAGGTTCGAATGACTCAAGTCAATACCGATCAACCAACAAATCACAGGCATCTTTACCTTGCCTTGGCACATGCATAAGCCATACATGTTATCAGTTATAGTATTCTATAAATCACACAATCACCAAAAGCACGTAATCAGAACACATATCACTGATTTTCATGCGCAATGCATCCAAGCGTGTTCCAATTTTATGCCAAGACACACGAATTACGCCAGTTATTCATCAGTCCGCGCAAGGTTTTTATATTTACCAAGACACACGGATTACGTCGGTTATTCACCAGTCCGCGCGAGGTACTTCTGGCATGACCGGGTATCGTTCCAAAACCATCATGCACGGTAACGTCTTCTCTTGGGAGATCAGGGCGTGACCACATCGCGACCTCCCCTGCAGGTAGACGGCATTCCATAAAAGAGAATCGGTCGGCCTCTACCGCGATCCGTCATCCGGACCCCCGCCGGACGTCCGATAATATCATCAATAAAATCGGGCATCGTCCGCAATCACCATTGAGGGTCCGTACACTTTGTGATCACACGAGCACACATGCATACCAATCTCATTTCTTCTTTCTTTTTCTAGCCAATGCCATCATGATTCATACACATGCCATGACCATGCTCATACGTCAAACTTATTGCTATTTTCACACGTAAAAATGCAATAATTAAATCACACATTATCACACAAACATGCTTTTCATGCCTAACTTCATGTGCTTCATTTTTCAAGCCTCACATATTATTCCAATGCATAAAACTCAGCGTTTAAGCACGACACCACACCAATCTCCACTTATATGCCAAAAATACATTATTTTAACTCTAAAACCATAGTTCATGGAACAATTTATCTTTCTAGAATGGGTCTAATGAGCAAAAGTAAAATGACACGAAATCAAATATCAGGATTAGTTCAATGGCTATAGGTATAAAACTTCAAAGTATGACATCACTTTAATCATTAAAACAGAATTCATGAAAACAAACATACAAAAATAGATTGGCTAAACAATTTATGATAGCACTATTGCCAAATTCACCCCTAGATTGACAAATGGTTAAAACTATCCAAAGAAACGAGTAAGATTCATATGCTTCATTTGCTATCGAAAACAAATACATCAAAAAACAACTACTCGTGCAATGATAGCGTAAGGTGTGATGTTAACATAATTCTTCCAACAAATGGAACTAAAATTGTATGGAATTACATCACCCAAGAGTTAGACTATTAATAATCTCATCCTATGGAGTCAAATCTTTCATCTTTCATCTTTGTCTTGACTAATTTAAATACTTGCAGATTGATGAGAATACATTGGGGTAGTGATTCAAATTACAAGTTAAACCAACACAATCAAGACAAACTTATCTCTTTTATCAAGAATTTTTCCTATTAACTAATTGTCCTGTTGAATCATCACAATAACATCACAGACTCATAGCCCCATCTAGTTAAGATTAAATTTCTTCGTCTATTTAATATTAGTCGATTGCAAACAAATTAAAGTACCTAAACCCAAGAGATTAGCTTGCTTAAAACTCCCTAAGAATACATCTATCATACAACAATCTTTTCAGCAGAATTTCCTTAAATGAAAAAAGCGACACTCCTAGTTGAAGATATCTGGCCAAAACTATAAACATGAAAGAATCAATTCACTATTTCATTGAGCCAATGTTTCCAGACTAGACCAGTCGCGAGACAAAGACACACAACAAATCTGAAGCTGAATTGGAGAGAGCTAGAACTTCGAAACTTAGTGCCGTCCTAGACAACAAACCGACCTAAAAGATTAAAATCACCAAACTCAACGCCGTCCTAGACAACAAACCGACCCCAGCATGTATACCCAAAATGCCCTCTTGTGGTAAGAGAAGGCGAGTGCCAGAGGAATAAGGCGCGTTGGAGCAGAGAGCAAGCGATAGAGCGAGTGCCAGAGCAAAGAGAGAATGACCACGAGTAACCACCGGAGCAGAGAGTGAAGACGAGAGACCCAAAATAAATTCACGAGAGAGGGAGAGTGGATTGTCGCTTTGAGAGGAGAAAATATTATATACACAAGTGATGTCACGTCATATTCACATTGGCCCATTTAATGAGTGACACGTGTCGTTCTTAGGCCCACCTGCCAGAAATTGGCAAAGTCTGTCCCCTCTCTCTTTATGGTCTCTCTCTCTCTCTTGATTCACGCAACAACACTCTGCTCTCTCTCTCTCCCTCTCGACTCACGATCTAGCTTTTCTCTCTCTCTCTCTCTCTCTCTCTCTCTCTCTCTCTCTCTCTCTCTCTCTCATCCAACAAACCACGTTGTCACCTACGCCTCTGCCTTGTTCGTTGACTCCGCTGTTGCCACCATCACCTCGCTTTGTGTTCCAAGCAAAGATGGTTCGTCGCTTCGATTTCCCTAAGTTTGAGATCCTTGCTGATGACTTGATTGTGTCCTTTTGTCATTATGTCTGGGGAAATTGGTTATAGGTTTTGACTCCATCAAACCTTATCTAGTGAGAAAGTTCATGACTTTTTCTGACATAATCATTAATTGTTACTCCTGTGCTTATGGAGATGGTTTGGTGATTATGCATTTTCGTTTTGTTCTCTTCTGTGACTTAATCTTCTGAAAATTTCGAACTTTTATAGCAATTGAATGGAAATATTAAATGGAGGCAACAACAAAGGCGTGGTTTGTCAAGTGAGAGAGCAAAGCATCGTCACATGAGTCGAGAGGGAGAGAGAGAGACCGTGAAGAGAGAGGGAAGAGACTTTGCCAATTTTTAAGATGTGGGCCATGAGTGACACGGGTAGCTCACTGAATGGGTTAATGTAAATATGACGTGGCATCACTTGTATACACAATATTTTCTCGAGAGGAAAGGAAATAACTTTCCATAGCAAGTAGTCTAGTTCAATTAATGTGTGCAGGCTATTAAAGGGGAAAATTTTTAAATAGGAAAGAAGAAAATCATATTTTTGTGTGAATGGCTAGTGGAGACCACTCATTAACACGGAGTGGTGTGTCGCTTCCTAATTGGTCTAGGGCCATATAGACGTGTTGGGGCTGGCCCACCTAATTTTTTTTCTCTTGGTTTGCAACACTAGCTTGCACAACAGCCTCATCTCTCTCTCTCTCTCTCTCTCTCTCTCTCTCATGTGCTTTACACGACACATTCCCACACGCACAACATATATCTCCTTTCCCTCTCAATCTCTATTGCCACCTTGAGGCCTCAAACCATGCGCCCTGGTTGCTTCGCCATTGCCACCTCACCACACTGGGGCCACCGCCACCTAACTAGCCACCGCACATGTCAGTTGCCGTCACCATCATCATTTCGTGGTTTGACAACAACAGCCAGATCTGGAGGAGGCCTCTAGATTGACTCCTCACCTAGCATCGAGCTATGTTGTAGTCGACGATAGCTCAATGTTGGTGTTGGAGGTATGCCCTAAAGTAATCATGTAATAGTTACATGTTAGGGATTTCAGTTGTACTTTCTTATATTTAATTAATGGCAAAGATGTATTTATTTATTTGTTCAATTATTATATATATATATATATGAATGATTCCATAAGATCAATTGTGAGTAGACCTATTCTTGAGACGTTAAGAATATGTATGACGGGTTAATAGTTAGAATGTATATTTAAACTGTTTCCGATCGATGAATCGTATAGTGGATATTAATGATCCTCTTGAGACTGGTTTGTTCTTATTTTCAAAATTAAGTATTGGATACTTAAGAGCATGACGAGTCACGAGTCATTGGGTATTGTGATGCTTGAGTTAGAACACAAGTGTTTGTATTAGGCAAGTTCGCTAAACGTGACGGGCATAGAACGATGGGCAACATGCAAGCTTTTAGCGTGGTCAATGACCAATTGTTTATGCTCTGGTCTTGTGTAAATAATCCTTCGACTTGAGGCATAATGTTGACTTGTGTCTTCGATGACTACGGTTCATAAGTGTGCATATTGTCGGTTCATTGATCCGTCTCTATACTTGATAGTCATAGTTCATTCACAAACGAAGTTAAACTATGCGCAAAATGGAATCTATCTCTTTGTTGCATGCAAGGTACAATAATGATGTCCTATGCGATCTAATCATGACACTACATTGAAATCCTCGGCCGGGGTTGTAACTGAGAATAAACTATTTATGTTTTGTATAAAATACATGTCAATTAGGTTTAAGCATATGATCGAATTGGCGGCTTGACAAATATTTCATGGTCTTTGTTTGACCGGGACATAGTAAGACAGAGGGATTGAATTACATTGTAGCCAAAGCTGACAGGTTCATTATGTTCTTAAAGCATTCACACTATTTAGATAGCTAACATTATCTAGGTAGTCATTACATATTGCTATATGTCAATCATAGCTTGTAGGACCTAGAAATTGATCGGGATAATCAATTCTCCTAGAAGTACTAATGTGTTAATGCAAGTCTTACTACCAGCTCAGTAATGAACCTGTGGATATCATGCACCATAACTAATTCAAGATAACGTTGAATGGAAAAGACAATATTGCAAATATGTTTGCAATTACGGCAAACAAATTGAGTGGAGCTGTTAAATTAAATAAGATTTGATTTAACTTTTTTTTTTTTTATCATGGATGCATGCATATGATGCACAAGCACGCTCAAAGTGGGCACATATTAATGTGCCCAAATATGCACACATGCTGATATATATAAATATATAGATATATATTCATATTTATATTTATATTTATGTGATATATATAATATTAAAAATATTAAAATTAAAAGTGTGCATATGCACAACGGTCAAAACTGCTGACCGTGGCGTGTGCACAATGTGCACAAGATCAATGCACAACTGATTGGGCGCACACGTTCTACACTTTGGGCCACGCCGATCAGCAGTTGCTAATCTTCAATCAATATATTAGACATATGTGAAAGTGTGTGTAATTAGTGCTAATAAGGTTAATGCGAGAACGGTTTTCTCTCAGTTTTGGTTATCGTAAACGAAATATGAAAGAGTGCGGAGAGTTGTCTCTACGAGATTGCTAGCATAATTGAAGTGGTGACTACCACGGTTCTTTCTTCCGTTCGTCGTACGATTGGTGGTGTGTTTAAACTAGAGGTCCGACCTTTGTAGGGTTCAAACTGAAGAACATCTTAACCAAGTTGCTTCAGGCATACTATGAGAGGTAATCCGAAAAATCCCCTTTGTAATTATGATTTTTTCATTGAAATGCACGAACAATACATCTGGAGATACATGTATAGGTTTTTATTTCCACTATGTTTATATTTACTTTGCCTATGCATGTTAAGTAAAAGCCAATGATTGACGCATGGAGGAGAGAGGCATAACAAAGTGTCCTTCGCAATTTCAAATGTGGCCATCGCTATGACTGAGTAGATGGTTGAGTGTGAGAGACGGTGGCGCTAACTGATAGGGGTAGCAGTGGAGGTGGATGGTTGTGGTGGTGTTGCCCATTTGGTAGTAGCGGCGGGTGAGCGAAAATCCATGGTTGCGGTTGCGGTCTTGAAAGAGAGATAGCGTGACTTGTGTCAACATTGCAACGATAGGGCAGACAATGGCGGCACGTGTTGCAGTGGACAACTCATAGCCCCACAAGTTATTCGATTAGATAGCAAGAGAGTTTGCTCCTCTCCTTATGATTTTAAATTTAAGTCTTGTTGGAAGCACTTCAGGAGTAAAAATACTGAATGCACCATATAGATATAAGGAAATGCACCCTTAAGATTGTTTGGAAAGGTCGGCTTATCGAGGTGCATGAAAACTTGCTCAAACACCATTTGATTGCTAAAAAAATCAGCTTCTTGAAAGTATTAATTAATTAAATATATAATTTGGAATAATTCAATTTCCTAAATGCTGATTATGCATATCATGTGACTAACCAGTACTCTAAAAACTGCAAAATTTATTTAATTAGCTACTTAACATGTGTTTTTTAGGCGCTCATTAATGAAATACATTATAGAAATAACTATCCTAGAATTTTATTTGATTTTTCTACATAATTGGGAATGACAATTCAAAATTCAATTAAGATGCATGCTGAGAAATGAACCCAATCACTTCTAAATTTATTGTATGGATGTCAATTCAATCTTTAACTTTTCAATTGACCAATTCAGTCATTTCGGTCAATTTTTATAGAAAATGGCTGATATGGTGGTCCATTCATCACCGGTTGTCTCTATTGCTGTGTTCGTACGCTATGGATTTACTTGGAATCAAATTTTTATTAATTTCATTGAGGACCTAACGCCTCCAAAGAGGAACGCGATTACAGTACCATCTTATAAGACTATTCCAGATAATGAAGAAATATTCTGGAATATGAAAGCCAGGACAGATTGGCTCTTGAGGGTGCGTAATAGCATCACACACTTGCCATTGCCATTGTCAGAAGAAGAAGAAAGAAATGTATATTTGACATTTAAGAGCATAGTTAATGAATAGATCGTGGATGAGCAAGAGTTTGAAGAAACATGTTGTCGATAACTTAAAAGATCTCCTTCAAACTGAACAGAATGTCTAGGATTACAATGATAGACATTTTGAGGGATGAAATGATGAGCTACATGCGATGTTCTTTAAATCTCGGAGAAATGACGTTAGGGTTTCTGCGTGTGTGTGTGGTACAACTAAAGATATCTTTCATTCATTTTCCTAAAGCTCCCTAAGATCCATGTTTCCTTGCTTATGCTATTTCCTAGATGCCAAGTTCCCTAACCTATCAGCTTATGTAACACCATTTACAAGATCGTGTCCAAAGTGTTTGTTGATAGATTGAGGCCCTTCTTGGATGATCTGATTAGCCCGAACAAAGTAAGTTTTATCCTGGGAAGGACTCATGATGTGACTGATCCTTCCCGACCCAGTAGAGGTAGCAAGCGAGGTGATCGCTTCTCACCTTAGCTGTTTATTCTTTGTATGGATATCCGGAGCTATGGTATCGAAGAATAGTGTGAGAATGGCAATTGACGTCCTTTGACGGCTTCTAGAACTGGGACAAAGTCTCGCATCTCTTCTTCGCCGATGATCTCTTTTGGTTTTCAGAAGTTAGTGATAGTGGACGTGGGTCCATTATTAGAGTGCAATAAGGTGTTTTGGGTTGGCAAAAGATCTTGTACTTGCATGATCAATCCTGAAGGGCTCGCCTTTTTCTGGGATGTCAATTGGATTGGTCTTGGGGACCTATTGGAGATTTGATTCAAGTCCTTTGAATAGAGACGAAGATAATCTTAAAATCATAGAATGCTGGAGTGGAACTTGCTTCCTCGTGCCAAAGCTATTTTCCTTATGTTGCATACGGAATTACGGAATCACAAATGAGGTTTTTTGCTGTGTTAAGGGAAGAAAATACTCAGCAAATATTTAGGGAATATTTGTTATTCTATTACCTTTTGTATCTTATCTGTTAATGGAAGAAAATATTTAGGGAATATTTGTTATTATGTTACCTTTTGTATCTTATCTCTTAGAGTCCTTTATATACATTGTATTCGCAACACAATTGATGTACAGAAAAAAAGAGGAATAAAAATTTTCTTATGCAATTGCAGTAGCTTCCTTTACATATATTGAAGTTAAGTATTTTCAAGTTGGTATCAGAGCGTCTTTGGCGAAAGCCTCACCGATCCATGTCTAAAGAAATATCATCTTCTGCACCGACGCTGTCATCAACTGCCTCGAGTAACCCCACTCTCTTGTCACCACCAAGTATTGGGGAGAAGCTAACCGGGACGAACTTTCCGATCTGGAAAACACAAATCTCGCCGTATTTACGTGCTGCCCGCTTACTGTCCATTCTGGACGGCTCGGAGGAGACTGTCAAGGAGATTGCACCAGGAGGGGATGTTACGCAAATGACCAATCCAGCGTTTGAAAACTGGAAATTTCGAGAGTCCATTGCCTTAGCTTGGATCCTCAATTCATCGACTGCTCCGATAGTTGCCCAATTGACGAGTAACACATCCGCGGCAAGTGTTTGGAAGTATCTTGCGGACTCGTATGCCGCTTAATCAACTACTCGCGCATCCACTTTACGTCTCCAGCTTCAATCACTCTCAAAAGGCCATCGATCCATCACGGGATTCCTACAAGAAGCCACCAGCCTCGCAGACCAGTTAGCTGCTATTAATGAGCCTTTATCTATTAATGAATATCATACTCAATTGTTTCGTGGTTTGGGTGCTGAATTTCAGGGTCTCGACATTGCAATTTCCGTTTTAACTCAAACAGGGTCTTTGACAAAGGATCAACTTCATGCCTTAATTCTTAATCACGAGGGAAGGCTAGAGCTAGCGTCGATAACAAATAATCAGCCCCCACTAGCGGCTTTTCAGACCAGCCAAGGACCGCCTCCTTCTTGACAGACCCATCACGGGTCCAACAACTTCCATGCATATTTTAATCAATCTGGGAATTTTTCTGGAATATCCCATGGCCATGGCTCACATTATGGAACTGGAAATTGTGGGAGACGCCGCAACGGAGGAGGCCCATTTTGTCAGCTTTGTGGCAAGCAAGGCCATAGGGCCAATACATGTTACCGCTTTGTTGGATCAATCCAGCCCACACAAGCCCACTTGACGAGTCCGGACCCACTGCCACAATATTTGCCACCATCAAGTCCGCCCTCTGCTCTCACATATTCGATGTGGTTTGTTGATTCAGGTGCTACGCATCACGTTATGGACAATTCTGCAGGACTTACAAGTGTCACTCCATATTCAGGTCAAACTCAGCTTATTGTGGGTGACGGCGTCTCCTTACCGATCACCCACATAGGTACACTCGTTTCGTCCTCTCCGTCCTTTATACTTTGTCAAATTTTAGTCGTACTTGGAATCACTAAAAACTTACTTTCCGTGTCTCAGTTTGCACTTGATAACCATTATGTTTTTTAATTCAATTCTAACTCATTTATTGCCACATCTGTTAAAAATGGTCAGGAAATCCTCCGCAGAGTGCTTGATAATGGGCTTTATCGCGTCACCCTTCCGTCTTGCCACTCTTCCACACCTTCTGCATCAGTTGCTTCTCTCACTCTGTGGCATAACTGCTTGGGACATGCCACCACCGACCGTCTTGTGCGTCTTCTCAATTCATCCAACATTAGTTTTAGTCGTTTTTTATCATCAGTTTGTACGGCGTGTTCTATGAATAAAAATCACCATCATAGTCCTCCTGCTTTGTCTAGGTCAAAACATCCTTTGGAATTAATTCATTTTAATATTTGGGGTCCCTCTCCTATTATTTCATTCAATGGCAATAAATACTATATTTGTTTTATTGACGATTTCTCGCGTTTTACTTGGTTCTATTCATTCTCATCTCGCAGTCAATTCTCTTCCACTTTTAAAGCCTTTCACAAACTTGTTGAAAACCAACTTAACTGCAAAATTAAGTCTATACAGTGCGACGGAGCACTTGAATTTGTCACATCCACCAAATTTGTCCAATACATTAGAGAGCGTGGCATTCACCAACTGGTTTCTTGCCCTTATGCACCTTATCAAAACGGGACCGCGGAACGGAAACATCGACATATAGTCGAAACTGGATTGACTCTTCTTCATCAAGGTTCTATTCCACCAGTGTTTTGGGAGTTTGCTTTTGAAACTGCGGTTTACTTGATTAACCACACGCCAACAACAGTTATTGATAATATTTCACCTTGGGAGGCTTTATTTCACACTAAACTCGATATTACGTGTGATATCCCAAATTTTAACGATGTGGAATAATGTAATATTCTGAATTTTCGACAGTATGAAATAACCGAAGGACAATTGTCGAAATTAATTGTTTTAAAACAAGACGCTTGGTCGGAATTGTGAACAAAATTACAAAAAGGAAAGAAAGAAGAAAATGAAAACAGAGGCCGTCGCTCGCGGGTTTCGAACCTCAGACCTCCGCTATCTCGTGCGCTTGCCACTCGGCTAAGGCACGACTTCTGGGATATCAACGCCAAAGGTTTTATTTAAAGAATACGGCACACAAATAACGGAGGAGAATCAACCGAAGTCGTCGTCTGTGAGTTTCGAACTCGGGACTTCGGACTGTGCCGTCTCTTACCACTCGACTGAAGTTCGAACGGTGAGACAGAAGCGCCAAAAGTTTTATTTAATGAATATGGCGCGCGAGTAAGGGAGGAGGGGCAACCGGAGCAACCGAAGTCGCCGCCTCCAAGTTTCGAACCCAGGATCGGACCATTAGTTTCATTCCCGGATACCACTCGGGCAAGGCGCGAGTGGCAAAATCAAAGCGCCAAAATTTATATTTAAATGAATCGGCGCGCTTCAAACGTCGTCATTTTAGGTCAATAGAAACGACTTCAACTTTTGCAGAAAAACCCTAATTTTTCGCAGAAGAGAAGTTTTGGGCTGGGCACGAACCACCGGGCCTAATTTCTTTTATTTTCGGATTTCAAGAGGGCCCATAATGGAAAATTACCATTTTACCCCCAAAGCCCATTTTTGGCCCATTTTAAGAACCTATTGGGTTTTTAGCCCATTGGGCTGTCAAATTCAAACCCGAGCCCATGTGAGCAATGTCAAGCCCACTTGAGTAGTGCGGGCCGTGAATAGTACCAAATGAATAGTGCCAAATTGGAAAATTACCATTTTGCCCTCTTTGGCCCGTTTTGGCCCAAAATGAAGAACTCATTGAATCTTAAGCCTGTTGGGCCCGTAAAAATTCGAGCCAGGCCCATGTGAATAGTACAAGCCCCACGTGAATAGTGCCGGCCCGTTCGAATAGTGTCAAGGGTGGAAATTACCCTTTTGCCCTTCTTGAAAGTGAAATTTTTGGAAGATTACATTTAATGCTTCAAGACAAGGCTAATCAAAGCATTTGTCTTACAATCTTTTCTCTTCTTCCTCCTTGGCCGAAAATGAGGCCCCCCCTTCCCCCTTGTCCTATTTTATCTTGTCTTGTCTTAATTAATCTCTTTAAGTCAAGACCTATTATTTTGCAAGAAGCCAAAAGCTTTAGGTTTTTGAAGGCTACACCTATTAACCTAAGACAAAGCTAATTAAGACTTGTCTTGCCTTTTTTTTTTACTTGCCCCCCCCCTTGGCCGAACCTAGCCTCTCTTTCTCTCTTTCCACTGCTTTCAATCCTTTTCTCAATTAATGGGCTTGAATGTTGTCTTGAAAATTCAAGACAACAAATGAGATATTTTGGGGAAAAAGTTGCATGATTGCAACCTTGGTCTAATGAAGTGCAAGACCACTCTCTCTCTCTCCTTTTCACTCTTCACTTTTCATTTTCCATCTTGCAAAAGCCCTCTCTCTCTCTTTCCTTGTACCATTCGGCCACCACCACCACCTCACCGCCGCCCCCTTCGTCGGCCACCAAACCATCGCCGGATTACCACCAAGCCATCACCGAGCCACCGTGAGCCGCGCCGCGCCGCCGTGCCGTCACCACCGCACCGGGCCATCCACCACCGTGGACCATCCCCTTGCCGTCCACCTTGCCGCCGGCCACCAAGCAAACCGTCACCGTCTTCACGCCGTCGCCGCCGTCGTTGCCGTGGTAGTCTCGCCGTCAAACAGTGAGTTTACCCCATAATCCTTGATTAGGCTACTAATTACACTTAGGGTCAGTTAAGATGCAATTAGACTCTTAACTATGGTTAATTTGGCTAAACTATAGTTAGGTTAAGTTAATCTTGGTTAAGATAATTAACCCTGGTTAGGTTATGCTAATCTTGGTTAAGATAGTTAACCCTGGTTAGGTTAAACTAATCTTGATTAAGTTAATTAACCCGAGTTGAGTTAATGCTTAGAATTTTTATGCTGATTATGCTGGACATGTTTATGATGAGATTGGCCGTAGAATTTACCATCCATGTGCCTAAAAATATTTTAGTAGTAAATAATGTATTTTTAATGTGGCATTGGTAATTGATGTGGCGATATGCTTGAATGCTGAATTTTATGTGATCGAATAATCCACTAGGCTTGAAGTGTGAGGTATGCAAAGTTTGGCATAAAAAGCACGTCGATGTGATCACGTGCGAATTTTATTGTGAAAATGGCATTAATTGATGTGTGAGCATAATCGTGGCATGAGTACAGAAAATGTGGTATTTTCATGATTGTTTGATAAAATCAACCTTGAGGCGTGTTTACGCGGGGTTTAAGATTATTACCCTGAGGCGTGTTTACGCGAGGTTAAGAATGATTATCCTGAGGCGTGTTTACGCGGGGTTAAGAATCGAGCCTGAGGCGTGAACTTTACGCGGGCTACCTTGAGGCGTGTTAACGCGGGGTATAGTTGAGCCTGACGAGGCCAACTGTCGCACACCTGAGGCGTGAACCTTACGCGGGTCGTGGCGACGTCGCACACCTGAGGCGTGAACTTTACGCGGGTTGTGACAACGAGTTACGGTATGAGCACGTTTTATGAGTGCTGTGATTTAACAAAAAGAAGAAATGAGATTGTATGTGATTACCTGCCGTGGCTGCTGCTTCGTTTTAGAATGTGATTATAAACTGATAACCTGCAGGGCGTGTGCATGTACCAAGGCAAGGTAGGAATGCCTGTGAATTGTTATTTACTCGATGAGTGAATTGGTGTCCTACGCGAGATTTAGGCGGTCGACTTACTGAGATTTTATCTCATTAGTTGTTGTTAACTGTTTTCAGACCGTTAAGATGAATGCCAGGATAATGCGTTTCGGGGTTCCTATGGATCAGAGCCTCGAAATTAAATTGCATATGATCCCTGATAAGGACTACCATTACGAGCTTCACATTACGACCATCTGGGTCGACGAGGGGATAGCACACTTGGTCCCCCACCGGTTCAAGGCGTGGTTCCTCCGGCATGGTGATGCCATTTTTGGCCCACTGAGGGGCTTTGACGATCCTAACGAAGGTGGACCTAGAGGAGCGGCTTGGGATTCATCTGACGGAGCGATCCCTGATGGTGCTGTGGAGGACCCAGATACTGACTCTGACGCGGAGAGTGATCCCGAGACCCCTCCTGGATACCGCTAGTTTTAGGTCGGGCTTGGGAAAGCTGACCTCTTTTTGCTAACCCTGTAGTATAGCAGAGATGAGTTAACCCGACCCCAGGTATCTTTTTGTCGGTCCGGTAGGAAGTGGCCCAAGTGTAAGGGCTTGTAAATACAGACTTCCTAGGGTTAACATGTTGATAAATAAAAAGGTGTGTTTTGGTATTGCTGTTTATTCTGTTGTTGGTGCTGCTGTTTTTCCTGCTATCCCCGCTGTCAGGGGTTGTTTATGTTTCCGCATGCGCTAATTGAAAAATAAAATGAATGGGTCGTCGACGCGTCCTGGGACGTCGAAATTTTATTGACCATTGGACAATTAACAGGGATGGTCGCGCGCTCGAGGGTTCGGGGCGTGACATTACGCATTTATGTGTTTTTGGTTGTGCAGTATATCCATTTCTTCGCCCTTACTCGCCCCATAAGCTTGCACCAAGATCCAAGGTTTGCATCTCTATGGGCTATCCTCCAGATATAAAGGATATTGCTGCTATTGCCCCAAGGATAAGCGTTTTTATGTTGTTGCGGATGCCACTTTTGATGAGGCCACCTATCCTCTTGTTGCCACGCTAAATTCCTCTCAAAATGCCTTAACACCAACACGTGTGGAATTATTTTTGCCTGCTGATTTGTCCCTCTCATCCTCAGCACCTGCTGGACCACCTGAGTCTCCAAGGGTTTCTCCCCCATATTTAGATGTTCCGCTTGTTGACACCACCGAAACTGCAACTGAACCTGTTGAGGTACCACAAGAAACTCCTGCCATGGCACCAACATCATCTTCACATCCTATGACAACCCGTCTTCGAGATGGGACCATAGCTCGTCGAACTTTTAAAAGAAATCACACCGCGGCTCTTGTGGTTCGGTCCAGTATTCCTGAAGAACCCACTTGTTTTTCCAAGGCTACAAAGGATAAGAAATGGCAGCTCGCAATGCAGTCTGAGTACAAAGCACTAATGGAGAATGGCACATGGGATCTTGTTCCGTTTCCCGCTCATGCTTGACCCATCGGATGCAAATGGGTGTATAAGATTAAACTCCGCTCCGACAGAACTATTGAACGATATAAAGCAAGATTGGTCGCTAAGGGTTTTCATCAACAAGAGGGTATCGATTACACTGAGACGTTTAGTCCGGTGGCCAAGCCCGTTACCATACGCACGGTCTTGTCTTCGGTGTACTCTCAACATTGGTCCATTCGACAATTGGATGTCTCTAATGCGTTTCTACATGGATTACTTGAGGAGGAAGTTTATATGACTCAACCGCAAGGTTTCATTACTGCAAGTAAGCCCGACTATGTTTGTCACCTTCGACGCTCGTTATATGGTCTTAAACAAGCACCTCGCGCTTGGTACACCCGTTTGAGTTCCTACTTGTGCGACTTAGGATTTGTCATATCCAAGGCCGACACCACCTTGTTTGTCAAACACATGGCTGATTTCACCATTTACTTATTGGTGTACGTTGACGACATTATTCTAACCGGTTCCCTGAATGCTCCATTACATGACCTCATGCAATCTCTTTAGTCGGAATTTGCTATCAAGGATTTAGGGGACATTCATTGTTTTTTGGGGATTGAAGTGCTTCATACCAATGATGGGTTACATCTTCACCAGGGTCAATTTGTGAGGAAAATACTGACAAATGCTAATATGCAATCTGCCAAACCCGCTGCTACTCCTACCAATTCCGTGGAACTAGAAATGGTTGCTTCTCATGAGCCCCTTACGGACACATTTCAGTTTTGAAGCATTGTGGGAGCACTTCAATATCTCACTCTTATGCAGCCCGATATTGCACACGTTGTGAATTCAGCTTGTCAACATCTTCACACCCCCACTATGGCCGATTGGCAAGCCATGAAATGCCTTCTGCATTACTTGGCCGGTACAGTCTCGCATGGTCTTCTTTTTACTCAAGCGGTAGCCACTCAGCTCCATGCATTTTCTGACGCCAGTTGGGCGGGCGACCGGACGAATAGTCGCTCTGTTGGTGGGTTCTATGTCTATCACAGACCAAATCTCATCTCTTGGTCATCTCGCAAGCAACGAACCGTGGCTCGTTCCAGCACCGAAGCAAAATACAAATGTCTTGCGGATACAATGGCAGAGTTAATGTGGCTTGAATATCTTCTTCGGGATCTTCATGTGCAACCACCTAAGCCGCCCACTCTTTGGTGAGATAACTTATCCGCCATCTACTTATCCGCAAATCCTGTGTTTCATGCTCGAACCAAACATGTGGAAATTGATTACCATTTCATTCGAGAACGCATTACTCGGAAACAATTGGTAGTCCGCTACATTTCTACCGAAGAACAAACTGCCGATATCTTCACTAAAGGCTTGCCTACCCGTCGGTTTCTTCATTTGTGGTCCAAGCTAATGGTTCACCCTCACCATTCGCTTGCTGGGGGATGTTAAGGGAAGAAAATACTCAGCAAATATTTAGGGAATATTTGTTATTTAGTTACCTTTTGTATCTTATCTGTTAAGGGAAGAAAATATTTAGGGAATATTTGTTATTTTGTTACCTTTTGTATCTTATCTCTTAGAGTCCTTTATATACATTGTATTTGCAACACAATTGATGTACAGAAAAAAAAAAAAAAAAAAGAGGAATAAAAATTTTCTTCTGCAATTGCAGTAGCTTCCTTTACATATATTGAAGTTAAGTATTTTCAAGTTGCTGGAACTACTTTAATGGTCAAAATCCTCTCAGAAATGGTGTTTTCTACAGGGATCTGGGCTCTGTAGTTGAGCAAGATTTCAAAGACCGGCAAATTTGCCTAGACTCACTTCCTTTTGTTTGTCTACTGTGGGGCAATATTTTGCTGTCATGATGAAAAGAAATGGAAGAAGAAATCGTGAAAAAGCCACAAGCTATGTGGTTTAACTCAATATAGATGAGTATAAGACGAACTAGTGCATTTGCAGCTGAATCATGGGCTCCTGGAGTTGGAATTAAGCTGGCCATTGATAACCATGTCGCTCATTTGCACATTGAGATGGATGCATTAGCTGTTACTGAAGCTCTCCATCGTACTAATGCGAGGGAGCTTTCACGGACCCGATTCTTGATGATTGGAGGAAACTGCTAGGCGACCCGCAGGAATTCAAGATTGATCATATCTATTGTTTGTTGTGCTCGAGTATGTACCAATGCTATGAAAGAACTTGTGTCTAAAGATTCTTCTGGGAATGTCCTTAGGTTCAGCTTCATAACTTGGTTGGCCATCCTTGATAGGCTGCCTACTGTTCCCAGATCAGCCAAATGGTCCTCTGTGAACCGATGTCAGACTTCTTTGTCATGTGAAGCAAGAAACAAGCAACCATCTCTTTTCTGCTGCTCTGTGAAATTGATAGGGCTGTTGGAGATTGGAGTTTGTAATGGATGCATCTCAGCACATATGGAGATCTAGGGATGTGGTCGCGCTCTCGCACTGCGGTTCCTTGTATTCACACCTGCAAAGATGATAATTGAACTAAGGGTTGAAAGTCGTATGGATACAAAATGTAGAGTTTGCCAGCAAAAGATGCTTGCTCGTGCTCAAATTGGGCACTCTCGTCGTAGCAGGTTTATTTTTAGTCTGATTTCTTCTTTATTAGAGGGGTTTGTTTTCATATCAATTAACAAATCGCGCGCGCATATGAAATTTTAGTTATTGAATTCTTCTTCATGCAGATCAGGTATTCTTTCGAATTTGTATCGTTTTCCATAATGGAGCTAGCTAGTAGTTTTTCGCTTTCACCCATTAGAGCCATTTTTCCAAGCTTATGCATGTCAACAAATTGAGCTCTTATAATATTTTGGTTTGTTCTGGAATAAGGCTACAGAGTTCGAAATGTACATCAAACTAAAATGAAAACAATTGAGAAAATCAAATCGAAAGAAAAAGCGAAGAGATATAGATTTAGTTACATCCCTACTCTATGGTACAAACCACTTCAACAGAAATATTAACTCTCGGTGACGTTTTCTCTATGAGAACACAATACTGATGCACTTCAAAGTGTTCTTCAATCGAGAAATCGAGCTCATAAATTCAAGAAAAATGTAATAGAGTGAAGAAGAAGAAAAAGTCACAAAAAAGGATTTGTCATTATATTTTTCTACAGCCTTCCTTTGGTCTATTTATAGACCCAAGAAAATGAATGGGTGTATTAATTTTGAAAAGTTGTTGCTCTTCAACTATAATTATAACGTATTGTATCTTCCTAAAAGGTCATTAGTAGAATTTCTTCGCTGCATCGTACCTTTGAAATTAAATTGTTTGTGAGCATTGTACCTTTTGGAACAAAGTTCCTTGTACCATTTCATATAACAATAGCATCTTTTCACTTTCACAGCCAATTGAGCCATTAAGTTTGACCAACCCATATTTTCTTCTTTCTTTTTCTACTCTTCCAAAATAAATTGTATATGAACAAACACAGTGAAAAGTACAAAAATCAATCATAATAAATACCAATAGCATCACGATATAGAAAATGGACATCAGTCTTTTACGTGCCTCAAAAGGGTTAATGTTATCAATGATCCTTGTATTTCTACTCAAAAATTGAATTCGTCGCTCTACCTATTTTCGGATCAAAACCTTTCCTTTATGTTTTAAAACATTCCACCTTTAGTCCTTCCATTATACTTCATCTCTTCCGGATTGGATTTTGCTAATATGGACCATCAAAATGCGGACATGCAAATCTTAATGTCATGCAAAATAGGCCCCACATCAAGTTAAACATGCAAATCTAAGAGAGAGAATTTGTGGATCCAGATCAGCCACAGTCGTCCTCTAAGATTGTAACTGCCACGGTCCAAGCTCGTGGCCATGGGCACTTGAGCTTTGACCCATGGACGATCAAGCTTTGAGCTTGCGTTTGCCATGGAAGCTTGAGCTTCAAGCTCGTGGACGCCATGGTCGCTCGAACTCAATCTCTAAGTTCTCGGGCATGGACATTCGAGCTTCGAGCTCTAGGCTTGCAACGATGGCCATGAGTTTGGAGCTCGCTTCTGTGGCCATGGCCCTCAAGCTTTTTGATCTTACAACCATAGCAAATTCCGTCGCCCGACCGATCTAGACACGATTGACGACACTTTTTAAAGACTAAAGGGATGCTTCTTTTTTTAACAACAACAGATATAACAACGATATTGACGAGTAAAAGTACAGGTATCCCTCATGACATTAACCGACCTAAAAAACTTGGTAGACAAATAATCAGGAAGTCATGAGACCATCCTGCTGTGCACCTCCACCTAGTAACCTAAACATAAAATAAACTCTATAGAACCATACCAAGGACATAGAATTCGACAACTTCACTCGACTAGTCTTGAACATTGTGGAGGCGTTCAGTAACAGATGATCCCGACCACCTAAGTCGTAGGTAGGAGAGGCCCGGAAACACGAACCATGCCCTTTTAATTAAACTACACTATCTCCCATGCACGTCATCGGTTCTGATTTATTTAGTGGAGGTTTTAGAACGTGGGGATCACTCCATAGGAGTGTTTTTTTAAGTTTGATGAAATCCATGCATGCGTCAAAGTCACCAGAAATCAATTGATGTTCTGGGAAATTGAACCGGGGTTTCTATATTGCTAGGGCGAAAACCCAGGCACTTCTAAACTTGGCTGTTAGCACCACTGCCTGCCGCTTTAGACAATCTTTTTCTTTACCAAAACGCTTAAGCGAACAGAAAATGTCTAGACGGGAACGAAATCACGCCATCGAGATAACCCGGGGCCGGGAAAATGGGTATAATAACGGGAGTAATAGCATGGAGAAAATTGAGAGGGGTGTCGGGATTTCAACCACTAACATGTGCTTTGATACCATATGAGAAGAATCGGTTTTTCTCAAAAGTTAAGCCATCTAGAAAACGTGTCACCAATATGTTCATAACATATTTCTTAATAACAATCGTGTGGGTTGGAGTCTTATACGATGCATATGGACGAATTAGTCAAGTAAAGATTTGGACGTCTCATATTATCTAATATATACACATATACACATGCACATACCGCAACAGTGTAGAGAACTGTTGCAGTATCTTCCCAATTCTTGGATGAGTCTAAGCACTTCGTTCAATTCATGTACACCAGGAAAAGTAACGGTTCATCACCCGTGATAAGCCCCATGACATGAGTGATTTTGTATCCTGTTTTCTGGCCAATATACATATAGACACACAAAAACTGATCCCTATGAGTAAAAAAGACAATATTTACGCAAATACGAAGATGATGATATGTAGATGAATTCGAGATTTAAGAAATATATAACCATCTCATAAAATCAATAAATTGTTGTCACTCCTCACAATATCGGAAAACCGCAAGAAAGTGGTTTTCCCCACAATTTGGTGAGCAAAAATTCATCATAACTTTAAAAGGATGATATTTTTACACTTTAAAAAGGGAACATTTTTTTACCTAATCTAATTGTAAGAAAGAAAAATTGAGAAAATAAAAAGATAGACACGTGCACGTGTGCCCTAATTAGTAATCGATGTATGCTCGGAATATGCTCTTTCTCCCACCAAGAAATAAACAATTTAAGTTTCGTGGAGCAGACATTTGCGTTATCTTGAAGAAATGGAAGATAATAAAAACGCAAAAAATAAAAACAAACTAGTAAAATAAAACATAAATTTTCGTGA
>BCNH02000011.1:11703677-11714366 GCA_001662345.2 Metrosideros polymorpha var. glaberrima | reverse complement strand
TTTCTCTTGTTTTACCAAACGCATTTTTACTCCAGAAATCAAGTTCTAGAGTAGAAGTAGAAAAATCAACTTCTAGCCAAAAGTTGATTTCTGGAGGAGAATGGTTATCATTCACCCCCTTATTTCCCTCTCTCTCCAACTTTTATTCCTTCTGAAGAAAGACAAGCTACGCTCCTCTCTCCCTCTCTCATGAATTTGAAATTTTGGGTCCCTCGTCTTCGCAGCGCTCACTTAATGCTCATTCTTTCTCTGCTCAGGCGCTCCTTGCTCCTCCGGTGCTCGCCTTCTCTTACCACGAGAGGGCATTTTGGGTATACATGTTGTGGGTCAGTTTGTTGTCTAGGATGACACTGATTTCAGTGATTTTAACTCTTGGGGTCCGTTTGTTGTAAAAGACGGCATCGAGTTTCGAAGTTTCAGTTCTCTTCGATTCGGCTTTGAATCACTTGTGTCGCTTTTTCTCGCGGCTCGTCTAGTCTGAAAGCATTGGCCCCATGAAAATAATGAGATGATTCTTTCATGTTTATAGTTTTGGTCGAATATCTTCAATGAATGGTTGGTACTATTGGAGATGACGTCGAAGCCGACTGAGGGAATTTCCAGTTTTTCTAGTTTTTGGCTTTTGTCTTCAAGTATTTCGGTGGAAGTGATTCGATTGGTGAACCTAATGGCCTGATTCATTAACTTAGCAATGAGCTGTCACTTACGGTGTGGTTACGCTAATTTCTGTAGGTTCTTGTTGTTTGATTGATTAACAGAAAGCATTATGTTGCAAACAAAGCAGTAGCTTAATATTGTAAAGCAAGCATTATATCACTTGTAGTACCACTTTTGAGCTAAATGCTATGCTCCGATGCTCGCCCTTTGGAATTTCTGTGTAGTAATATGACAATTGTTGTTGCTTTGCCTATATAACAATTCTCTTTAAGAGCTCCCTGATTTTTGTACTTTTTTTTTCCTTTTTTTTGCTGTTTTTGTTGTTTTTGGTGGGTAATTGCACGAACTTGGCTAATGAGTTGGTAGTTTTGCCCGTGATGTCCGGTGTTGGAATTTTTGGGAGGTTGGTTTGTCTAGGATGGCATTGAGTTTCAGTCTGAGGCAAAGCGAATGTTCGAAAAGTCAACGCAAACCAAGGAGATTAAGAGTTCAAAAATTTAGGCAAGGAACTGCGCCATGCTTTGCACGTGTAGAATGAAAACATATCGGTTTCAGTCATTTCATCTTCCTATATTTTGAAAAGATGGACTAAAAGTGCGAAGCAAATGTATGTGAATGATGAATCTCATGAAATATCACCATGTCCATCTACATTTAATCGATTTTCCATATTAATTCAAAATGGTCTTGAAGTGATGAGTTTGGGAGCCCAAGATGGAAATACTATGAGAATAGCGTAAAAGAACTTAGATGCAACGGTGGCTGAAATTTCATCATACAACTCAAGTTTGCAACACTCGATCTCATCCAGATCCTAGAACTCTTTTCAGTGGATGGTGCGTATGGTAACATTTTTGTTCTCGGGAACAATTTTTGAGTAGAAATGATTTTTTCTTATTTTGTTCCCGAGAAGAGTTTCTGAGTAGAAGAATGCATTTAATAATTGTACAAAATTTCTACTTTCGAAAATGGAAAAAAAAAAACATAAATGTGTTTGGTATGACCCTAAAAATTTATATTCCCAATTTTTTTCATTTAATTGTAAAAATGTCAGTGGAGGGTGGCGGTGGGCGGAGACCGGCGACGGCGGCAATGGCCGGTGGTGGACTCGTGGGTGGTGACCAATAGTGGACTCCTAAGCTTGTTTCTCTTTTTGTTCCCGAAAACAAAGAAGCAACTTTTTTTTATTCTTGTTTCCGTGCCGAATCTATTCCTGGAAACATATATTGTTCTCGGGAACTAAAAGTTACCAAACAAATTTTTGTTCTTTTTATGTTCCCGGGAACAAAAGAACAAGAATCAGAGAATTTGGAGTGTTACCAAATAGGCCCTAAGAATGTTCAATTATCATGAACTGCAAGTTGTGGCTTGCAATTTTAACGAGGCAAATCTTGTGGGCTGAGGTTGATCTGGAGAGTGCCACACATGAAACTTGTTTAGACATCCTATAGGTGTAAAACAGCTTATTACACTAGATGAAATTTCCAGGAGATTCCAAATCAAAATTGTGATGCGAATATTGGAGGCATTTTGTCCTCACAAGAGATAGGCCTAAGAAACATTTAAAATACTTGAGGGTTTTACAACTATGAAACTAGAAAAATGCAAGGATTTGACACAGCATAGCTCTAGAATACATCATCTGAAAATTTCAGTTAAAGGAGCAACTCTGGTACACATTTCACCTTGGCTACAGACGTTGGTAAAAAATTTCATCTAAATACTGCCATGCTCGAGTCGATCTCTACATCAGCCCGCGTTCTATGAAGCTTTTTTTAGTCTTTTAATTCTCTCCAGGGTGCCAAGACGGCTCTCACCATCCTTGCCTTCCCCGTCCTTTTCGAAGTCTTCCCTCTTCTGAACCAGCCCTCCGAAAACTGCTGATGGCATTTTGCCCGATTTCAACTCTATCCTCTTCTTCCAAGTCGCTTTCGTCCGGCAGTTCCATGTCCCCCTGGTTCACATTACTTCTTATGCCTCCATCTGCCTGAGATTCCGCTCCGGCACTCGCAAAGCCAACTTTTCGGCTCGCTTTTTGCATGACATACTCAGGCAGAACGAAGTGTGTCCGAAGAGTACGGGGAAAAGGCAGAAACTAATGTTAGAAAAGCAGGACTTCCATTAAGAAGATGATGTGCAGAGAGCAAGCAGAGTACACAAAGGGGCTAACTCTAAAAAATATAAGAGAAGAAGGAGAGATTTGCTCATGAAGTTAGTTATATTATATGACAGATTGTAAATCATTTCTGAGTCCATATTAAGATATTGGACTGAAATCATGCCTTTGACTCTTTTTTTACCCTTCTTACCATTTATTTCGGACAATGATTATTATTAATTTTTTTCCTTGCGATTTCCATAAGTTCCGATGCTAAATGACTTCTTGCTGCGGAAAACAGTCCAAATTGTTTCAGCCGCGCTTTATTTATTTCCCCAGGAACACCAACTACACTACTCAGTTTATTACACACTGAAGTCACCTTCATGGAAAAATTCATTTTTCTTCTGATAATCATAATTTAGAGAGAGAGAGAAGCAAGCATCATAATGGTCAATTTTGACCCAAAAATAAATAAATCATAATGGCCAATAGAGCAAAAGCGCGATGTCTTACGTTCTCCACAGAAGAAAACACTGCGTTTAATACGGAGCATTGCTCGCCGCACCTCGAATTCGTGCCGCTTGTTCCAAAAATCAACATCAGATAGCGACTTGGGATGCATACACATAAATTCCACGAGCACGATCTATTTCACCCAGGCTTTTCTCGAGCTCGGCATATTTCAGGCACATTGCTTTCCCATCTTTGTCAGGAAGACCCCCAGTTTCTATCGCTTGCTCGTAGATCTCTTTTGTTTTTGGGACACCGAATATCTCAGCTGCTCGTGCTATGTAAATCTCGTACATTACCAACTTCTCATTGCTTGGCACCGCCTCAGTGGCTTGGTTGAAGGCACAGAGGGTTTACTTGATCGGAAGCGGTCTAATGAGCAAAAGTAAAATGACACGAAATCAAATATCAGGATTAGTTCAATGGCTATAGGTATAAAACTTTAAAGTATGGCATCACTTTAATCATTAAAACAGAATTCATGAAAACAAACAGACAAAAATAGATTGGCTAAATGATTTTATGATAGCACTGTTGCCAAATTCACCCCTAGATTGACAAATGGTTAAAACTATCCAAAAAAACGAGTAAGATTCATATTAGGGGTGAGCAAAAACCGGGCAGGCCGGTCCTAGGTCTAGACTCTGAAACTGGCCCTGTTATAACTGGTCCCCATTTTTTGGACCCAAAAACCGACCTTGATTTTTTGGAACTTATTTTGGAACCGACCTTATTTTTTCGGTCCGGGAACAGGGTAAACAAGATCAACTCTGTTTCACTTTTTTTTTTTCAACTTTCATAACTTGTAAATAAAATCTAAGTAAAAATCATCATTTTGTTCTGCAGAAACTTGCAAAAATCATCACTTTTTTTTTCAACTTTCGCAACTTGTCTTTTTCATTAGCACTGGAGCTTTTGCTGAAAGCTAGGTCAATCATAGTGGTGTGGTTAAAATAACGAACATGGATGACAAAAAAAAGGGGAAGAAGTTTTAGTTTACAAAACCTTATCCTGTTGTCCAGATTTTGTAGCTTTAGTCAACGTACTCCATGGAACCCTGTTTCTAGAGTCTTTTGGCTAGTGTTGTTGAAAATAATCAACTTGCAATTGCAAAGTTGCTTTGTTGCATCCTGTGCTTAGCAAAAAGAAAACATATAGAGAAGGAATTTTAAAACTTTTTCTTTAAATCCTTAAAACCGGTTCTATAAACCGGTCCGGGCAGGCCTCCACCTAGAACCGGAACCCGGACCGGTTCAAACCGGTCCCTGAAAGCCGGGCCCTGTTCCCGGACCGGTTAGTTCGGGAACCGGTTCCCGGCCCGGTTTTTCGGGTGGGCCGGTCCGGGTTCCGGGCCAACCTGGTCCGGTTGCACACCCCTAATTCATATGCTTCATTTGCTACCGAAAACAAATACATCAAAAAATAACTACTCGTGCAATGATAGCGTAAGGTGTGATGTTAACATAATTCTTCCAATGAATCGAACTAAAATTGTATAGAATTACATCACCCAAGAGTTAGACTATTAATAATCTCATCCTATGGAGTCAAATCTTTCATCTTTCATCTTTGTCTTGACTAGTTTAAATACTTGCAGATTGATGAGAATACGCTGGGGTAGTGATTCAAATTACAAGTTAAAACCAACACAATCAAGACAAACTTATCTATTTTATCAAGAATTTTTCCTATTAACTAATTGTCCTGTTGAATCATCACAGTAACATCACAGACTCACGGCCCCATCTAGTTAAGATTAAATTTCTTCGTCTATAGTCAATTGCAAACAAATTAAAGTACCTAAACCCAAGAGATTAGCTTGCTTAAAACTCCCTAAGAATACATCTATCATACATTTCAACAGAATTTCCTTAAATGAAAAAAGCGACGCTCCTAGTTGAAGATATCTAGCCAACACTATAAACATGAAAGAATCAATTCACTATTTCACCGAGCCAATGCTTCTAGACTACACCAGTCGCGAGACAAAGACACACAACAAATCTAAAGTTGAATCGAAAAGAGCTAGAACTTCGAAACTCAATGCCGTCCTAGACAACAAACCGACCTAAAAGATTAAAATCACCAAACTCAATACCGTCCTAGACAACAAACCGGCCCCCGGCATGTATACCCAAAATGCCCTCTTGTGGTAAGAGAAGGCGAGTGCCAGAGGAATAAGGAGAGCTGGAGCAGAGAGCGAGCACCTGAGTAGAGAGAGAACGACCACGAGTAAGCACCGGAGTAGAGAGTGAAGATGAGAGACCCAAAATAAATTCACGAGAGAGGGAGAGTAGATTGTCGCTCTAAGAGGAGAAAATATTGTATACACAAGTGATGTCACGTCATATTCACATTGGCCCATTCAATGAGTGACACTTGTATACACAAGTGAATGGAAATATTAAATGGAGGCAACAACGAAGGTGCGGTTTGTTAGGTGAGAGAGCAAAGCATCGTCGCATGAGTCGAGAGGGAGAGAGAGACTGTGAAGAGAGAGGAAAGAGACTTTGCCAATTTCTAAGATGTGGGCCATGAGTGACATGTGTTGCTCACTGAATGGGCTAGTGTAAATATGACATGGCATCACTTGTATACATAATATTTTCTTGAGAGGAAAGGAAATAACTTTCCATAGCAAGTAGTCCAGTGCAATTAATGTGTGCATGCTATTAAAGGGGAAAATTTTTTAATAGAAAAGAAGAAAATCATATTTTTGTGTGAATGGCTAGTGGGCGTGTCGCTTCCTAATTGGTCTAGGGCCATATAGACATGTTGGGGCTAGCCCACCTAATCTTTTCTCTTGGTTTGCAGCACTAGCTTGCACAACGGCCCCTCTCTCTCTCTCTCTCTCTCTCTCTCTCTCTCTCTCTCATGTGCTTTACACAACATATTCTCACATGCACAACATATATCTCCTTTTCCCTCTCTATCTCTATTGCCACCTCACCACACTAGCGCCACCACCACCTAACCAGCCACCGCACATGTCAGTTGCCGTCACCATCATCATTTCGTGGTCTGACAACGAAAGCCAGATCTGGAGGAGGCCTCTAGATTGACTCCTCACCTAGCATCGAGCTTTGTCATAGTTGGCGATAGCTCAATGTTGGTGTTGGAGGTATGCCCTAAAGCAATCATGTAATAGTTACATTTTAGGGATTTCAATTATACTTTCTTATATTTAATTAATGGCAAAGATGTATTCATTTATTTGCCCAATTATTATTATTTTTATATATGAATGATTCCATAATGTCAGTTGTGAGTAGACCTATTCTTGAGACGTTAAGAATATGTGTAACGAGTTCATAGTTAGAATGTATCTTTAAACTGTTTCCTATCGATGAATCATTTAGTGGATATTAATGATCCTGTTGAGATTGGTTTGTTCTTATTTTCAAAATTAAGTATTGGATACTTAAGGGAATGACGAATCACGAGTCATTGGGTATTGTGATGCTTGAGTTAGAACACATGTGTTTGTATTAGGCAATTTCACTAAACGTGACGCGCATATAACGATGGGCAACATGCAAGCTTTTAGCGTGGTCAATGACCAATTGTTTATGCCCTGGTTTTGTGTAAATAATCCTTAGACTTGAGGCATAGTGTTGACTTGTGTGTTCGATGACTATGGTTCACAAGTGCGCATATTGCCGGTTCGTTGATCCGTCTATATACTTGATGGTTATAGTTCATTCACAAACGAAGTTACATTGTGCGCAAAATGGAATCTATCTCCTTGTTGCATGCAAGGTACAATAATGATGTCCTATGCGATCTAATCATGACACTGCATTGAAATTCTCGGCCGAGGTTGTAACCGAGAATAAACTATTTATGTCTTGTATAAAATACATGTCAATTAGGTTTGAGCATATGATCGAATTTGCGGCTTGACAAATATTTCATGGTCTTTGTTCGATCGGGACATAGTAAGACAAAGGGATTAAAATTACACTGTAGCCAAAATTGAAAGGTCATCATGTTCTTAAAGCATTCACACTGTTTAGGTAGCCAACACTATCTAGGTAGTCATGACATATTGCTATATGTCAATCATAGCTTGTAGGACCTAGAAATTGATCGGGATAATCAATTTTCTTGGGAGTACTAATGTATTAGTGCAAATCTTACTATCTGCTCAGTAATAAACCTAGGGATGTCATGCACCATAACCAATTCAAGATAATATTGAACAGAAAAGACAATATTGCAAATATGTTTGCAATTACGGCAAACGAATTAAGTAGGGCTGTTAAATTAAATGAGATTTGATTTAAGTTTATTTTTTGTCTTGGACGCGTGCATATGATGCACAAGCACGCTCAAAGTGGGCACATATTAATATTAATGTGCCCAAATATGCAAACATGCTGATATATATTAATATATTAATATATATAGATATATATTCATATTCATATTTATATTTATATTTATATATATGTGATATATATAATATTAAAATTATTAAAATTAAAAGTGTGCATATGCACAACGGTGGCGTGTACACAATGTGCATGGGATCAGTGCACAACTGATCAGGTGCACACATTCTACACTTTGGGCCACGCCGATCAACAGTTGCTGATCTTCAATCAATGTATTAGATATACATGAAAGTGTGTGTAGTGAGTGCTAATAAGGTTAATGCAAGAACTGTTTTCTCTCAGTTTTGGTTATTGTAAACGAAATATGAAAGAGTGCGGAGAGTTGTCTCTATAAGATTGCTAGCACAATTGAAGTGGTGATTACCGCGGTTCTTTCTTCCGTTCATCGTACGATTAGTAGTCTGTCTGAACTAGAGGCCTGACCTTTGTGGGGTTCAAACTAAAGAACATCTTAACCAAGTTGTTTCAGGCATGCTGTGAGAAGTAATCCGAAAAACCCCCTTCGTAATTTTGATTTTTTATTGAAACGCACGAATAATACATCTGGAGATACGTGTATAGGTTTTTATTTCTGCTGCGTTTATATTTACTTTGCCTATGCATGTTAAGTAAAAGCCAACGGTTGGCACATGGAGGAGAGAGGCATAACAAAGTGTCCTTTGCAATTTCAAATGTGGCCATCGCTATGACTGAGTAGATGGTTGAGTGTGAGAGATAGTGGTGCTAACTGATAAGGGTAGCAGTGGAGGTGGATGGTTGTGGTGGGGTTGCCCATTTGGTAGTAGCGGCGGGTGAGCGAAAATCCATGGTTGCGATCTTGAGAGAGAGAAAGCGTGACCCGTGTCAACATTGCAATGATAGGGTAGATAATGGCGGCACGTGTTGAAGTGGACAACTCATAGCCCCGTAAGTTATTCGCTTAGATAGTAAGAGAGTTTGCTCCTCTCCTTATGATTTTAAATTTAAGTCTTGTTGGGAGCACTTCAGGAGTAAAAATACTTAATACACCATATCGATATAAGGAAATGTACCCTTAAGATTGTTTGGAAAGGTTGGCTTATCGAGGTGCATAAAAACTTGCTCAAACACCATTTGATTGCTAAAAAAAATCAACTTCTTGAAAGTATTAATTAATTAAATATATATTTTTTGGAATAATTCAATTTCCTAAATGCTGATTATGCATATCATGTGACTAATCAGTACTCTAAAAACTGCAAAATTTTCTTAATTAGCTACTTAACATGTGTTTTTTAGGCGCTCATTAATGAAATACATTATAGAAACAACTATCCTAGAATTTTATTTGATTTTTCTACGTAACTAGGAATGACAATTCAAAATTCAATTAAGATGCATGCTGAGAAATGAACCCAATCACTCATAAATTTATTATATGGATGTCAATTCAATCCTTAACTTTTCAATTGGCCAATTCAGTCATTTTGGCCAATTTTTTTAGAAAATGGCTGATATGGTGGTCCATTCATCACCATCTGTCTCTATTGCTGTGTTCGTACGCTATGGATTTACTTGGAATCAAATTTTTATTAATTTCATTGAGGACCTAACTCCTCCAAAGAGGAACGCGATTACAGTACCATCTTATCAGACTATTCCAAATAATGATGAAATATTCTGGAACATGAAAGCCAGGACAGATTGGCTCTTGAGGGTGCGTAATAGCATCACACACTTGCCATTGCCATTGTTAGAAGAAGAAGAAAGAAATGTATTTTTGACATTTAAGAGCAGAGTTAATGAATAGATCGTGGATGAGCAAGAGTTTGAAGAAACATGTTGTCGATAACTTAAAAGATCTCCTTCAAACTGAACAGAATGTCTAGGATTACACAGATAGACATTTTGAGGGATGAAATGATGATGAGCTACATGCGATGTTCTTTAAATCTCAGCGGAATGACGTTAGGGTTATTAGGTATCGACGCACAATCACACGAAAAAGAGTAAAAGTCGAGAGAGAGAGAAATCGAGATGCAAGATTTTATCCTGGTTCACCCTTAAACTATGGCTATGTCCAGCAGAGAATTCCACTATAATTTAACACCTCACACCTCTCGTTACATCGCTCAATTACAAAAGAAAGAGAATATATATAAGCAGTAGTTATTCATGAGCTCAAGCCCAAACTACTAACAGAAAATATTGGCTTAAATCATAAAAGTCCTCTGGCTTTCAGGGGGCGCTGCCCCTTTCAACCCCCGCCGAGGCGGTTCCCACGGACTCCTGCTCGCTCACTTGGGAGCGGGATCCAGTACTTTCCTATCGATGGGCAGTATGAACCATACCCCAACATTTCTGCGTTTGTGTGTGGTACTACTAAAGATATCTTTCATTCATTTTCCTAAAGCTCCCTAAGATCCATGGTTCCTTGCTTGTGCTATTTCCTAGATGCCAAGTTCCCTAACCTATCAGCTTATGTAACACCATTTACAAGATCGTGTCCAAAGTGTTTGTTGATAGATTGAGGCCCTTCTTGGATGATATGATTAGCCCGAACAAAGTTAGTTTTATCCTAGGAAGGACTCGTGATGTGACTGATCCTTCCGAACCCAGTAGAGGTAGCAAGCGAGGTGATTGCTTCTCACCTTAGCTGTTTATTCTTTGTATGGATATTCCGAGCTTTTGTATCAAAGAACAGTGTGAGAATGGCAATTGACGTCCTTTGAAGGCTTCTAGAACTAGGATAAAGTCTCACATCTCTTCTTCGCCAATGATCTCTTTTGGTTTTCAGAAGTTAGTGATAGTGGACGTGGGGAAAAGTACACCAGAAGTGCCAAAAGTTATGTACGGAAATAACTTTAATGCCAAAAGTTATTTTCGGCTCATTTTAGTGCCAAAAGTTGTAAAAAACGATCACTTTAGTGCCAAGTTCGTCGGAAATCCTACGTGGCCATTTTTTATTAATTTTTCAAGCTGATGTGGCTTGCCGAAAAGTTTCACATCAGCTTTTCTTTTATTTTTTCTATTTTATTATTTTCAAAAAATTAGTTCAAAAAAAAA
>BCNH02000011.1:11618603-11696353 GCA_001662345.2 Metrosideros polymorpha var. glaberrima | reverse complement strand
GGGGGGGGGGGATGGACATTGCAACAAATTTTCTGCCTTTTTGTTGTCATTTGTCAAGAAGATATGTAATTTTATAAGGCTTGCGTTTGAGTTGCAACAAAGCAAGTGCGAAGGCACCGAGTCATACCTTCGATTTCATTTCATTTTATCTTTGCCAGCCAAAGGAATGGGAGGAGACAAATGAGAGTTGAAGCATGGCATCGTGTTCGAATTGAAAAGTAACTATGAAATGAGATGGACTTTAAATTTGGTGATTTTGCTTTATTCTTCGCCACTTTTAAAACAATGTAAAGGAGAGAAAGGTGAAAAAAAAGAGAAGGGGGGACTCTGCAATAGCTTAACCAGGGCCACAATAGAAAGAAGAGAAAGTTATGAGGAGGAGATGCAAAATCTATTAGATTCGTTTCAAGTAAATTTTTTGAAAATGAAAAACCATTAGGATTAGTAATATTTGATTAACATTTTGACATCTACTTTGAATTGTTATATAGTTAAGACATTTATCACTTCTTTATATATTTATTAGGCTTTGTTTCAATAATAGAATGAAAATACAAGCCTTTCAAGGAGCAAAAAATGATTTATTTTTGTCAAAAAGATGTTTCTCAAAAGTAATTCTAGAACAACGAATCAACTTCTTTTTTATTCTTGTTTCTACTCCAAAACTAATTCCGGGAACAAAATCACTAATTTTGATAATCAAAATAATTTTAATTACCAAGCAGGTTGCTCATCTTTTTCTGTTCTAAGGAGCAGAATTAGAGAATCAGAATCGTTGCTAAACAGACTCTAAACATGACACTGTATGCATTTGCAAGTAGGAAAAATTACCAAAAAAGTCATAAACCTATTGCATTTTTGCTAATTCAGTCATAAACATTTTAATTGTACAAATTGAATCATAAACATTTTCACGTTTTGCCAATTGAGTTTATCCGGTTAATTTTGGCCGAATTAGTGTTAGAAAATCTAGTTACTTTGAGATTAACCTGTCAAGAGGGTTGCAAGAGTTCTTTGTGAAATTAGAGAGAAAGTATATTGAGATTTCCACAAAAGAGGCTTGTCATGAATTAATTGGCCATAATTGGGATTTGAAAAACGCTGAAAGTATTGAGGTGATCGATCGTGGTTGCAACATTCATTGCTCCGCTAATCGATTTTATACATTTTGCGGTCATTCTGTCGCTCTTCTGCAGAACATAGGTTACATTAGTCGAACCAAGTAATTAAACTCTTGATCGATTTATTTCGTGTTTTCTATTAATTGCGTTACATTGACTTGATTTCTCAACAAGAGATGGCAGAAATGATGATTGATCGGTGGACCCCTTTCAATGTATTGAATGTTTAACGAACATTTCACGAAAGGAATCATGTGGAGATCATCAAGATTCTCGGGTGAAGATTGACATCACGTTTTGATCCGGTGAAAGAAGCCTTTGGCGAAGTCGGAAAGCTATAATGTAGCAATGCTATCCCAAGCTCGGGTCCATCATGGCTAGATCAAGTGTAAATCTAGATTTGCCGGTTGGCGATGTTGCGATGCATAGCAATGAGGTGGAGATTCAAGTTGCGGATGGCCCAATGCATAAGGCTCATGTTAGAGTAATTAAGTATTAAACCACGTCTTCATCTAACGGCTTAAGTTTTTAGAACAGTTGATAGTAATCTCACAAAATCTCACATGGTAACAGAATAGGAGATCTTAAGTTCAAATCTTTTCAGGCCCTTATTGCTTTCCCAATGAAATATTTTCACGCTTAGCACTAGGCAAACAAAACTAGACTAAGCATGAAAGGGAGTTGCTTAAGCTTAAGTTTTTAGAACAGTTGGTAGTAGTCTCACAAAATCTTACAGCTCACATAGAAGTCAAATTAATTAAGATGTACGTGTGAGGATATAAGGTAAAAGAAATCTTACATCAATAAATTTCATAAGATGTGGAGCAGTAGTTAATATTTTTAGAGGATAAGTGTATTGGAAGTCTTAAAAATTTTCAAAAAAGTGCAATCGAATCCTAAAACTCACAAAAAATGTAATCATGTCCAAAAACTTCTCAAATTGATGCAATCGTTAGCTCCGTCTAACTTGGCTAACGAAAAATACTGATGTAACCTTTTTATTATAATTTTTTCTCTCCTACATGGCGTTAATATGGCTAAAACGACATTGTTTTGGTCTAAATTTGAAATTTAATTAAAAAAAATTATTTAAATTATATTAAATTTAAATTTTTTAAAAAAAATGAAAGGAAACTAGCACCGCCACCGCCCGAACATCCTTGGTAAGGGCTGGCAATGGCGGGAGATGGAGGCCCTCGCCAAGATTTGGTTGAATGTTGGCGAACCTCTCTTGATCTAGGGGAGGGCCTGTAGGCCCTCGCTAATCCTTGGCCAGCCATATCCCACCATCACAAGGCCAGTGATGGTGGGGTAGCAGGGGCAGGCCGTAGCCGTTTTCCCTTCCTTCCTCTTTTTGTTTTTTTTTAATTTAAATTATTTTATTCTAAAATTTTTAGGTTAAAAATATACTTAGACAAAAACGACATCGTTTTAGCTTTATTCTTCGTGTTTTAGCCATCGCCACATATGAGAGAAAATAATAACAAAAAGTCATGTCAGCATTTTTTGTTAGTTAAATTGAACAGAATTATCAGAAGAACATTTTTTTTGTTGAATTTAAGACTTGATTGCACTTATTGTAAGTTTTAAAACTCAATTGTAATTTTGTGATAAGTTTTAGGACTTTCAATACACTTATCCCTATTTTTAGCTACCCACCATCCATTTAACCTTATAATTGGAATTGTGTCTAACTATTAATAAGCTCTGATTTGTGCCACCTCTTAGTTATCTCTTCAGGTAGAAGTATCGGACTTCATTGTCCCCACACAATGTTATACTTGTCAACTCTCACTCGTTGCTATGCTATAACTCAAAGTGCATTCGAAGTCCAGTACCTTTATTGTGAGGAAATCAATGCAGGTATTAGCTTTTGTTCCTTTATACTCCAAATCTCCTATTCACGATTCTTTGTCTCACCCTGGCGCTTACACCAACAAAAGCAAGAATTAAAAAACTCGTAACGATTTCAAATTGTTGTGGTGCATTTGTTTAGTGAAAAATTATCAATTTGAAAATTATTTTTCTAAAAATGATCGATTATATAACTTACAAAAATGAACGAAAAAATATATTAATCATCAATGAAAATTTCTATAGATAAATCATTATTGTCAATGAAACCATTCTCCATTAATATTTTTCTAAGTGATACAAACAATTAATTTTCAGAAAAACATTTTACAAATCATTTATTTTCGCGAATCAACCGCACCATCTCAATATGTTTTGTCTTACGAATCCTCTCGGTAAAAGGACAGACTGCGAGTTGCTTCCTCCAGAGTCCAGACCAAGTCCCCATGATAAGTTAAACAATTAGCACACACTCGTGCCCTAGCAACGCCGACCGTACGGGTCCTCCACGTATAAATCAACCTACTCTCACAGATGATCTCATCATCTCAATTCTCAAGACTCCTCTCTCTGCTCATATTTCACTGCCTCCATGAAGATCTGTCCTAGAATTTTTGCTGCCATCTTCGTCTTGTTCCTTGCCGTCGACAACACCCTTTCGATTTGCACTGCGTTTTCTGTTAACCATGAACCCGAGAATACTCAGAGAAACACTGCACCGAGGAGGCTCGTGATGTTCACTGCTCGTAACCGTAGCTCTGATTCCACAGTTATCAATTCAAGCAAGCTGAAAGGGGCAACAGTAATGGAAGATCAACAAGCCGGGAAAGCTGAGGAGGCGAGCCTGAGGAGAGCCCCACAAAGCGTGCCCAATCCTACTCAGAACAAGTGAAGCTCTTTTGCAGCAACTGCATGAAATGCACATCCTTGTGATGAACATGAACTAGATCAGGCGGACTGGAGCTGGCAACGAATGCTACGAACTTTTTGGGTTTACCCTTTTTCTAGTTTCTATTCATGTCTTGTTCTTTTAAGGTTTTCACTTACTTTTCATTTTGCACCATTTCTCATATAATCACATATCTTCTCAGTAAAGTCGTTCAAAGCTGTGGATGCATGTGTTTATACCAACTTAAACGAGCTTCTGTAATATGAAACAACATTGGTAAGGCTTGTGTCGGAACTTCTATTTTTCTGTGGTGCCAACGTGAGTCTCTCTATTTCTCTTAGCATGGGATTAAGCTTAATCTAGTTAACTTACGTTGCGGCTGCAGTCTGCACCAACTATATCCTAGAATACACTCATCGGAATGAAGCATTATCATCTCGCTATGCTCTGCCTTGTGTGGGTATCTTCGTTTTTTGGGGATATTGTCCAGTCAGTCCTAAACTTATTGTACAGATATCAATTCAGTCATAAACTTTCCAAGTTCGTCAAATTAGTCCCAAACCTTTACATGAAATTTCAATATAGTCCTTCTGACTTCAGCCAAATTTCGTCGGAAATTGCTGATGTTGCAATGTGCCACGTAAGACGGCCGATTAGGACTCAACTGCCACGTCATCAATTTTCAATGAAAATTGACATAAAGAATTACATTTAAATTTCACGCAAAGATTTTAGAACTAAATTGGCTAAATAGAAAAAGTTTAGGACTGAATTGACATTTATACAAAAGATTTAAAACTTAAATGTGGTAATTTTCCCTTTGTTATTCTATGGGTTCACAAAACATCACTAGAGATCATTTCATTAGGTTAATTATTGAACAGAGGTACACATTAACTTTGATTTGGGGGTGTTCGAGAAAACTTGGAGAAGCATCCTTGGTTATAGAATGTGAGTTTAAATAGCTTAATAACAATTCTGGTGATGACAAATGCATTGGGCCCTCCATTCTTGTTCTTCCCATTTTTGCGAATAAAACTTCGAGAAAGTAATAAAAATTTCAAATCCTACCTATTTTAACCATAAACGATTATTAAAGAATAGGTTAGTTGAGGGGTATTATATTTGTTGACACCCCACATTTTCTCTAGATTTCGAAAAAAAAAATCAAGCTGAGATTGACCGAAAGTTGACCAATATTCAACAGACGAGTTATAAGTCTCAAAACAACTTTTCAACTTCAAAAATGGGTTATACTCTTCTAAACGAGTGTTTTGATGCTATAATACCATCCGAATCCAATGGTAACTTTTTTTACCCTTTGGAACTAGTTGCTTGTTTTTCGCTGTATCAGAAGTTTCCTTCCACTTAACCCCACTTTCCATACAAGATATTTCTAATTCTCAATAGAGAAATGTTTATGCGACTATTTTTTAATTTACTATAAGAATAAGTCTGTTTTTTGGTAAAAATAAATAAATAACAAATAATTAGAAATTGTTGTGGGGTTCACTCTTTCAAGAATTTATGGTTCAATATGCTATTATTCTCACAGTGGCCCAAAGACTGTTATACTAGCAAAACCCTTCTCAATAAGGAGTTTCAGTTTGAGGAGTCTTGGTTAGATGATCCGAAATATAGAGAAATTGTGGAAGGGGATTGGAATAATCAGGAAACAACCGAGTAGATGTTGTGAGTAAATCCAAAAGAGTAGCAGCTGCTTTGACCAAATGGAGTAGGCGGAAGTTCTCCAATGGTCATAGACAATAGAGGAGTTGATGACGAGACTTACAGATCTTACTAACCGACCAATTGACTTAGATAAAAGGGAGGACATCCAGCGGACTAAGGAGCATATTGAGAAATTGTGGAGGCAAGAAGAGATGTACTGGAGTATGAGATCCAGGATCAACTGGTTAAAGTGAGGAGATAGAAACATAAAATACTTCCATGCCACTACTATCCAATGGAGACAAAGAAACATAATCTCTATGTTGAAAGTAGAAGAGAATAAATGGTGTTGGGATCCTTCAAAGCTTAAGTTACACATTGCCTCATTTTACCAATCCTTATATGAGTTCGCAGGGGCCAAGAATTTCCAACTAGTGCTTGACCAATGCCCTCATCTTGCCAAGGAAGATATGAATGACGCTATAATGAAAAGAGTGTCTATGGAAGAGGTGAAAGAAGCGGTTTTTCAAATGGAAGCAACCAAGGCTCCTGGTTCGGATGGGCTTAATGGACAATTTACCAACACCACTGGAAAAATATCCAGCATGATGTCTACAAAATGGTGGATAGCTTCTTCAACTTAGATAATCTTGATCCTACTCTTAACCATACACATATTATCCTTATTCCAAAGGTGGAGAATGCATAGTGTACCACCCAGTAGCTTATGCAATTTCAGTTAAAAAATTATATCTAAAGTTATGGTCAATCGCATGAAACCTTGGCTTCCTGAACTTATTGCCACTTAACAAAGCACATTCGTGAATGGTAGACAAATTCAAGATAATATTTTAGTCACTCGGGAAACTCTTCATCAGTTGCGTGTTAGGAAAAGGGAAAGGAAGTTCCAAGCGATCCTTAAATTGGATATGCATAAAGCTTGAGTGGAATGGGACTCGTTGTGTACCAGTATGTTGAGAATGGGTTTCTGTGAAAAATGGGTTCATCTTATCAAACAATGCATAGCCACATCCTTCGGTGTTCGTTTCAATGGAGAACCTCTCCAAGGTTTTCAGCCTACTCGGGGTATTAGACAAGGAGACCTGTTATCGCCTTATTTATTTATTATCATGGCCAATACCTTATCATCGCTCATAGGAGATGGTAGTGTAAGGTGAATTAAGCTAAACAAATGGGGCCCGACGTCATCATATTTTTTATTTGCTGACGATGCCATCTTCTTCCTAGATGGGACAGTTAGGGAGTGTCAAAACTAGGCTAATATTTTGAACCAGTATTGTTAAGCCTCAGGACAAGCTATCAACTTGAACAAGTTAGGTATTTTCTTTAGTAATGGCTATCCAAAGCAATTGAAGAGGAATATGGCGAAGTTTTTTAGAGTTCTAGTTATTGAGAAAACATGCAAATATCTAGGAATTTCGTCAGACTGGGGACAATCAAAGAAGCAAATGTTCAGCTGGGTGTTAGTGAAGGTTAATACGAAGCTGGAGGGATGGAAGGAAAAGTTGATGACCAAAGCGGGTAAGGAGATACTCATTAAAACAGTAGTTCAAGCCTTGCCATAGTATGCGATGTCCATTTTCAAGATTCCTATGTCGATATGTTAATCGATTGAGCAGAAGATTGCTTCCTTTTGGTGGAAGCAAAGTGTTGAAAAAACTGGAATTCATTGGAGGAAATGGGATTTCCTAAAAAGAAGGAAAGATTCGAGAGGATTAGGCTTCAAGGACCTAATTACCTTTAACAAGGTAATGTTAAGGAGACCAGCTTGGCAACTAGTACAAGCACCAAATGCCCTTTGGAGTCAGATTCTAAAAGGGATTTTGTTGACACCTGAATTTTGACCCCATTTTAGGATTAATTTAAAATTTATTTCAGTAATTAATTTGCATAAAAATCAGGGGTCGACTTGGCCACTAGCCAAAATATTTAAATTAATTGCATTTCAATTTTCATATAGGTTTATAATTATTTTTTCAGCATGCATAATTATACATTTTTGCATTAAAATCGGATCGGGTGGCAAAAATCGGACAGAAATTGAATGCGCGAACTGGGCTAAATTAATTATAAAATTCAGCCAAGCATAGGAAATAGGTGATCGGAATTCTTAGGGCTTTTGAGGCATAATTTGAGCTTAAATCAACCCACTTTAATTTTTTATTTGGGAAAAACCCATTTATTAAAAAAAATCCATAATTAATAAGGAAAAAAGCCGAAATTAAGTCCGAAAGACATAATAAGCCCATGGAAAAGTCAAATTTCGACCAAGCCCTCCGATGGGGTGGCTAAGTCGATTAGGGGCCAAATTGAAAAGAATTTCGCCGATTGGGGCCAATTTGCAAATATCCAAAAGTTCAGGGACTAATTTGTATATTTCCAAAATTTGTGAAAACCCTAAAAACTCCTATAAATACCCCTTTATACTTCAGGATTTAGGGGGAACTTGATCAGAATTCTCGAGCTCAGAAAATCGAGAGAGAAAAAATAAGACAAAGAGGGATAGAGGGCGAGAGATTCCAAAGGAAGAAGACAAAGCCATGCTCTTCTTCCACTGGTAGTTGATTATGGGGTCTCTATGCTTCAACCTATCCCTGCTATCTTCCTCGTGATCACACGCGATGACTTTTAGCAGTGAACTTTGCTGTCCTCGTTGATCCGGACCAGCTCATTAGACGCCTACAACAGCAAAGCCAGCAGCTCGGGCGAGACGTCTAGTGAACCCACTTCGTAGCAACTTGAGTCCGTCGAAGCTAGATCCGCAAGCCTTTTGCTCATGAACCACCATTAGCAGCCCAAGCCACAACCCCCCATCGCGCCTCTGTCTTGCACCAAGCCACCTCTCTAGAGTCTCTTCACTGGTTGAGGTGTCAAGTGGTGTCCTGCAGCCACGCCAAGCATTCAACAAAGGAGAACCGAACGTTGACATTCACAAAAGACAAAGGAAGAGACGAGAAGAGTCAAGTTCTCTATCACCGTGGGCACTCACGTGGATTCTTCATCAATTCCATGATCAACTTCTCTCTTGCTACACAAGTTCAAACTTTGGACATCGAGGAGACCGAGAGAGAACGCAGGGGTCCCACTTGCATCGATCCAGCAATGTTGGTGACAATCGGGACAACAACATCAACCATCCACGATGAGTTTGGTGATCCCGAGAGTAGTTTTGAGCTCTTCGATCAACGTCCATCGCAAGCCATCCGAGAAGCACCACTACGCATGTGGTCACCTGATCCGAAAGCCGTCCTGAGCCCTGAGATTCAAATCCGATTTCGACCCGGTTCAAATTTGGAAAGTATATCTCCAAACAAGGTAATTTCTCATCTTTTTTTATATTACAAAATATGTCATGTTTGAGTTGATCTTGCATATGATTAGTGCTTCTTTTGAATTGACATGTTTTCGTTATTAAAGGATTAAGATATGCACATTTTTGAGTTCCAAGTTTTCATAATCAAGAGAAACGATTTTCGCAATATTGATCAAAAGTTTTGATTTTTTGTCACAATTTTCGAAAATCAAGATATTTGAATTGATTACATTGACCCATATTAGATACAATTTTTTGAATAAATTAAAACCCTAAAATCCAAATTAGGAAAGATTCTTTCCTAATAGGCAACAATTTTTTTAAATTGGACAATTCTTCCCATTGCCATTCGGGAACGATTCTCCGATTTAGAAAAAATCGGGAAAAATAACCAACCCGATCTATTGCCATTTAGGTCCGGTTCGTTATTTTTCAAAAGTCGATTTTGGATTTAGGGATTATTTTTCAGAAAAATTGAAGAAGCTCTGCTCATGATTTGCTTTGATTGATATCTTTTGATTAACTGGAGATCGTGATTATCTTGATCATATTTTATCTTGATGAGTTGTATGATTTCCCTATTTGAATTGTTCAATTGATTTTTTTTCATCTCTATTTATTATCTTTGCATGTTTAAAATTCTAAAAAAATTTCATGTAGATTAGTTTGCATCTTTTAGGATAGATTGCATCCTTAATTAGAATTTTCAGAATATTTTTTTAGATAATTTTCGGAATTATTTTTTCAGCTGAATTTAGATTTTGAGATAATTTTTCTAGTTTAAATAGGATAGAATTTTTGGGTAATCTTGATTAGAATTTTAGAATATCTTAAGATAGGTTTCCTTGATAGGATAACATCTTGGGATAGGATTAGAATTCTAAGATAGATTTTTCTTATTCTTTTCCTTATTCTTTTATTTTTAGGAATAGGATAGCTTTCTTTCCTAGTTGAAATAAAATAGATTATTTTTCTAAATTGTTAATTTTCATTAAATATTGATTTCGAAAATCATAAAAAATTTCATTTGCATATCATGCATTTTCATGTCATATACCATATTGTTCATGCATGTCATATAGTTTAGTAATGTCATGTCATGTCATATAGTCTAGGCTCATTTAGTATCATGTTTAGGTGCATTCATGTTAGCCCGTCATTAGATTAGGTTGTGCATTTAGATTAATTTCATGCATTTCATATAGGTTAGTCTTTTTCCTAAAAAAGCGAATAAAAAAATAGGGAACTTAATTGTTTGGCATGTGCTCTGTGCCATTTATCACTTGATTTGTCGATTTTTATTTCATTGATTGCGTATCTGTGTGATAACTTATGCTTAATGCTTTAGGTTAAAATCCAATCAAGCTGCCTGCCAATGATTTTTTCATAAAAAATGAAAGGTACTGAAAGGGCGTTAGATAAATGTCTAGCGTAATCAAGTCTCCAGACTCATAATCTCTAGTTCATAGAAATAAAGTAATTTTCTCATTACTTTATTTAGGTTTCTAATCAACCTACCAAGAAATGATTAGTGGCGACTCCAAATTAAACATCTTTTGATTGAAAATTAAATGAACCTAAGTTGCGATTAGGTAGGACTTGGGAGAGTCTGAGCTAGGTTAGTTAATTTTGGTTAATTAACTTAGTAATTCTTTAACCTAGGTTTTGGCGAAATTTAGGTCGCAACAGCTTGGCGACTCCGCTGGGGATTGTTTTTTAATTTAAAAAAAAAAATTAAGGAACCAAGTGGACTTAGGCATAAAATTTTTCATGAAATTTCTACTTGCTTTGGTGATGTGGATTGGTCCCTAATTTTTCAGGTGTTAAATGTTCTTGCAGGGTTGTGATAAATAAAATGCTTGCTAACCTTTGTTTTGCAGGGTTGAGTAGTTTAAATTTTTGCAAAAATTGAAATACTACATGACTTAAATTTTTGTGCATGCCTTTTTAATTTTTTTGCACTACAGAGACCCGGGCTTTTAGAAAATTCTAGGATGGTATCAAGATAAGAATCTCCCTGGCTTTAATTCAGAAGAGTTGGTGATCTTGTTTTCGATCCCGAAATTTTCGTGTTGAAGAGTACCCGCCCTAGCCGTAATCCAACGGCACAGGATGGATCCTTAGCCTAACTGAAGTTCTTAAGGGCTAAACAAAACTAATATAATTTGGTACGGTTTGTCTTTAGGACTTCACTTTGCAAAATTAGCAATAGGCTACCCTACACCTATCATGCGCATGTCTGTGAAATTTTCATATATTAAGTAAAGTAAGATTCTTAAACCTTTCCCTTTGATTTACTTATTTCGTATTATATTTTTGTCCGTCCATGGCATGTTAGGTTGTGTCACGTCTTGATCTATTACGTCATGGGAACCAAAAACATCCAAATCGTTATGACGCCCAAGTCAACTTTGAGTGAATGGTTAACTCAGTTGGACAACATAGCATGCGAGTACGTAGACCGCAGATTGGGGCATTTACTACCATTACTGGAGATCTATGCTTGCACCGGCCTCATCCAGGCGCTTACGCATTTCTGGTCCCCCGATACTTCTACCTTCATATTCGGTAAGCACGAACTTACCCCTACTTTGGAAGAATATAGCGTACTCATCGGAAAGCCTTTAGAATCGGAACTTGTTAGCCCGTACATTGGTACAGACCCTGGATTATTATTGTCCGAATTTTTAAGAATTAAAACTGACACGGTCCGAAAAATTTTGAAAGCTAACTATGGGAATTGCCCCTTCTCGTTTTTGATTGACTGTTTTAATTATGTGTCGTCAATACAAAAAAGCAAAATTTTCATGTTAGCTTTCCTCGGATTGGTGGTTTTTCCTCATTGTCAAAACTCAGTTAATCCAAAATTGTCTTATCTCGTTCAGCAGGTATGTGAAGGACGAAATTTCATTAATTCAATACTAGTTGAAACTTTTATTTTACTTACTAAGTATAAACGGAGTAATGGGCGAACCTTGCAAACTTCTGTAGAGCTTTTGCAAATATGGTTTTTATCACACTTAAAGGGCTGCAGAAGTCTTGTAATGGCATATAAACTCAGAAACTTTCATCCTCCCATTATAGTTTTTAAAAATAAACAACAAGAAATCCCCAATTATCATTTTTCTGAATGGTTGGGTCTTTTGGAGAATTCGATTCCCTAAAGTTTCCGATGGCGCGCTGATTGGTTCCAAGTAAAGGTAACCCGTTTATCATGTGGAAGTACCGGGCCAGTTCCTTTGCTCGGTTTCACTGGAGTCATGGAGTATTACCCTTTGTAAGTAAAGCGACAGTATGGAGTTGTTCAGGAACTACCACCACCTCTCGATGATGAACACATCCAACTCGATTTCTCGAATGTCATCCCGTAACATAAACAAGCCATCATCACCAGTCGATCGTTATGGGATGCTTGCCAACCAATGAAGCTTAGTTTACCACGGAAAGAATTAACGGGCGACGAGAAGGCTCATCATGCTCCAACCAAGTACATCAAAAAGCATGTGGTTCCGGAAGCGTTCCGCTCGAAGATTCCTCAAATGCCGCCTACAGCCACTCTTCAAACACAAGTTGAAGATCTCAAGCACAAGTTAGATCAAGCTGAAGAAAGGGCTTCAAAGATGACTAGGGCGTACAGGCGACTGAAGGATGGAGTTATTTCCTCAAAGTCATAGATCAAGACATTTTGTTATCGAGTCTAGGATTTCTTTTTAGAGTCTAGTGTTTCATTTCTTAGCTGTGTTCGTGTTTTGAGGCTACTTTGTCATACCTTCAATTCAATTAGCTTTTTTTTTTAGATGCAAATTTCTGATTGACCTCTCAGTGTAGTGCAATTTCTGCAAAATCCCATGATTTGAATTCGGACTTTTGACCTTGGTAAAAGTTGTTAACAACACATTGATCTTTAACATATAAAAAAATCAAAACCAACGAACATGATTTGCTTGGGTCGAAGGGGTGGCAAAGTTCCATTTTTCTAAGACAAAAGGGCAATTACGAAATCCTGATTTATGGACCTTCCCTGGTTCCTCGATTTTTCCATTTTTTCGATTTAGAATCAGAAGTCCCACCCTTCATAAAAAAACATTCAGGGGATCCTAATCTATCACGAGAAAAAGTTTTGGATCAAATTGATTTGTTTTCCATTTATTCCAGAATTTAACATGTGGCCTAATAAATCTGGATTTTAGAATTGTCACCACCTAAATTTCATTTTGCAATTTGCCACTAATTGGAGGGCCCATTTGCTAAAACTCATAACTGGAAAGTTGTAGAATGAGATGTGAACTAGTGATCTGCAATTTTCGGGCATCAATTCCCGTTTTTGATCACCCATTTATCCTCAAAGTAACCGAACAAATCAGTTTACTAAACGAAATTTTCAGAAAAAAACCATTAAACTGTATTGATCTGTGCATAATTTGCTCAAGCTCAAAACATGAAAATTGTTTTTTATTATATCGGCTATCAGCTCATAAATTTTGGTGCCATTTTGACCAATATGAGAATTAAGAAGAATTTTCTCGTGAAAGCTGACGAAACTGGAAATTGCTTGATTCAGTCATTTGGTCATGTCTACTTCGTTCGTTGAGTCTAGAGGGACGTCATAGACTGGCTCATCACTCTTACTTGTCGTCTTCATCCTGCTTATTACCTTTTGTAGGTAATTTACTACGAATCCTCCACACCCCCATAACACTCGATCAGTGACGAAAAGAAGAATGGCTAATCAAGCTGAAATTGCGGCCATGATTGATGAAAAGCTAGAAGAGCACATGAATGCGATGAATGAGCAGATTGCGGCTACGATGTCTAAAATGATGACTGACTTCATGGCCAAGCAGCAGCAAATCAATGTTGGTCCTCAGTCGAAGATTCCACTTTCAACCAGTTAAGGCCTCCGTCTTAACAAGGCTCCAACAGTGAATATTGGCCCATCCTTTCACTCGAATAAGGTTGCTCTGACTGACATTAGTGCATCTCCTGCGACCAAGGTTCTTCCTCCACCCCCCAATGATGAGAATGCCAAGCTACTGGCAAAGTTCGACCAAAAGTTACGTGAGGTAGAAGGAACTCAGAGTGTCCCGCCAATTGATCTGTCTGTTTATACTCGGGTCCAGGTGCCCGACAAATTTAAAATGCTGACTTTCGAAAAATATGATGGCACCTCTAACCCAATTCAGCACATAGAGATGTACCGGGGGTTGATGAATAAGTACATCTCTAACGGACCTCTGATGGTCCAAACTTTCCAGGCAAGCCTGAAGAACGCTGCAATAAGGTGGTACACTAACCACCAGATCAATCGAAAAGATTCATGGGAAGAGGTGGCCAACGCTTTTGTCAAGCATTTTAAGTTCAATCTGCATGTGACTATTACCTAGGAGGATTTGGAAAAAGCTTAGCAGAAAAAGGGCAAGACTCTGAAGGAATACGCCATCCGGTGGAGGAACATGGCATCACAAATCATGCACGAACCCCCTGAGCGCGACCTGATGAAATTGTTTGCATCCACTCTCCCATAGCCAATCCGTTCTCGAATGCTAGTAACGACCGTTCCGTCGTTTAATCAGCTGATAGCCATGGGGGAGGAAGTTGAGTCCAGATATAAAAAAGGATGGTACAGCGAGTTAGGTTCATCCACTAAGAAGTTTGCTTTCAAGAAGGATAAGGAGCCCACGCCTGAAGTAAATGTTGCCTACTCCCAACCGGTCCAGAAATTTCCAACTTCTAGAAACCAACAAGATGGAGGGCGTCAATTCTCTGGTCGACAACAAGGTGCTAAAAGGAACTTTACACCGCTGCTTGGGCCATTATCCAAAATTCTGCTGATCCTAAAAAAAAAAGCATTACTTTCAACTGAGCCAAAACGTCTAAATCGATAGCGGTTCTCCAGTTATGACCCGTCTAAGAAGTGTGAGTTTCACATGAGAGAAGTCGGTCACTCTACTGATGACTGTTATGTACTGAAGCATAGAGTTCAAGACCTCCTGGATATTGAGGCATTCTCTTTCGGCAGTGGCCGACCAAATGTCCAACAAAACCCCCTGCCCAACCATAATGGGAGTGTAGATGCTATTGGTGAGTGGAAAGTTCCTGCTTTTATACTCCTCTGCGAAAGAGTCTTTCATTGCTTTCTAGGATTTCAGTTCTTGTTTAGGTTTTGATTATTAGGGTTTGATGGTCTATATTTCCCTTTTCAATAAATGTAATTCATATAATACTATTCAATGAAATTACAAGTTTATTTTCATTTTGAGGGCATGTTGAAGTATACCAAACTAGCTCGGTGATGATATCCAACTGATCAAAGAAAGTATTATTTAGGGAGAATCCTGAGGGTTGGGCTTCCTCATGTTTTCTCGTTCCAAAAAGTGTTTCAAAAATCAAAATAATTTCGAAGCCTTTTTCCAAAGCATGCATTAGGTTAATCCTGTTTTTTTTAATCTCTTTACTTTATGTCTCAAAGTGTTAATCCCCTTGACTGGATGACAAAGAAGCATTCGAAAATGACACATGAAGTTCCAATGATAATAAACCATCGTTTCAGCTGCTGCCAGAGTTTTCCCATTCCTTTGAAAAAAAAAGAATTTACCTGGGGCAAAATATCACATCTAGGTCAAGCGTGATGAGGCATTTCCCCATATCGACAAAAGATGGGCAAGTCTGAAATTTTATCCATAATGACATTCTCTATTTTTGCTTATGCAGATGGTGAGTTTAGGGGCATGTTCGACTCTGACAGTGATAGCAGGCTAAACAATCCAATTAAGATGAAATCTTGATTTCCTGAGTATTAATTTGCATTTTTTGTCGCATAGTGCCCTATTCATGCACGTTTCTCTTGTACAGGGGCAAGGGCAAAAATGGAACATTTGTCAAGCTGAAATTTGGACTCTTCAGGCCAATTAAATAATTCACGTGTTGTTTTCTATTAGGAGAGGGGCAATTTATGGACACTCCGCTAAGATAGCCTATCTATGCTCATTTCTGAAATCTGACTTGTTTGCAGAGACGGTTCTTTAAAGAATACTCAAAATTCATACTTTGCTTGGATAAATTGTTTGGGTATTGTTTGTTTTGAATATACAAATTTTGGCATGCTCAGAAGTGCAAGTTTTGAAATAATCGCAACACATTGCAAATTCCTGCATGATGACTTTGTCCGTTTAAATTATCAATTTCAAAATAGAAATTTTGCTTAATTAGACGATTCGACAAAAGCACGTGAACTAAGGTGAATGTGTAAATTGGGGCATGTTAGGACGACGAGAGGCAAACCATTCCTATACACGTCCCTTATACACTTAGTGAGTTGAGTAGAAAAATTCCACATTCTTCAAGGTGAAGGGTTATCTTGCAAAAGATACGATGACCGAAATAACGACAGGCATTCATTTTTTCTACCAAAACACTACAGGTTATCCATTGCTAGCCCGTTTGAGCTCATACACTCAAAGTTTCATTTCTTTATCCCTGTCAAGAATAACCCCACATCGGGACAATTGGAGGTAAGCATGACGGCAAAAGGTGAGAAAAAATGAATAGGGATTTTCTTGCTTGTATTTGTATTAATCTTCTTGGGACTGTTTTACATTAAACTCAAGCTAAAATTTAAGTGCCTTATGATGATGAAGAGCAGTTCTTTCTCTATTCTACACACTATATCCTTTGCGTAACTCATTTAAGCATGTTACGTTCGTTTCTTAAACCCTTGTTGGTGATCATTGATTGTACATTGGGGCAAGCAGATAGGCACCATTTCCAGAAGATCTCAAGCCCAGATTGAAGCTTTGAAGAGTATCTAAGATCATAGAGAATCTTTCATTTCAAAATTGTTTAGATCATTTATAGTATAAGTTTTCGAATTTCTCATCAAAAAAAAAGAAAAAGAAGAAGAAAGAAAGAAGAAGAAAAGAAAAAAGAAGAAGAGAAATTCGAAAATCTCGAAACTAGGGGGCAAAAAAAAAACCAGTAGCCAAAGGCTAGCCCTAGTAATTTTCTACAATTGCAATGGAAAATATTGGTATGTAATATCCTCAGTTAGAGTTAACTCGAAAAATCCTCGTTTTAGTCAAACGACCCAGGTTGAAGATTATTGGCAAAGAATGTATCTCTGAAGTTGGTTTCCTTATGATTTTTGCAAAATGCTAAGCTCAGTTAAATGTTATTGCTACTTTAACAAAATTTTCTCTAAAGCGAAGTCAACTCAATCCCCAATGGAATCTGTATCCGACACAGTTGAAAGCTGCTCAATCCCCAGCGGTAATTCTAAAGATTGAGTTTTGAAGACTGAAGACTGAAGACTAGTGACAAAATAGCGATGATCACCAACTTTAGCCCCACTTATATGTTTTCTGAGTCAAAACGAACATTTTTGTTCCTTAGTCCCCAATCCGAACCTACGTTACAACCCTTTAAAAGTCTCTTCTGATTAGGGCATTTAAGTGAACGTGAGGTTTACATGTTTTAAGCTTCGCTCAAAGAAATACGAGCAAGATTATCTCTTCTCATTTTGCAGGGTTCTTGACTTGTAAAATCGAAGCTACTTATGAAGACATTTCTTTCAAAGGCCTTAAGTCCCCCTTGAAAACCATTTGACCAAGCCAACATTACAGTCTTGCTAAAGTCCTGTCAGATTGGTAAGGTCGTATTAATGCGAGACTCTCAGACCCTTGTCGAATGTGATGACAGTGAGATTGAGTGATTCTCAAAATAGCTTTTCCCTTAAGAGTGAGAGTAAGTCCTTTTTTACTGAAAGTCCTCACTTAACGATTCATGACATCCACATTGCTAATACGGATTGTCTTATTAAACTTTCCCCTGCGGAATTTAATAATGCATGACTCGACGGAATCGTCTTGCATAAACCATTTGTTTTAAAAGAGGAATGGATGAATTTTGACATGTATAGCCTCAATTGTCCATGAATGCATATACATGTTACTCCTAATCATGTCTGACAGGTAACATTTCCTCGAAGACCAGCATTGACGTTCGAGTTGCTTATTATAGCCTCATATTCACCTAAATGTCTTGAATATTCAAATACTTGATTGAAGTTTTAGGTACTCTTTTTGAAAGTCCGAAGGGAACTTTTGATCCTATTGCTTGATTGAAGTTTCAAGTACTTTCTCGAAGATCCGAATGAAATTTTCGATCTCATTTTAACACCTGATTGAAGTTTTAGGAACCTTTCGAATTTTCGACCCTATTATCTGATTAGAGTTTCAGATAACTTTTTGGAAATCCGAAATGAATTTTCCAATCGAAAATCCGAAAGGAATTTTCAACCCCATTATCTAATTGGAGTTTCAGATAACTTTTTGAAAATTCGAAGGGAATTTTCGACCCTATTATCTGATCAAAATTTCAGATGACTTTTTGAAAATTCGAAGGGAATTTTCCACCCGAAAATACGAAGGGAATTTTCGAGCCTTTTCATCGTGCATCCAAAATAAGATCCGGGTCACACACAATTATAAAGTGAAAGTCCTTTTTGACCGAAAGTTTCTCATTTAATATCATCAAATTGTCAGAAGGATCAAGTAAATTTTTCTTGATTGACAGACTTTCTCAATAAAGCTTGATAACATGAGCTAATTCTTTTGAGAAAATGCACTGCATAGTTTCATCTTGCGCATGAAATGAAAAGTTAGGTAGCCTGGCTAATCCTGACTAATGGAGAAGAACTCAGGTATGTTTCCTGATTCCCCTTTAAAATCGTACCTTACATCGACACTTGATTAACTCAAGTTTGTCCCCAAGATTTTATTTTATCTTTGATGCTTAATCAGCTCAAGTTATCACACCCCTTTTGTATTCACATTGATTAGCTCAAGTGATACACCCCTGTGTGTTCGTTCTGATTAGTCAGGCCTTACACCCATTTGTATTCACACTGATTAGGTCAGGTGGTACACCCCTGTGTATTCGTTCTGATTAGCTCAGGTGTCATACCCCTTTGTATTCGCGCTGATTAGCTCAGGTGGTACACCCCTATGTGTTCATTCTGATTAGCTCAGGCGTTACACCCTTTTGTATCCACACTGATTAGCTCAAGTGGTACACCCCTGTGTGTTCGTTCTGATTAGCTCAGGCGGCACATCCTTTTGTGTTCACACCGATTAGCTGGGATGTCACATTCCTTTTCATGTTCACCTAATCGGCTTAGGTAGCACAACTCTTATATTGGACACTTAATTGGCTTAAGTTGTTCTTCAAAACTTGTTCAAATATTTCGCGTTGTTTCGCATCTGAGGGAAAACCTTGGGTAATAAACAAGCAACCCGTATCTTGAAAACCTTACTTTTTCAGTTTGGGACTCAAGGAAATTGTCGGCATTGCAAAGCATTTAGAAGTAAAACATGAATGCTCTGTACACGATCCGTACGCTAAGTCTCTTTTATCACTCCATTGGAAATAGGAAACCTTAGTGTACGTTACTTATTGTTTGCATACACATTTCATGCATCATGATAAATTGCATAAAAAATGGGATTGGCACTCTAAACAAAAATAACATGCATTGTATGGCCAAAATTTAGGTCTCGATTTAGTTTTTGAACGGAACCTCTACGAGCTCCCATTTAAAGAGAGGCAACTGTTAACACCTGAATTTTGACCCCATTTTAGGATTAATTTAAAATTTTATTTCAGTAATTAATTTGCATAAAAATTAGGGGTCGACTTGGCCCCTAGCCAAAAATATTTAAATTAATTGCATTTTAATTTTCATATATGTTTATAATTATTTTTTCAACATGCATAATCATACATTTTTGCATTAAAATTGGATCAGGTGACAAAAATCAGACAAAAATTGGATGCGCGACTAGGCTAAATTAATTATAAAATTTAGCCAAGCATAGGGGATAGGTGATCGGAATTCTTAGGGCTTTTGAGGCCTAATTTGAGCTTAAATCAACCCACTTTGATTTTTTTATTTGGGAAAAATGCCAAAAATTAAGCCCGAAAGAGATAATAAACCCATGAAGAAGTCAAATTTCGACCAAGCCCTCTGGCGGGGTGGCTGAGCCAATTAGGGGCCAAATTGAAAAGATTTTTGCCGATTGAGGCTAATTTGCAAATATTAGAAAGTTCGGGGACCAAACCGTAAATACCCAAAAATTTAGAAAATCCTCGAGCTTATCTATATATACCTCTATTATACCTTTGAATCAAGGGGGTGCCATTATTCTAAAAAAAAAAGGCAGAAAATTCGAGTAAGAGAGAAGGAGAGAGAGAGAGGCAGGTTAGGCTCCACCCTAACTAGCAGACCACTTTGCCACCATTACCCCGCCGCCTTCATTGCTCCTCCACCCGTAAGCCACCCATCGACACCAAGCTCGTGCGACGTACTTCGCATCCATATAAAGATCTCAGCTTGAGGAACCACCGGCGTGGAGAACCGAGCTTGAGAAAACCCCTTGGTGGCCTGGTTTGCACATCCAAACCCAAAAATTCCAGATCTGAGACTGTTCTCGAGCTGCTTTCGCCGCCTCAGTTCAGCCACTCTCCGACCACCCCCCGAGGCCACAAGTAGTCAAAACTAAGCTTGTACGAAGCTCTTCGCATCTGTCTAAGCCGATTTCCCAAAAAAACCACGATCGAGACAAGCCGAGCCCACGAACAGGGCCTGTCATAGTCCCTATTTCTACACAAAAACAGGAGTCGATTCTGGTCGCCGCTCTCCGACGTTGCTCCGCCCATCCCCGATGGTCGAAATCCCTTCCTTGAAGTCCCAAAGAGTCCCTCGATCGAAGCCGCAACAATCCGGGTCGAGATTGGAGCCAAAACAGCCCCAATCCGAGCCGCCCGCCACCTGTTCGACAAAAGTCCAAAGGGAGGTTCGGTACATTCTGCCTTGCTGCCGTCGCCTCTGGTGACCCGACGACGACCCTCAGCAGCTTGGCGATGTCCCTCACGGCCGGCCCTAGCTTGTGGATCGTGAATTCGAAAAAAGAAAGTGGATATCTCCTATTCTAATTAGGTAAATATTTAATCCCCTTTAATATTCTATTGATAACATTGCCTAAATTGAAGATGTAGATCCCATAAATAGGAAAATATTGCATATTGCCTTATAGATAATTAGGCACATTATCTTAGGAGATTTGATTTTTATCTTTTACTTTTTTTATTTTTTTATTTTTTTTCGTGATTACTTCCCTTTTATAGTTATAAGATAATTTGCATGTTAATAACCAATCTTGCTCATATTAAATGCTCCCATGGTGCCTATGTCCCGAGGAAAATGTACAATAGGGTAATATCTGACTTCAATTCAGAAGTATGATCGTGCTCGCACATGAAAATTATATATCACATCCCCGATTTGGAGGATTTTGTTGATAATTCTAAAATAGAATTTCAAAATCCGCCCTATGTATCTAGGGACGATAGTTATTCTATAAATTAATTCACTTTCTAGCCCCAATTCAGGGGAATGCTGTGAAATCGGAAATCCAAATTAAAGGTATATTATGGGCAAGATTGATTATTTTGTTCAAATTATTTGTTCTTGTTTAATGTAATCAATCATCAAAAATACAAAAAATACTCATCATGTGCATGTCATCTTTGCCATGTCATTAGTCTAGATTCATATAGAATTAAATGTCTAGGTTTATTTATTATTTAACCTTAGTCATTAGGATTAATTAATTAAATTGCATGTCATATAGTATAGTCACATAACATTTTTGCCCGTCATTTAGAAAAGGTAAGTTTAGGGTCATAAATGCATGTCATTTAATTTTACGTCATTAGACTTAGATCATTTAATTAAATGCATTTTATTTTAGAATATAGTTGCATTAGCATTGAATTCAATAAGAGAAAACCCCAAAAATTAATTTACATTGCCAATCAAGGAATTTTCATGAAAAATGGGTACCGAAAGGGCGTTAATAGAAATATTAGCGTAATCAAGTTCCCGAACTCACTTAATCTATGATTCATAGATATAAAGTATATCTCTCTATACTTTGTTTAGGTATCTAATCGGCCTACCAAGAAATGATTAGTGGCGACTCCAAATTGAACATCTTTTGATTGAAAATTAAATGAACCTAAGTTGCGATAAGGTAGGACTTGGGAGAGTCCGAACTAGGTTAGTTCATTTTGGTTAATTAACTTAGTGATCATTTAGCCTTGGTTTCGGCGAAATTTAGGTCGCGACAGATTTACTACCCACTTGGAGAATTTTGGTATGCAAACAAAGGCCATCGCCCATCCTAGGGATGGCAGAGCTTATTGGAGGGTAGACTGTGATTACATCTGATGATGGATGGATAGTAAGAGACGGAAAAAGGATAAGGATTAGAGAGGATAAGTGGCTTCCCTTGGGAAGGATTGGTGGCCTGGGTACCCAAACTAAACCACAACTTGTAGAGGGGCTTATTAACAAGGAGACACATGAGTGGAATTCCCAATTGCTCAATGAGCTCTACAACATGAATGTGGTGAAGGAGATTTTGACAATCCCACTTAACCCGAACCTCACAGAGGACAAACTGGTGTGGACATGCAATAAAGTGGGCTCCTACTCGATCAAAGGAGGATACAATGGATTTTGCTCTCAACTCAAGCAGCAAAACATGAATTAGGCATTGTCATCGTACCAGCCCCCAGGAATCTATGGACTAAAATATGGCAAGTCCTAGTCTTTTCAAAAGTTCGATTTTTCCTATGGAGCATGTGCAACAATGCCCTACCGATAAAGGAAAACCTTTATAGGAGAAAGATGGTACCTGATTCTCTCTGCCCATTGTGTGGCCGAGCACCGGAATCTCCCAAACACCTCATCATCCTATGCAAATGGACAAAACAAGTGTGGTCAGATACTCGGTTAAATTGTGATACCTCACCTTCCAATATCTCAAGAATTGATAAATGGCTCGTGGACAACCTGTCTTTTCGAGACGAGGTCCCCTTGTTAGACGCCTCCCCTTCGTCAGCAATTCTAGCCGACACATTATGGTTGATATGGAAGGCTAGAAACGCCTCATTTTTTTCAAAATAGAGCATCAAGGCCCTAGAGCATAGTCGAAGAAGCAACCAACATGTATAAGCTATAAAATCGATGGAACTCGAGTAAAAGGAAAGTGAATAAAGAGGCGAGAACAACACCAGATCTGTGGACTTCGCCAGCAAAGGATTGTTTGAAATTGAATGTTGACGCGGCTTGGTGCAGCAAATCGAGAGAGGCCGCAGCTGCCGGGGTGTGCCGAAATTCCAACGAACTCCCATTTTCTAGCTTCGCAAAGAAATTCCAAGCCCCCTTAGCATCTATCGTAGAAACCCTAGCTTTGTGTGAGGGTTTACTGTTCTTGAAGTGGGTATGGAGTCGAACTAAAAAAGGAACTGACCTCCACAACCAATTATCCGATCTACGCGTGGAGATAGAGAGTAATTGCTTGCAAAGCGTGAGGTGGGTGTTGGGCCAAGAAGAAAGCCCGTGGACGACGAGGACTGTAGTGGAAGATTGCCACTTTCTTATGGCCTATCTCAACAGGGCCTCCTTAGCCCATTGCTCAAGAAATGTGAATCAGGCTGCAGATTAGGTGGCGAACGCCCATTGTATAGATTCTCTTGACCCAAAGGGGCTATCTAGACCTCCCCATTCCCATTTGTCACTATTATGTTATGATTGTGGATAATCTTGTGGTTCTAGTTCTGTCTTTTTAATGAAAGTTAAGCGTAATAGACAAAGAAAAAACAATAGATAAGAATTAATTTCTTAACCTTATCTTTCTTCAATTTAATTTTCTTCACCTCTATCTTTCTCACCCATTTCAACATTCCTCCAAGCATATATCTAGAGGAGTTCGGGGATAACATGGTACTTGACTTCACAATCGTGTTCCTTATAAAGTAATTGATGGCTTTTCCATGCACGGCATGGGTTTAGAGAAGCCTACATAACTATATATTATCAAGATCCGAAAAATACTTAGTCACTGGACTAGGTTTAAAATAGGGAAAAAAGTCACTAAAAACTCCAAACAATGCCCATTATGATACATTTACCCTAAATTTTTTTTTTTCTGTGACACCAAAATATCAAATATGTACATATGTGACACATTTATCATCTGTGAAAGTTCTGTTGATAAGGACCGTTAAAAACCTACCTACATTGATGCCAAAAAGTAAACATTATTAACATGGCACTCACGTGGCTTAAGTGAAATAAAAATAACATTGCTTTGACTAAAAAATATTTAACGGGACTTTGATGGAGGGTAAATATGTTAAATAAGTACAAGTTTGAGTTTTTTATGTCACAAAAAAAAGTTATGATAAATGTGTCATAGTAGGTATAGTTTAGAGTTTTGTGGTTTTTTCCCTTTAAAATAAACACCAACCGATGTTTCTGGCTTTGTAGCATGGATATATATAGACACTGACCCTTTTTTAAAGGAAAATTGTCCAATTAGTCATAAATCTATTGTACATATGCTAATTCAGTCCTTAGTTTTTTAATTTTGTCAATTTAGTCTTAAACTTTTGCGCAAAATTCTAATGCAATCATTCTAGTCAATTTTTACCGTAAATCGTTGACACAACGTGTGCCACATGAGATGGCCGAAGATGATTGGACTACCATGTCAACGATTTCCATTGAAAATTGACCTAAATGATTACATTGGATTTTTGCGCAAATATTTAGGACTAAATTGATAAAAGTAAAAAAATTATTATTGAAATGGCATCCATACAATAGGTTTATGACTAAATGCTAGATTCTATCAAAGTCCTTTCAAAGATACAAATAATCAATTAAAATTGGCTACATCGTTTCTGCTGATTAATTTCTGATAAGGTCGATCGAGAACCTAAAGCTTACTATCGATTCTAGCGTGCAGAAAGGTAGGGAATAATATATACGTATTCGTTCTTTGTCGATAAAAACCCAATGAGGAAATTACTCTGTGCCCCCCAAACTATAAAATTTTAACACTTTAAACCGTAAATTCTCAAATCACCATAATCAGTTAAATTTGACGGAAAATAGTTCCCATTTGCCCTGTAAGCTATTTATTTTATTGCAAATTTCCTCCCCAAATTTGTCCATGTACAACGCATTGAAACTACTTTAGTTAAGGAATTTTTTTAATTCGGAGGAACTATTTATGCCTTTACTGTACACGCATAGTTTGTCCTCAATTGATTTGAATGAACCCGTGAAACTAAGGGCATTCACTTTTTCTCTAGAGCATGGACCTAAGCATGTCCTTATAAGGCTTCGTAAACAATGAAGGGGACCCCTTGGAGGGGTTCAGCTGAGTCAATGGTCTTGTCGGCTCGGCTACCCCCTAGTTCCAGTAGACGTAAAAGACGAATGAGAGGTATTGGCAGCTCCCACGTCGAGCAAGTCTTTAAAAGGCTCCCTAAACAATGAAGACAAACCCAGTTGGACTGGGTTTGGGCCAAGTTTAGGGTCTTGCCAACTTGGCTTCCCCCCGGTTTCTAGCAAACATTAAAGACGAATGGGGCGTAAAGGCAACTTCCATGCCTTGAAAAATATAGTGGCTGGGGTTCTCCTCATAAGAGTGGACCTGAGTAAGTCATTAAATTGCTTCATCCAAGGCATTGTCTGGACATTAGGATCCCTTAGACATAAAGCACTTAGAGAGTACTGTCGAGGATATGGTAGGAAAAAGATATTGTTCCAATTAGGAAAATTTGAGCGTGCAGATACCGGCACATTAAAATAAAAACACATCTGTGGAACCGGTCATTCCTGCAAAGCAAACGGATAGGCCACAGAAGCCCTAAGTAATAACTTGCTACCTCTCTTGTAATGAAGTACACTCGTAACCAATACCAAGGAGCCCGCCGTCCCTATAAGCTATTTATTTTATTGCAAATTTCCTCCCCAAATTTGTCCATCTACAACGCATCGAAACTACTTTAGTTAAGGAATTTTTGAATTCGGAGGACCTATTTATGCCTTTACTATACACGCATAGTTTATCCTCATTTGATTTGAATGAACCCGTGAAACTGAGGGCATTCACTTTTTCTCTAAAGCCGGTCTTCAAGCTAGGAAGCAAGGGTACCAAAAAGAAGAAAAGAAAAGAACTCCGTCCTCAAGTGCAAGGAAGAGAAAAAAAAATAAAGAGATGTCACTGTCAATAGAAGAATCGATGCCTTACTACCTTATTTCTCCTTTTCAGTGTCCTAAGACTGTGCAAAGCATTATTGACATGACCAGTCATTATAGCTTTGCATCGATAAATTAATTCGGTGTTTCATTAGTAGCGATTATCTCTCTTGATTCCTTTCAATGGAAAGTTTGTATTACTATTACCCAAACTCGAGAGAAGCGACATGTTGAAGGAAAATTCCTTTTAATATGGAAGTCATCCACGTCGCATGAAAACATAAGTAAAAATAAATACGATCAGTGATGGTCATTTTTATAACTTATCGACTAGAAAATTAGTTGGAGAAAGTTTCTATCTCACTGAAGATTGAGGAAAATGTGACCCTTTTGAAATATTCGAATAATTTTCTTATTTTCTAGTGTTATGATCAATTCGTTACTCGCACGTTAATGAATACAATTCCAATTACGGTATTGCTACTTACGTGACTCTTGAACCACCTTGGAAATTGCTCGTCTTGCTTTTCTTCTACCTCTCTATGGCCCTCCCTTTTGAGTTCCTCCACATGCATGCTGTAGTTTTCCCGAACAACCAACATTTACTAAGCAGAATGAACAGAATAAACCATCCTTTTTACACTTGAAAATATCAAATCGAGTGGTCTTACTCTCGAAAATTTCTCGCGTCAATCCAGATGAATGGTCGAACGTACCGCAGCGTCAAAGAATGCAGTTGCAGTGCTGCAAACAAAGGATTAGGCAATGTCGCAGTGGCTGTTGATGAGAGGAAAGCTGGCAAGGGAAGGTTACAATTTATAACCTTCAATCACGATTTTTTTCCTCCAAAATATGAAATACAAAATATATTTGAAGTGTGTAAATAATATTATGTAACAATTCTATATTTAATGTTCTAATATTTGGCGAGATTTCGAGTGTTTTCATATTAATAATTGATAAATTGTGAGTGTCAAATACTTATGAAAAGTCTAATTTTAAAAGTAGATATCACTTCAAGCAGTCTCCCATGGTTATTACGGTGAATCTCTTGATGACGAGACTATCCCCGCTCTCGGCCCGATTCACGATGTAAGTTCAGCAAAAATAGCACCATACATATATAACATCAGAGCTATAGCTCATGGAGAGCGCATGTCGAAGTGGTTAGGAAATCCAAGGTGAAGTGAACAAAAGTACATCAATCTTCTCTTTCTATGAAGCCATATATATAAGCTGCTTTCCAATTCTCCGAGATCGTCACAGCACATCATTAGAATCGGAAAGATCAGTGGATTGATAGGTGTCGTATATTCAATCTCCACGCTTTGAAAAGCTCGAGGACTCGTGTCGCCATTGTCACCACGTCGAATGGCTCAGTAATTACTCGAGAATTAAATCGCATAGTTTTACTATTAAATATTTGTTTTAAAAAAACATAAATCATCCAGATAGTGACAGAGATCCCCATGATAATAGGCTTTAACAACATAAAATAACATATTAATTTCCTTAAACCAAACCTATCTTTTCCCTTTACCTTGAAGAGGTGAGGAGATCTCCTCAAGCCGAACAAGTGGGCCTCCATCAAATCTGAACATCGTCAGCCTGATATATTCTACGTTGATTTTTCTAAGACTAACAAACTTATAATAAAGGGACACGCACGTCTATCGCCGAACGAACTGCCTCAAAAAGCTCCCATATATATTAATTTATTAGTGTCCTCAATCCCCGTAATCCCAGCATTAATTTTTTTTATAAATAAAAAGTAAATAATTGTAGGTAAAAATTTGGTTCCCTCTTTTTGGCCCTTTTCATTTTTCCTTCCTTATCTTATCTTGCATGTTCATCAGCCTTCGTAAAAGCTAAGATCAAGACTTGACTTTGCTATCCTACAATTGAAAATTGAATCCACAAGCGCCAAAACGAGACGATGTTTGTGATATTTTAGGTTATTTTGTATTCGATTATGAGACCCACGTCAATGTTGGAATTCGGGCAGGCTTTTGATCAAACCAGAAGCTAAAGATTACTTGCGAAAAAAGACATAATAATTTCCAGAAAAATGACGAATTTCGAAGTCATAAATGTGAAGAAGCATAGACATGACTAATTTAGCCTTCCATTTGCATGAGTCCATCGCTAGCTAGCTTGAATTATACCCATTTTGTGCCCAACAAGTTTAACCCACAAGTGAGTTAGAAGAAGTCAAATCGATCAACATCATCAGCTACCAAAACTAAGAAGACCCTTCAACTTCAAATGCCTCTCGCTAGCATATCTTGGAACCTCCTGTCCGACTCTTGCTTCTCCAAGATGAACTTCTCGTGGCACTTCGCGATGAACACGTCGGCCAGCTCATCGATCTCGTTGAAGTTGTTCGGCTCGGCGAAGCTACTGCCTTCTTTAGCCTTGTTCTTCTCTTCCAGCCACTGGAGATAGCCGGATAGCTGCAACTCCCCTTCGTCTTCGCACTCGGCAACGGGCGCCTCCGACGTCGGGATCGCACAATTCCACGTCGAGTCATAGTACAAGTGGTTCGTCCGGAAACCGTCTAGGACCGAAGCCGGGGTGGAGAACGAGCGCGAGGAGCACCAATTGTAGTACATCCGGAACGACCCGATGTACATCTTGCTCTTCCTCTTGTTCTTGGCAAAGTAAATAAGGTAAATGGGCGGTCCCTTCTTGATGACGTCGGCGAGGAAAGATTTCGCCTTCGAGAGGGCTCGAGCGACGCGGCAGGCTCGTGAGTAGATGAGAGTTTGTATTAGGGTTTTGAGCTTCATGGTGATTGAAGTAGAGGGAGATGGTGTTTTGGTTGAGAAGGTTTGAGGGGAATGAAGAGTTCCTAGATTGGATATTGGACCAACCATCTATTTTTTAGCGAAATGAGAGGAATTATGGCCCTGAAGGGGCTCTTGGGAGTGTATTTATAGAGAATCTCGATGACCAAATTGCCCCGTACTTGTGAAATAATTTAAAGAAGAAACCCATGGACGCTTTATAGATAATGGGTGACGTTTGCTTTTTGGGTTTCAAGATTTGCAAATGATAGGGACCAAATTTCTGAAAACTATGGCTTCTTGGTTTCAGGAAATCACCTTTATTGGTAACATAGCTCCTCAAGAGCACTTGATAAGTATACTAACTATCCTGATATTATTTTTCAATGTTTTGGGTGTTGCATTATTCTAAATTAAGTGTGCTCAACAAGTGCTCTATAGACACTTGTTAACATGACTGCATGATAGAAGGGCTTTGCTTAAGAGTATTCTTAGAGTACTTAGTTAGCATAACAAAACTAGAAAATCCGTGCATCGTAAACTAATGGATTACTTAGTTACTTAGCAAGCGTCTCGAAGACATAAATCAAAGTGCTACATATATGGGGTCTATCGTTAGCAGGTACTCTTAGAGTACTCATAAAGCATCCTATATGGGGAAAGCTTAAAGTTTCAAAACACTAGTTACATGCTTAATTGTAACAGTTAATGCCTTAAGAATTGCATTGTTTTCTCAATCTATCTCTTGATTAGTGTCTATGGTATAGAAGCAATTTTGAACAAATTCATATAAGAATACTAACACTAAACAGCTGTGGCAGCCCAGAGCTGGTGTGGCTTCTTGAGATCTGCAGCTTTGGACCGAGAGTAAACAATTTTCAAAATCCTATCCTCAAATTAAAATAAGAGAAAAGAGAGAAACAAAGGGGAAAAGGGATCCAAAAGATTCCAAGTGTAAGAAACCCGCTTGCTGGATTTAAACAAAGACAAAACAGTTCCACGCCAAAGCTGGAAGGGGACAGAGCAAGCTTCACGGAATTTTACTCGGGTAATTAAAAGAAAAAAATTGAAATTTACCTAACATGGAGATGACATGGTACGTGCCAAATGCCAGACTTTGGTGTTTTTTTTATTTAAAACCCTAATTATCAAGCTCAAGAACGGAGATCAAGGCTCAAGTTCCGCCCCGAGTATTAATTAGAACTGTTGTTATTATGATCTGCTCAGACAACTTCTGCATCATTGACTGATGAGCAAGGCTGTTTCGAATATTAATTTCTTATAATGCAGATGGGTTTGTTGCAATTCCTAAATTGAATTTTGTTAGAATATCGACGGAATATTTCGAAATTTCTTTATATTATAATGAATTATGCGGTTTTCGTTATCTCATAGGATAATTCGCTTCATTGTTAGATTACTTTTTTTATCTAATTATTATTAGGGTATAAAATGCCTCTTAATTAGAACGCATTATAGAGTTAAGTGGTACAATAATCATTTTCTTATTATCGGTTCTAACTTGATATTAGAGTCAATTGTATTGGCCTCGGTGTTCGTACGAACTCAAATTCTATTGTGGAGAATACTCAGTTTACATTTTTGCTGGCCTAGAGTCGTGCCGTCTGTCCTGTGAATAGCACCGCCAACGCACCTTTCATCCATCATCCTCGTCCAACGTCATTCTCTCGCTAGGTCGTCGATCATCTCCTTGTTGTACCTGCATCCGCCATCAATTACATCTTCAAGACTTAGAGAAGTTGCCATCGAGCTTAAAGTCTAATTTTAGTTTAATGGATGAAAATTTTGATATGCCAAAGGATTGTAAATTGTTTCTATTTAAGATGTGCATTTTTTTGCTTTTCACAACAAATTGATCCAAATTCCTTAAAGCTCTCTTCAAGAGCACTCGAAAGAAAAAGTTGTCTCGAAGTTGAGTTTTCTTTTTCTTTTTTATTTAAGGTTCATCTTATAAATGGTAGGTTATCGAATTAGGAAAATATATGAATCCATCTCGATTGCAATATGCATTTCGTTAAAATTCACACGATTGTTCGACTTACTTTAATTTTATCCTTTTTATATTTTCATTTATATATTTACTTGATGAATTATCATTACACAATTTCATGTTTAAATATTAATACTAAAATGTTTTTTTTTAGTTAGTCGATATTTATTTTGACTGATGAAAAAGTAGTATGGAACAATAAAACACAAAAAAAATGTAACAAGCATTTACGCATGATAAAGGTCGTTTAATGAAAATGTTGCTATGTTTATTGTTAGTCGTTGTGCGATTTTGTGGGACTAGTGTCAACTATTCTAAAACCTTTATTGTGGAAATATGTAATTGAGAAGGCAAATAGGCGCTTGGAAAATTTAAACTCAAGACCTCATGCTTTAATACCATGTGAGATTTTGTGGAACTACTACCAACTGTTCCAAAAGCTTAAACTATTAAATGAAGGCATGGTTTATTATTTAAATATTCTAATAGTCTTAATCAATTTTTTAAAAATTAAATGAAACAAGTTAAAGAATCGCTCAACGTTTACTTGCTTTTATAAACTTAAATCAACGGAGTGGTTAAAACGAATGCATTATCTCCATTTTTAAAAAAAAATTATTAACCTTGATCGAGATTTTGATCCCTTAACAAGGAGATATGCATTGACTTATCGGTTCATGACTAATAAGCATGACACAAGATGATGAGGTTGGTAAGAGATAAGCATAATCTCTATCTTTTGCCTTGCAAAAAGTGTGTAATCAGAAGCTCACATAGGTTAGCTATTCTACAATATCACGATTAATAAATATTATGCACGTCATGATTAGATAACATTGGCAAAAATCATCTCCTCCGTGTCGTGCTCCGATAGGGCCATATTTTCCCTTCAATCCCTTAACTTTTTTATTAGTGGGTTACAAATATGAATATCATCCGCTATTATAGGTAAATAAGCTTGCATGTGGGTAACTTTCATAACTTGTTAGCCACATTAATCAGAAGACTGGTTGGAGATATATAGCCCAATTGTAAATTGGGTCATTCTCAATATAAGGAAGGGCATGACTAATTACGCACCATGCGATTTCGTCAAAGGAACCACAATCGAAATAATCTTGAAAAGAGAAGGACAACAACACGTTAGTGCAATTTTCTGGCGATCAATCGACAAATAGAATTAAACGATAAGAATATTATTATTGTTATTGGTAATGACTATCATTCGGTAGAAAATCGATTGTTTTAAGGTCAACATGAATCCGTCTAGAACGTTTGCATTACCGTGCAACTCGATGTGGAAATCAATCCAACATCTCAAATGTCACAAAACTAAACCTACTCGACACTTCGCATTTTCTAAAAAGCAGAGTCTCGATTACCCTGTCAACTCGGCTAATCTATTTAATTTAAAAATAGAAGTAGCAAAGAAGTAACATAAGTAAGCTCCCGAGTCAATGATCTGCATTGAAATCCATAAGCATGACCAAATAGGATCAATGACGAAGAAGGTTCATAGTAGACTTTGGTAGTTTACAAAGCATTGACTCGAGGACTAAGAAGAGCAAAGTCAAAATGGTTGGCCTCAAGGAAACAGATAGATGAGTCGATCGATAATAGTCAAATCATTTCATTAAATTATCGAAATAGATTTGATGGTTGCCATCACAAGATCCAATTAAGGGCGAGGTAAGTTGGAGTCGGTACCTAATTAATATCTGGTTGCTCTATTTCACCACCATTGACGCTTTGGCACGTCGAAAAGCTCAAGGAAACTACACAACAGTCGACGAATCGGTTTCCCTACTTGACAAATCTTTGACCGAGCGTACAAAAGCTTCTTTCAGTTCTTTTCCCCTTTTCTATTAATTTTCCTGATTTTATGTGTCACGGACGAAGCACAAATTCAAGTCATTTTTTAATATTTCTCGGAAAATTCGTCTTATTTATTGTTTGGAATAATGGCATAAATAATCCATGAATTTTAACTCAATATGCAATGTGATTTTTGAACTTTTCATTTGTTTAATGTTGTCCTTGAACTTTTGGTACATGTTCAATTATGTCTCTAAATTATATGAAAAAATTCAATATTGTCTTTCCATTAATTTAAGTTCAAGGACAATATTGAAGATTTTCATATAATTCAAGAACTAAATTAAACATGTACCAAAGTCCATGAACCACATTGAAAAAATTAAAAGTTCAGGGACCACATTGTATATTTGGCTAAAGTTCAGGGATCACATTGAACAAATTAAAAGTTCGGATACCACATTGCATATTAGGCCAAAATTCAAGGATTATTTGCGTCATTTTTCCTTATTATTTTTTTGACACTCTATGAAGATTTCTCATATATTTGTTTTATCTTACATAAACAGTTAATCGAAACTGTTTTCTCTCTCTCTCCAAAATTAAAGAATTCTAAATTTGGCGACTGACGGTAAATTTGTGATCATTTGGAAGAGGCCATAAAGTGTGCAGCTACGACACCGTAAATTACCAATTTTAGAGGGTTTGTTAGGCTGGAAGAGAAATTTATTGCGTAGGACTAGAAAAGTTATTTCCATTAAATACCCAAGAAAAGAGAAAGGTAATGCATCGTTTAAAAGACTAAGAAAAAGCGGAAACTATGAGCTGGACATGGACGTGTGTGCATGCATCCATGAAGGACACATACCACACAAGCATAATTGTACAAGAAATGTTGTCAAAGAAGCAAACTACTTTAATGTCATAACAAAGAAGCCAAGCAACTGCATACCCAATATCAATCACATCATTTGCTATATGTTGTGTGATTTATTAGTATAGAAGACCGATGCGCAATTTCATTTCAAAGAGTACATAAGAAGTTTTAAAACTTGATCGCATTTTCCGTTAGACACATTTGAAAGAGTCAATAGAGGAACTCGATTGTACTAGTTTGACAAATTATCAAACTTGATTGCACTTTTTGAAGATTTTGGGATTCAATTGTACTTTCACGACAAGTTTTAAGGACTTTCGATGTACTTATCCCTTGAAAAAAAAAGGTTCGAAACAGGACCAAACGAACAAGTGGCTCCTCTCTTTTCTTGTCTATATTAGCAATGAAAGCGCAAGGGGAAAGTACAAGAGAGAGAGGTTGGGATTGCAAGTGCATTTTGGCTGACATTGGCAAGAGACGAGAGAATCGAAAGGAAAGGAAATAAAGTGGAGAGTTTGGCAACAAATTTGCGAAGTGTTGAAACAACTTTGCCTCTAATTCGAAGAACACGTCCAATCTGTGGAAGATTTCCAATTGCATCGTCTTTCTTCTCCTCTTTGAATATATTCCCTCCGAACAGTTCGCTTGTCCTCTCAGGAGCTTTTACGTCCCGCACTAACTCATAAACTTACATCTTTTCACTTTTAACTTTAAGGCCAAATATCATAAATTTCTAGGTTTTTTCTTCGTACTCGCTCATATCCAATCATCATCACTCTAAATTTAATGCTCTTATTATACGAGCAACCTTCTTCAAGTGGCATGTTGGCATGATTTTGAGCTAAAAATTAACTGAGGGTGAGCACCGGATCTAGTTCAACACGAGAATCGGAATTGGCCTCGATTAGAATTGGTTCAATTCCTAGTTTTGCAAACCTAGCCAAACTAGTTCGAATCCTGATTTCAAGCCTGAAATAGCTTCAGGTTCTAAATTGATTTTGAAACCTCTTTTAGGAAAAAAAAAAAAAAAACTTTTACAGTGATCAAGAGTTGAACAATGTTCTTCCACATGAATACTTGACCAACAAATGCTTTTGCAGAGAAATGGTACGATTTTTTTAATTATCAAAATGTGGTTTCTTACCTAAAACAAATGGTGCAGTTCTCAATTAAAATGAGAGGATTCCCAGCTAGAACCGCAAAACTAGATCGAAACCAGCTGGCTTAGGTAGTTTCCTAAACAAGCTGGTTTGGTTTCCGGTTCCAATCTTTTGAAACCTGGCGGGGAACCAATCTACTCTTAACCGATACCCCTTAAAAATAACCACCCACCATTCTAGAAATATGTGTGACAATCTTAACTACACAAGCTATATAATCTTCTTCTTTTTTAACAAATCTCACATTTAACACCATTAATAAAGGCAGCTTTAATTTTAGCAATTATTAAGTCTATTACCAGTGTAAATTGTTACAGATAGTTCCGTAATCGAATTCGCCCATGTGTAATCCATCTAATGTTGAATGCGTGAGAAAAATTCTTCACCGACAATAGATCCGAATAAATTTCGACTGTGAGATGTGAAATGTGTAAAGAAAAAGTTACACAAGCTCTATATCTGATATTAATCTTGTTCATAACAACAAAATTGGTCATGGAGATGAATATTTTCAAATTTTCATGGTTGATGTTCCGCTAGAAATTCGTTCTTTTTCTTTTTCAGCGGTGATTTCTGTTTCTGTTGTTCTTCATTCATCTAGACCCTCCTTCCATATATATGTTTCACACAAAAAGTATCACCAAGGAATAAGTATGAATAGTCCGTTTGAATGCGGACACAAAGTGAAAATTCATCAATCACTCGTACATAAAGGGAGCTAGTGAAAATCTTTGACTTATGCTCCTTGGAGTGCTCTTCAAGTAATGTATAGAATCAAGTTGTTTGGGAAAGGAGCATTATTATCGTGGATAATTTTCATGAATATTGTTGAGTAGAGACTTTGAAGGTACTTATCGGAAGTGCGTCATAAAAGAATTACAATTTCCAATGAACCGATATACTTTTCTCATGTCATAAACAACCGATTTTTAAGATACCGGACTGAAAAGAATTATTAAATATGCTCAATCAAAGCTCCAAGGACACTATTAACTCGACCCAATTGCACGTTGATTGTTGAGATGGGCGCATAAATGCATATTGTTCAACTTAACTTTATTTTAAAAGTTTGAAGCAATGAATTATGATTAATTAAGATATATTAACTACTCTATATCATACCAAATCTCCAATATGAAATTTCTCTAATATAACTTTCACGTGTGCCTCTAGGTAATAAAAAAAACAGAAATTAACATTTCCTATTTTTGAAAGGATCTTATCAACTAGGGTCTCAAGCATCAATGAAACATCTAAGCAAGGAAAGTTTGTCATTTTCAAGGTACCGTCTTTTATCAATTATAATCAAGGGAAAAAGCCACAAAAAACTTCAAATTTTGTCCATTGTGACACTTTATCCTAAACTATTTTTGTGACACCAAAAACCCCAAACTTATAACCGCATGACACATTTATCCCAAAAAAATTTTGTGACACAAAAAATTTCAAATTTATATCCATGTGACACATATACCCCAAACTTTTTTTGTGACATCAATTTTTTAGGGTAAAAGTGTCACATGGATACAAGGTTGGGTTTTTGGTGTCACAAGAAAAAGTTTGAGGTAAATGTGCCACACTGTACAAGTTTAGGGTAAATGTGTCACATAGGTACAAATTTGAGATTTTTTATGTCACAAAAAAAGTTTGAGGTAAATGTGTTACTATGGGCATAATTTAAGATTTTTGGTGGCTTTTACCCTATAATCAATGCATTGAAAATAAAGATGTTTCTTTATTGGGTGGGGTTAACGAGTTCCCTAAAAGCACTCTTTAATAAAGACCCTTTTTGAAAAATATGTTTCTCCTATATTAATCTCTCGTAGAATTATCACACCAAAACAAAAACATTTCTTTTATTCCTTAGATCAGCGCCGCGATGTGCAGCAAGCAACTTAAAAATGAAAATCTTGTGGTGTGAAAAAAAAAATCAAGGCAGAGCGACTTTTCTTTTGTTGTTTGCCCCCGGGACAACAAGGGAGCAGACAGAGACCTTTGCACATTGCAAACTTGCTACGAAAATCAAAGGAGGCAACTTACGTTAAAGAGACATATCAATGCGTTCTCGATATTCCGTGAATAATTAATAATTAATCAATCGATCGATCAATTAATTAATTAATTCGCTTCCTAGGACAGAGAAAACGTAGGATTTACTCCAAAGCATGGAGCTCGTGCCTGACTAAATTGCAAGTTCATCAACGTGGTCGCTGACTCGCTCGATAATGGTGATGTGGAGTGATGAAAAGATTCCCCTGAAAACGTAGATCAGAAATATAATTTAATGTCGGATTTCGTCGACGGGTATTTTAAAACATTAATTCAATAACCTAATGATAAAACATTATAACATTTAAAAATAGGAATGATGCTTACTATGTTTCGCAAATTCTTTACTTTATCTTTTACACAAAACACAGAAAGAGAATCACAAGTTCTAAGACGAAAAGAAGAAACATCATAAGTGGCAATGGTCGAACATTTCGCCTAGGACATCGTACGTAAACTTGAAATCTTGGTCCTGATTTTTAGGACAGCTATAATCCAATAGAGGACACACCAGAAGGAAGGAAGAAAAAATCGCTTTGCTAACTTGTCTGGAGTCACCATGTGAAAGTTCTTATGGCTCTCTGACATGAATGTTTGTAGCCAAAGCATTACACCAAAAGCTAGTTTAAGCTATGTTTCTTTTATGAAGCATGATATTTTCTTCGAGGAAAAAATAAAAAAAAATTCTTAAACATATTGCATTTGTGTCAATTCAATTCTAAACATTTTAATCGGGTTAATTCAATTTTAAATATTTTCACATTTTGTCAATTGAGTCCATCCGACCCAAATTGCTGATGTGGACGTCGACCATTCTATGTGGCACGACCAACATTGATGTGGACATTTTTTACAATTTTTTTAAAATATAAAATTTTAATTACTTTCTTTCTTTTTTATTATTATTTTTTCTTTCTTTCTTTTCTTTTCATTTTGGGTGGCAAGGGTCAGCAAGCCCCTCACCCTGGCCCTTGCCAAATGTGGGCAAGGGCCTTCGCTGCCTTGCTCGCGGCTAGCGAAGGCATGAAGGCCCTCGCCTAGAGCCTTCGCGGCCCCACCCGCGACCTCACCCAAGGCCTTCGCAGCTCTTGCCAGCGGTCGATTCCTTAGCTTTGCTTGACTCCCTCTCTTTCTTCGCAGGTTCCACCCATCATCGACTGCTCTGTTCCCTCTGCTGGGTTTTTTTTTTTAATTTCCTGCTTTAGTGTGTTAAGAAATGTTGCCCATCTTTTAGCTAATTTTGTTCTGCATTTTGTGGGGTTTTGGCAGTTGGTCAATCTCGGGGCACGGTTGACTGAGATGTCGCAAGAAAGATATGAAGTGAGGGAGAAGAAGAATTTAAAGAAGGTAATGTACTTTTTTTATTGTTTAGATGCTTAATTCACCCCTTTCCTTCGAGTCCCTCGCTTATTGGTCTATGCTTGTGATGCAGAGATGAAGGGGCCTGAAGCTTCATGGGCAATGTGGAAAGTGACTCGGAGTGAGTGTTTTATAGATGATTTGTTTAATGATGGGGGAGTGGTCTGAGGATTTGTTATGGAGGGAAGTGGAAGAGTTCTTGATTATATGTTGTGCTTGTAAAGTAAGTTATCTTCCATCTTAAGACAACGAGAGTGGTTCGTCCTCGTCCTCGTCCTCGTCGCGGCCTTGTAATTTTGACTCATTGTATTTTGTTATTGGGATGATTACACCGTGGGGAAAAAAAGGATGATGGGGAGAGCTCGTGCTTTCGCTCCGGTGGCTGTTGAAATGCGTCTAAAATTTTAGTTAGTTCGTCTTCTTGACACGTTTATGAATTGCAATGTATTTTGCTTCCTGAATGAACGGACGAGGAAGTCCAAGTTGTTGTATTGGTGCAAGCCTGAGTACAAAAAATCGGAAGTTGAATTGCATTTCACTTTGCTGCAGGCAAAATGACACTAGAAGTGCCAAAACTAGTGTACGGCGATCATTTTAATGCCAAAACTTTTCGCCCGCTCACTTAAGTGCCAAAATCGGATAAAAACAATCACTTAAGTGCCAAAATCAGATAAAAACAATCACTTAAGGGCCGAATCAAAGAAATTCCAGTCAAACTGATTACATGGCATTTATAATTAAAAAAATAAGTCCACATGGCGGTCCACGTCATAAAAAAATTCAAAAATAAACTAAATTAGATTAATAAAAAAAAAATGGATGGTCCATTGTCAAGCCTCGCTGGCCATGGGCAAGGGTCCAGCAACGACGAGGCTTGCCTCGCCAGGGCAACGCGAGAGCGAGTTCTCACCTGGGGCCGACGATCGGCAGCGCCCATCCACACTGCCCTGCCTTGCCCTTTTTTATTTTGTTTTTGTTTTTTAAATAAATTTTTTATCTTTTCTTTTATTTTTTCATTCTAATAATATAATTTGAAGAAGAAAATTAGTTTTTTTATTTTTAAAAATATTGACTGGACCTCCGGTGGCTCAAAATATTAAAACGCCATGTCAGATTTTCGGTTGTCATGTCGGCTTCAAATTGGAATTGGCATTTAAGTGATCGTTTTTTAAAAAAGTTGACATTTAAGTGATCCGAAAAAAAGTTTTGACATTAACGTGAGCGCCGTAAACAAGTGTTGGCACTTCTACTGCCCTTTTGCCCTTTGATGTAGGTTTCTTTGCTTTACTAAGGAAAGGAGTTCCATTAGGTCCTAGCCTGCGTCGTTTGTCAATGCTAAGCTAAGGTCTCGGTGCATTGGCAGAAATTTGGCAATTTATGTTTGAATCTGCTGCCTTTCTTCGGCTGAGTTGGAAGCTTGTTTCGTAGACATCTATTCAATTATCGAGTGAACCTAATAGATGTACTAAAGTAAATTCGAGTCGTCAAATCTGGTGCGAGCTTCATGAGATTCATCATTGAATGATTCGACTTTAGTTTACTGCATATGTTATTATCATGTAATAGTGTTTGACGAAAGGCTTTAACCGACTTTTACATGTCCCTAAATGATTCAGTATTTCTTGAGAAATTATATTCCGTCCATGCTATGTTCGATGTAGGGGATCCGTCGCAATCCGGGGTAATTGTTCAAAAAGCTCAAAATTTATTATACAGCGGTCAAATTAGTTTTAAACCTTTCAACTGTGCCAACGTAACCCTAAAAATTTTGAGGATTTGCTAAAGTGGTCATTCCGGTCTATTTTGGCCAGAAATCGCTAATATGGACTCCAATCAATTTACATAGCACGGTCAACACTGATGTGAACGATTTTTGCAAATGACATATTTACATAGAGAGCTTAAAGTGAGTTTAATGGATAGGTAGTGGTTTTGATGGGTTTGGTTAAATATGGGTCTATATATAACAAAAGATTCTAAATGAATTAAATAGGCCTAATTGAGTCAACCCATTTTTAACCCTATCGAAATTCAATCCGGCCCACCTGTTTGACATCGCCCAGAATTCAATAACTGTATTTGGACGTGGCTTATTGGAGTTCGTTTGTATGTTCTTAAAAAGGAACTGTGAACACAAACACACACATATATCTAGTATAAATGTGAGATAATTGGCGATTTTAGCTTAATATTAGTATAATCCATAGAGGAACATGGAAGAAGGCGACCATTGCACGATGAACATTCTCATGTCTTACTAGTATTTGTATATATATGTCCCACGTATCGAAATCCGGTGTACTCTCATCTTTTATATGAACGGATATAATTGATTCATGTAACATGTGAATATCTCATCTATAATGACTTAATTATAGGTTACCTCGCTTACTCTATTGTCCCTTGACAATTTTCTAAGATTGTTTTATGTAACTCGATACTTTGAATATAACTTGATATAAGAGACGATAATAAGTTAAGACTCGTTTTTTTTTATTTGTTTTGGTTCTTAATTAGTCATATAAAGATGAAACACAAATAAGAGGGAAAACTATCCATTTAATCCTAAACCTATTTGTATTTACTTCAGTTCAGTCATAAACTTTTTAATTTTGCCAAAGCAATCATAAACCTTTGCATGAAATTCCCATGTAGTTCATCTAGCCGATTGTCACCATAAATTGCTAATGTAGCGTCCAGTCATCACCAACCATTTTACATGTCAGCTGACACGGAGAACTTGTGGATTGCTACGTTAGCGATTTCTTTTCGTCTGGAAGGACTACATTGAAATTTCACATAAATGCTTAGGACTACATTGACAAAATTGGTTAGTATGAGATCGAACTGGCATAGGTTTAGAATTGATTGGGTAATTCCCCAAATAAGATTATTCTAGGTCTCTAAATCTTTTAATCAAGTAATCTCAAGAGCATCAACTCTTTTAAATCGAAAGATCTTTCTTTTCAAATGAACTATGGAGTAACTTGAAGTCCAAATTCTATCAAGTTGTCCTATAGAATGTTATTGAACAAGTATCATACATGTACTTTATTGACCAAAAGTGTTGGAAAAATTCTACCTTTGGTCCATATACTCTCTACTTTTCTAATCAAGTCCATATACTTCCATTTCGTCTAATTGAATCCTTATACTTAAATGAAATGTATAATAAGTCCATTTGCACAAACTTTGGCCAAATCCAGTTGATGTAAACGTGGGTGGATGTGGGAGAGTGACGTGGACTAAATATTGCTTACATGTAGGAAAATGAATGGATTAAGGACCTATTTGTCTAGAATTAAGTAAAAGCAAAAAGTACTTTTTTGCATTCCCTTCGAAATTTTAAATATTATTAAAATTTAAAAAAATTATGAAAAAATTAGGGCAACGCTATTTCCACTCCCAATTTGGCTAAGACGCTCCTTTTTCCTAGTTAACTCACCAAAATAACCTCCTCTGTCTCTCTTCAATTTCTTATTTCTTTTTTATCAGGCTAACCCACAAAACTTCTTATATATTTATCTTCTCTCACATTAGTTTCATAGTACAAATGCTCCATTGCACCCAACAAAATATCATTTTACCATGCATCTTGTTATCACTTTGCCTAGACAATGTTGTCAATTTTAATATATGGTCTCATATCTTCAATCATAAGATATTTTTATTTATCAAATAGTATGAGCGAAACTATATTTCAAAGTTGAAAATTAAAATTCATTTTAATTAGGGTTAATTCCACGAAAAACCCCAAACCAGTACACATGTGACAAATTTATCCCAAACTAATTTTTTTACCACGAAAAACCTCAAATTGGTACATCTGTGACAAATTTACCCCAAACTGGTACACCTGTGATAAATTTACTATTCGTTAGTTTCCATTAAATTAGGTTAACACCACAAAAAATCCCAAACTATCATACTTGAGACAAATGAAGGATAAAACGCTAAATTGGTACACCCCGTCAATTTTCACGTATCATCAAACTCAACAATTTAACGGTAAAATTTGACGAAAACTAACGGAGGGTAAATTTGTAACAGGTGTACCAGTTTGAGATTTTTCATGGTCAAAAAATTAGTTTGGGATAAATTTGTCACGAGTGTACTGGTTTGAGGTGTTTCTTGGTATTAACCCTTTTAATTACCTAGTGATCTTTATAAAAAAAAATGGAAAAGAAAATTTGTTCAAAATATGGAAAAAAAAAAAAAAGGTTAATTTGTTAGAAGCATGATCAAATGTCAAACATATTTATACTTAGATTATAAACACATAAAGGAAAAAAAAATCTTGTTGTTCTAATCCTACAAGCTGAAAACTTTCTTCTCATTATGTGCTTTGAAAGTGCATAAGGTGTGTAAATAAATTGTCAACCCTCATCTTGCAATTATTATTCAAACGTAAAAGGCTCAAAAGAAAACACAAAGTAACGATTTTAACTTTAAAAACCTACGAACTTATTTCGAAAAAACAACCACAATGTCAAAATCTGTCAAATTTGAAGTAAAGTTTCCCTAAAACTAATTGATTAAAAATAGGTAATTAATTGTGTGTTCATAAGCTGTCAAAATTAGAAATTTCTATGTAACATTTGTGATTAAAAAAATATGAGATCGTAAATTAAAATTAACAACCTTCTCTAGGAAAAGTGATTAATAGGATGTAGTGAAAGCTGGTAAGATAAGAGAAATGATAATAATAGAAGGCAATTTTGTGGGTTATCATAAATTGAAGAGAGAGTGAGAGAGGAGGGTATTTCGGTAAGTTCACTAGAAAAATGAGTGTCTTAGCCAAAATGGGGGTGAAAATAGTGCCGCCCAAAAATTATATATGAATCTACGTATATACATCTTTGCGAAAATTTCGGATGTTTCAGATTTAAAAAAAGTTCAAATTGCATATGTTGCAAAATTTAAATTATGCAAGATGTAAAATAGCAAAAGTCTATTCACACACGTCATGGAATTCTTTTAATTTATTTTAAAATGCTCCGACAAATTTACTATCCACGGTGTGTGTCATGTAGGTATTCTTTTATTCAAGTTACGCTCTTGGGTCCTCTAACAACCAAAAAGTAAAGAGAGACGACTAGGCCCTGTACTCAACTAAACCTGTCAAAGTGTCATAGATCCATTTTTTAACCCGTATTTGATGGGGTAATTTGTTAAATGGGTCGATTATATTCAGTAAATGGGTTTCGAATAATAAAACCAAAATAATATAGGTATTAAATGGGTTCATAATTTATTTAGACCCAATTCATCTCTATGACTCTCTCTCGCCCTCACTCGAACTCACGTTTTCACCTCAATTTGAGTATGAGATTTTTAGATTGAGTCAGGTTGGATATGGATCAGGTCAGATGCGAGTCACTAGATTTGTATTACATGGAAATAAGTTCAAATGGGTTAAATAGGTCAATTTGGGTCAACCATTTTTTATCCGACCCGACCCACCCATTTAACGGGTCTATACCTATTCAGCAAAAGAGCAAAGCCACAAACCCTAGAATACGCGAACCAAGCAATAAAATCAGAGTAGCGGAAGCTAGCACTTGAAGAAGACAGAGAGACTCAGGCTCAGCCAAACGAATGGAAGATTTAAAGAAAAGAAACCTGGACTAGGCCATTGGAAATGGCGATTTCTCTTCCAATTCCGAAGAGCACCTATGCTCGCTTCTCAAGCTCCTCGCTAAGCCCCACCTCATCAAGCTCCTTGTAAAGCCGTGTGCTTCTTTGGCCTACCTTTCGCTCTTTCGTTGAATTGAATCTTTATTGTCTTTTCTTTAGCATTTCGATTTCACAATCTGTATAAATTAGCAATGTTAGGTGATTGATCAGTTAATTGTTGTCTTTTTTTATTCATTTCAATTAACATGTGCCAAGCAGATCAATAAAAAAGAATGGGTAAATTCGCATTTCCACAGTCAACCGATCAAATCTCCTCCGGCCCACCGTCGATCATAGATGCCTTAGGTGTGAAGTGAGGTTGAAGTGGGTCATTTTTTTTTTTTTGGGAAGATGGGAAGAACGGGTAAGGACACCAGAAGTATCAAAACTTATGTACGACACTCAATTTAGTGCCAAAACTTTTTTTTCGGATCACTTAAGTGCCAAAATTGGAGAAAAATGATCACTTAAGTGCCAAAAATTTCTCCAATTTTGGCACTTAACTGATCCAAAAAAAAAATTGATACTTAAGTGATTCGAAAAAAATTTTGGTACTTAAATTATCATTTTTCAAAAAAGTTAGCACTTAAGTAATCCAAAAAAAAAATTGGCATTAAAATGAGTGTCATATATAAATTTTGACACTTCTGATATACTTTTGCCTGGAAAGAACTATTCTCATTGTTTCACTCAGAAAGGAGTGGGACACATACATATTTCTATGAGCAAGATGTGTTATGTAAAAGTGAGACAATAGGGGAATTCTGGATTGATGTTAGTGAAAAAACTATCAATTTAGACATATACAGAGTTCAATATAATTCTAAACCTTTCAATTGTATCAACGTAATTCCAAACCTTTACATGAAATTCCAATATAGTCTTTTCCACCAATTATGCCTGAAATTATGGATGATTGGTTCTAGGGTGGGCCGGTTCCCACCCTGAAAACATGACCACCCATTGTTGACACCTAAATTTTGACCCCATTTTAGGAATAATTTATAATTTATTTCAGTAATTAATTTGCATAAAAATTAGGGGTCGACCCGGTTTGTAGCCAAAAATATTTAAATTAATTGCAATTAGTTTTCATATAGTTTTATAATTACCTTTCAGTAATTTAGATTTTCATGCACTTGCATTTGATCGGATTAAGTGGCTAAATCGAACTAAAATTGGACATGTGGACGGGCCCAGAACACATTGCAAATTCGGGCCACGTCATGAGGAGAGGGCTGCTGGGTTTTAGGAGGTTTATGGCCTAATTTAAGCTTAATTCAGCCCACTTTAATCAAAATTTGGAAAAAAGTCTTTTTAGTAATTAAAAATTCATTAATTAATTAGAGAAATGTTAAAATTGAGCCCGAAAGGGACGATAAGTCCATGAGAGGGCTGAATTTCGACCAACCCCATCAAATGGGCTGGCCAAACCATGTGGGACTAGATTGAATAGAAAAAGCTCATCGGGGGCCAATTTGCAAATATGGAAAAGTTCAGAGGCCAAAGTGCAAATATTGAAAAATTGGCAAAAACCCCTCGAGCTTACCTATATATACTTCATTAAGCTCTGAGATAGGGGGGAGGCCATTCTCTCTAAAAAAATACACAAAGAATTCGAGCAAAAATAGAGAGAGAGAGAGAGGAAGGGAGATCGGGCAACCGCAAAGCCACCTTTCCGTGGTCGATCGGCCCTCACCGATGAACCTCCAGTCGTCGACCGCCCATCAACTTGAACTACGTGTTTCTTAGTTCACCTCCGTGTAGATTGATCGTCCTGAAGAGCCACAAACGCAGAGAACCGAGGCAAAGAAGAGTGCCTATCGACCAACCTCGTGCCCAGAAACCTAGAAAAATATAGCAGATTCTAGTTCGTCGAGCCACCTTACGAGGTGATTTCTCGTCAGCTCCGGCTACCCCTCGAGACCCACGAGTAGTCAGAGCGAAGCCCTTACAACGTAGTTTCAAGGTCTCCAAGCCAATCATCCTAAAAGGCCTTAATCGCATTAGGATCAACTGAAGAAGAAGGTCTGTCGGAGACCGCGTTTTTAGACCAAAAACAAGGGTCGACGCCTAATCGCTGCTGTTCGCCCCCCTCCACTGCTGCTTCGACCACTCCTAAGCGTCTAGTGGTGTTCCTTGAAGTCCTAAGTGTGTCTCCAATCGAAGCCCAGTCGAAGACAAAGCCGCAGAAGTCCCTAAACCAAACACCCACAAGGTGTTTGACAAATTGCCCAAGAGGGAGTTCGAGTTCCATCACCGTCCAGCCACCGTTTGCTGCTTCCCTAGTGTTCCGTCGGCCCCCCAAATGCTCGATCATGGCTGGTGGCTCCTCAGTGGCCGGCCCTAGCTCGTGGTTCGCAACTCCAAAAAAGGAAAGTCGATATTTCCTCACCCAATTTAGGCAAGTATCAAATATTAATTTAATTAATTTCGGATAAATTTTTCCTAAAGTTGAAGCAAAATTCGAAATTAATTTTAATGGGAAATAATTAGAAAGGTGGATTTTATTAGAAGATCTATCTTTAAAATCATCTTTAGCAAGATGTGATTTTTTAGAAATCACATCTTGTCACATATCATGCATATTTAACAAGATAAACATTATCTCATAGGATAGTTTCATCTTTAATTAATACTGCATATAGGATAGATTGCATCCATTTTAGATAATATTCCATCTTAAAACATTTAGAATTAGGAATAAGATTTTTCTAAAATTTTTAGAATCTTCACTTAGGATGGTCTAAATTTTATGCATTTTTAATTCCGAAAATCATTTAAAAAAATACCAAATATATTCATCATGTGCGTGTCATATTTGCCATGTCATTAGTCTAGGTTCATTTTAGAATAATGCCTAGGTTCATTTACGATCCCGTCTAGGTTCATGCATTAGTATCATGTCTAGGTTCATTCTAGCGTCATGCCTAGGCTCATTTATTAATTAATCTTAGTCATTTAGGATTAATTAATTAAATGCATGTCATATAATTTAGTTGCATAACACTTTTCCCCGTCATTTAGAAAGGTAAGCTTAAGGTCATTAATGCATGTTATATAGAATAGAACTTTAATGCATGTCATTTTTATATGTCATATAGTTTAGTCATTTAAATAAATGTTTCGCATGCCACATCAGAATAATTGTCATATCTCATGTTATTTAGCATAATTACATCTTAATATAGTTGCATCGCATTTTCATTAAATAAGTGAAAACCTAAAAAAGGGTAATTGTATTAGTCTAAGTCCTACGCTTGAGAGATAAGCGTTAGGGATTAGGCTGCAGCGTCCAAGTATGTCATCTCTACCCTAATCTTGTAATTTATTTAATGCTTTGTTTTATGAGTGTTAAATAATGATTGCGCACCCGCATGGTCACCTCACGTGTTAGGACTTTAGTCTAAAAATTAATCCAAACTGTATGCCAAACATTTTTCATGAAATGAAATCGGTACCGAAAGGGCGTTAGATAATCATCTAGCATAATCAAGTTCCCGAACTTGGAAATCTCAGGTTCGTAGAAATAAAGCATTATCTCCCTAATGTTTTATTTAGGTGTCTAATTGATCTACTGAGAAACTGATTAGTGACAACTCCAATTTGAACATTTTGCATGTTTAACAACTTGAACCTAAGTCCCGATTTGGTGGAGTTTGGGAGAACTCGAACTAGGTTAGTTAATTCAATTAATTAACTTAGTAATTCATTAACCTAGGTTTTTCTAAAATTTAGGTTGTGACACCCACAAAGGACCGGTTCCACTAATTAAGAATTGAGAACCACCCATTGGTTCCTAGACTCGCCTGGAACTGGACCAATAGTGGTTCGGTCCTGTTCCCGGATGGGTCTATGGAACCGGCCATACCTTCCAAGAGAGCGTACTGAGTTGAGTCGCACAATCACCTGAGAAAAAGCGTAGGAAGCGATCGAGAGCGACAAATAGAAAGGGCTGGAGGTGAGAGGCGATCGAGAGTGACAAATAGAGGGCCAGACGATCGAGAGTAACCAAGTTGAGACTTGAGAGGATTCGTGAAAGAGAAGAGAGCGAGATGAGGTATCTTGTGGTCCCGGCAGTAAAGCCCAGAGGGGTGGTGAGTCCGTTGGTCAGCATCTTGGGGCAGCCCGGGGAATACTTCACAGACAGAAACAAGATTTAGAAAAAAGATGAACTTATTTAGAAGAACTAATTCATCCTCTAATAGTTCTATATTTGAGATGTCACAAGTTGAAGGACCTATTCATCGAGAAGAAATAACTATTGAAGATTTCAACAAATCCATTGAGAATTGGAAAATTCCTAAAATTAAACATGATCAGATTTACAAGGAATCCAAGTTTCCTAAATTATTCAAATCTTCATACTATATCATGGCCACAGAAGAAAGGGATGTTCCTCTTTCTTCATCTTATACTTCTCTTCAATTATTAAATCCAGACTCCTTGAAAAGCCATCGTCTCAAATATAATTATTTACATATTGGTATGATCCAGGTTGGGATCAAACCCCTCATTAAGGAAGGTTTGGACACCTCCATCCTTTTAGTTCTTCGAGATGCACGCCTCTTAAACTACAAAGAATCTGTTTTAGGAACAGCAGAGACTAGTCTCTGCAATGGTCCTATCCACCTTGATTGCTCTCCAGATTTTACCATATCCCTTAAGGATAAAAATATCCTTAAATCCTTGACTCTCCAGATCAAAACTCACAACTACCATTTAGCCGAAGGTTCTATACCTTTAGCCTTGATCTATAAGGTCCATTATAAAGCCATGTTTTCAGCCTTTGGTAGTAGAGCTTTTAGACATCACATTAAAGGAGAAACTCTTCTCCTACAAACTGATATTTCTATAGCAAATACCATAGTTCCAAGGACTATTAGGTGGGATGAAGTCACCTTACCTGAATAATGGAAGATTGAGAACCAAGTTTCTCAGCCAACCATTCAAAACAGCGATCCTACCCATATTATACAACATCCCAAAGGAAAAGTTACTATCCAATTTAACAGAAGATCTTTTGACCTTGATCTCACCCTTCATTTAGTACTTCTTCATCCAGAAGATCAGTGGATCTTCACCCAGAACTACCTCCAGTTATCACCATACCAGCCAGTAACCTTGGTAGTTCCAACAGGTTTAATAGACCAAACCCTACTGCTCCACCACTTACAAATTTAAGTGGCATTGACACTAGGACTGGAATAGCTCAACCTGTTTATCATGAAACTCCTGAACCTACTCAATCTTGAATGGTTAATGATGACCCAGAATTAAATGTCCTTGAAAAAGACTTTGAACCTGATAGAGTCTTTTTAAATAAGGATTTTAACTCAGTCGAGAATACCCAAATCAGAACATGATTTTTTGACAACTTTAGCATTCAAGCCACAGCCATCAAGGAAAAATATTATGAGTTCATGTATCAAATATGATCTTATATATTCTTTTTTGATTGGTTTGAAAAATATTTCCTTCACACAAAGGAAATATCTGTCCTTGACAAACAATTTAAGTGGAAATTGGATTATAGACAAATAATTGAGTCCAACCACCCTCCACTTCATAAGCTCAAAATATCCCACAGAGACAAGGAATCCATGCTTCTCCTTTCAAATCCATTCATGATTCTGACAATTTAGGAATTCAGAAAGTTATTGAACAAAACAATTTTACCAATCAACATATTCATTCCATAGGAGTTCAATTAAATAGAATTGAAAATTCTATACCTTCAACTTCCTCTCATAATACTTTGAAAACTCCTCTTTTCAAAACTTTTGAACTTCCAAAGACTTTTAGTAACCAATTTACTAAAGCCTTAGAAACCAAAAGAAGAGAAATTAAGATTGGAAAATCCCAATCTCAAGAATCAAAATCTTCTTTAATCTTAGAAACTCCAAAAGTTGGGGGAAATTTAGTCATCAATGATAGCCAAATTCATGTCCTCAACAAGGACAATTCTATGGAAGAACCAGTTCCTGAGATTAATAGGATTTCTTGGAAAGAACCACAGAAATTATACTACTCCAGGGCAACTCCTCCTGATTTACTCTTAGAAGAGTCATTCCAAAGAATTCAAAACAAATACTCTTCTGATGCTATTTATGAATGGAACATAGATAGCGTTTCAGAACAAAATTTAATTAACTTTTTAAATCAAATGGTGATGCTTGTTACAACATACAAGACATCTCCTGATACAACAAACCAACAAACAGCATATCTTTTAATTGCTGGATTTTCCGGTCAATTAAAAGAATAGTGGGATAATTATCTCTCAGAAGACCCGAGAAATAATATCCTCCATGCTTGTAAAATTGATGATAATGGTCAAACAATGTTTGACGATTATGGTCAAGTTATACAAGATGCTGTCAGCACTCTAATTTATTCCATATCCCAACATTTCATAGGAGATCCTTCTGTGATTAGAGACCAAAACCAAGATCTCTTATCTAATATGAAATGCAAATCTTTAGGTGAATTCAGAGAATACAAAGATGTATTCCTCCAGCGTGTCCTTCTAAGACCATATTGTAATCAACCTTTCTGGAAAGAAAAATTCTTAGTAGGTTTACCGATCTTAATAGGAAATCTAGTTCGCGAAAAACTTCGTGAACATTTTGGAGAACAAATTCCTTTCGATAATCTTTCTTATGGAGAAATCATATCTTTCGTTTACAAAGAAGGAACATGACTTTGTAACGACATTAAGTTACAAAAACAATTAAAGAAAGAAGACAAATTAAAAACAACCTCCTTGAGAGATTTCTGTTCCCAATACAACCCTTCTTATAAACCTTCAAAAAAGAAGAATAAGAAATGTTCTGGTAAATGTGCTCCTTCAAAATCAGAGGATAAACCAAAGGAAAAAATCATAAAATTTAAAAAGAATTTTCAAAAGAAAGAAAGTCCTAAGCAAGAAATAACAAAAAAGAGTCTAAAAGACCTTACTTGTTACAATTGTGGAAAGAAAGGACATACCAAAAGATTTTGCCGCTTAAAAAAGAGGCTTAGTGAATTAAAACTTGAATAAGATGTCTTTGAAGAACTGAATAATCTCATGATAGATTCTTCAGAAGATTCTTCAGAAATATCTTCTTCCTCAGAAGAAGAAGAAGAAGAAGAAGGTCTTCAAGTCAATCATATTGAAACATCTGACACTGAGCCAGAATTGTCTAAAGAACAAAATTTAGAAATCAATGTTTTAACTAAGACAGAACAACTCATCCTTGACACAATTGATCAAACTTCTGATTTAGAAGAAAAGCAACAAATGTTACACAAATTTAATCCTTCACCTTCATCCATTCAGTATAACAAACCTTATAATCTTACTGAAATTTTAAACAAAGGAAAAAAGCAACAAGCTCGTCCTACCACCCTTTCCGATATTCAACATGAAGTTTTTCAACAGAAAATTGAAATTCGTGATTTCAAATTAAAATATATGGAAATCCAAAGAGAAATTTTAGACATTAAAACTCGTGTTCTAAAAGGAAAAACAAAGGAAGAAGAATTCGAAGAAAACTCCTCTAATCTTTTGCCTGATAACAACTTCCTCTTGTTACTTTTTGAAATCACATCCAGAAAATGGATCATTGATATCTCCATCAAAATTGAAAATGAATTTATCCTAGAAACAATTGTCCTTTTCGATACTGGAGCTGATTTAAATTATATAAGAGAAGGATTAATTCCAACAAAGTTTTTTGATAAAATAACTGAATCTTTAAAATCAGCCTCTGGAAACAAATTAAAAATACAATACAAATTACCAACAGCCTCAATAATCAAAGATAACATTTCTTTAAACACATCCTTCTTTTTAGTCAAAGATTCAAAACAAAATGTTATCCTCAGCACCCCATTTATTACTCTAATCCAACCTTTCAAAGTAACCCATGAAGGGATTGAATCCAGAATCAAAGGTTGCAAAATATTTTTCAAATTTATTACCAAACCCCAGACCAGAAATTTAAATCTTCTTTAGGACCATTCAATTGCTGAAATTAATTCCTTAATAAAAAAATAAGGAAGACCATCTTCAATTTCTAAAAGAAGATTTAGCATTCAAACGGATAGAACAACAACTATCCCATGATCATATTCAAAATAGGATCAAAACCTTGGAACAAGATATTAAAAATAATATTTGCCCTACCCTTCCAAATGCTTTCTGGTCCCGAAAAAAGCATATTATTAACCTACCTTATGAAACGGAATTTCAGAAATAAACATTCCTACTAAGGCAAGACCAACACAAATGAATCATGAAGTCTTAAATTTTTGCAAAAAAGAAATTCAAGACCTTCTTGAAAAACATTTGATCCGCAAAAGCCAATCTCCTTGGAGCTGCTTTGCTTTCTATGTCAGCAAAAATGCTAAACTAGAAAGGGGGGTACCCAGGTTAGTCATTAATTATAAACCATTAAACTTCGCACTAAAATGGATAAGATATCCGATTCCTAATAAGAAAGACCTTCTTAATAGGTTACACAATGCAAGAATTTTTTCAAAATTTGATATGAAATCAGGTTTTTGGCAAATTAAAATTAATGAAAAAGATCATTACAAAACTGCCTTTACTGTCCCATTTGGTTAGTATGAATGGAATGTTATGCCTTTCGGATTAAATAATGCCCCCTCAGAATTTCAAAGAATAATGAATGACATTTTTAATCCTTATTCAAATTTCATCATTGTTTATATTGATGATGTCCTGATTTATTCTCTAACTATTGATTCTCATTTCAAACATATAAATCATTTCTTCAAAATTACAAAGCAAAATGGTTTAGCTTTATCCCCAACTAAGATTCTTCTATTCCAAACAAGAATCATATTCTTAGGTCATCACATTCATTTTGGAACCTTGATCCCCATTGATAGATCAATTCAATTTGCTGACAAATTCCCCGATGAATTAAAAGAAAAAACCCAATTACAAAGGTTTTTGGGAAGCCTCAATTACATAATTGATTTTATACCAAACATAAATATCATTTGTAAACCTTTACATCAAAGGTTAAAGAAAAATCCTCCTCTCTGGACATCAATCCATACTGATGCAGTAAGAAGGATCAAATTGATAGTAAAAGAAATTCCTTACTTACATTTAGCTGACCCTTCTGCTTTTAAAATTGTGGAAACAGATGCCTCAGAATTAGGATATAGAGGAATTCTCAAACAGAGAATCCATGATAAAGAGCAAGTTGTTCGGTTTATTTCCAAACATTGGAATGAAATTCAATAAAACTACTCTACCATTAAGAAAGAAATTCTTTCCATAATACTTTATATTTCCAAATTTCAAGGGAATTTATTAAATCAAAAGTTCTTATTAAGAATTGATTGCAAGTTTGCAAAAGATGTTTTGCAAAAGGGTGTATTAAATATTGCTCCAAAACAGATTTTTGCCAGATAGCAAGCCATACTTTCTGTTTTTGAATTCGATATTGAATTTATTAATGGCTCTTCAAATTCATTACCCGATTTTCTCACAAGAGAATTTCTTCAGGGATCAAAACCATGCCTCCAAAAACCAGAGACAAGGCTAAAGCTCCTGACCCAAAGCCAAACAAATTGACTCCAATCTCCAGCTGGCTTCAAGCAGCCTAGACCGAAACCAATTTAAACAAGTCTCTCCAAATTAAGTCAGAGCAAGCCTCTTCATCCAAGCAATCCCCCATTAAAACAGAAAACCTTTCTGCTATCCCTATTGATAAATTAATGGCTATTTGCCAAAAGAAACTTTGCAGGAGTTGCAAAGAAATTTGATCAAGGATTTAGCTACGACGGAACAGGTACAACGTCCTTCCCCATTAAAAAGAATTTCGAGTGAGGTGATTATTAGGCCAACGGCAAACCCTCCTCAAAAATCAATTCAGCCAAAATAAAAGTTTATTCAGAAAACTTTTTATGAGAAAATTTATACCGTTGAAAAGGATTTCTACCATGAAAACCCAAACATTTTTGCAAAAAACATGTTTGGAGAAGATTGATTTTACACTCCTCATGACCCATTCAAAACAATTGAATTCTACGAGAAAATTCTAGTAGAAACCAATTCAATGGAATTCAGGCATTTCACTGGCAGTAACAATGACATCAGTTATTCTACTGCAAAAATTAAAAGGATCATTTATCCTTCTCAATGGGAACCAACACCCATCACCATGAGGAAATTAAACGTTAGGCTATCCCAGCCTATCCCATTCAGACACAGCTTTAATTATTTTGACTACCAACAAGCCTGGTGGAATGTCTTTTTTCGCCAAAATGAACTTTACAAACATACCTAGTTGTTTTACTTCCAAGATGATTTTGATTTAACCCAAATACCATTTTGGTTTCACCGCTGGTGGGAGTCATTTGGACCAATACCAAACATCCTCCACGATTCAGCAAAAATCGGATACAAAATATTTATGAACAGGTTCGGCCAGATCCTGTTGAAGAACATTAAACCCCGACAATGATTTATTTCATCACATTCAAAATGTCTTGGGTAGCCGCTTGGCATTTTGATTATGTTAAATCTCCCTCCGACCTAGAGGTCTTGATCTTAATCAGAAGATATAAGGTCAAATGGTGGGATGGTTACCGATTTTGGGAAAAAATTTCTGAAGAGGCTGTAACTAGATAGCTAAATCAGAGGAATACTCTCAGAAATACTCCCTTTTTCCATAACAAGTCATTTGCCATTTCAAAATTGGCCTCAACCAAAATAGAGAAAGAATTCATTGATATGTGCAAACAAGCCATCATTGAACATGAAGAATCCCAAGAATCTTCTGGATCTCATCATAATGGGAACACTAATGAAGACGATTGCTACGGCATTGACCTGGCAGCAGATGAAGATTTATAATTCAACCTTGTATTCACTTAAACACTGTTCACTGTTCACTGTACACTTTAAAAAAACATTATACACTGTTCACTGTATCAACTTTTTACTGTAGTATTTTTACTGTTCACTACAGTAATTTTCGTTATTAAATACCCATTGAATCTTCAAGGTGAAGGAAGTCGCATTTCACTCAGAAAGAAGAAGGTAGAAGAACATCCTCCCGAGTTCTTCTTACACACACACACACTCTCTCTCTCTCTCTCTCTCTCTGTTTCTCTGACCTAAGGTTTCACTATTCAAGATTGAACCTCTCTCTTCATACACTATCATACCCACGCAGAGTCTCTTCTGCATATTGAAACACAAGTCCAACCCAAAATTGAACCTCACCCTTATCCCAAGGTACCCATACCTTCCAATCATAGCCAAGCTACAAAAGGAAGCCACAGATTCAAACACATCTAGTTCCGAAGAGGAACTTCTTGATTACCTCCGCCATACCTGAAAACCCAAAACCAATAAGTTTCCATCTTTACCCAGAAATCCTTACAGATCCCCAATTTACCTCTGAGTTCCAGATCTGCACATGATCTGTGGATTTTGAGTATTTTCTCAAAGCATTCAACTTTCAGCACTTGTATTTAACTTTATGCTCCTGTAATCCTTCAATTGATTCTATACAAGTACTTATTCAGTCTCTTCTACCTTTCGGTCTATATCCCCAAAAGGAAGGCAAAGCCTCCTCTGGTGGTAGCAAATCTTGCAATTTATTTTCTTACCATTTACTTTGAAGCAATTTACTTTCTCAGTCCCACTATTGACTGGTTATACCATCGCTTGTGGTGATTATTTAACGCTTTGTATTTTCCTTGCTTTACGTCGCATTTAACTTTATGAATCCAGAACAGCGTCATTATTTATCTTGGCAATTTATTTACTATCTTCGTTTACAGCGTTTTGTTCTTGCTCTTCCTGAATTATTGACTCTTGTATTCTCATTATTTACCTGCATAGACTATATTTTATTCTGTTCAGAATTAAACATTGAACTCAACGAACTATTGAGAAACTTAATTAACTGTTTAGAATTATTCTCCCTCCGTGGACAGACTAAGAGAAGACGTTTCAATTAAACCCCATAATCTTTTTCCACTCCTATTGAATCCCATACTTTCATCATTCTTCTCCTCATCTCCTGTAGTTATCCTCCTATCTTCGGATAGTCCCCTCAGATTATATATATACCAATCTAGTCCGGTTCAAGTGATCCTGGTGGGCGATTCCATACTTGGAACCAAGAACCACCCAAACCAGTCGATCTAGTCCGGTTCTAGGTGGTTGGGGTCCCATTTTTTTCATACCCCTACCTGAAATTGCTGGCTTGGCGGTCTAATCATCGTACTCCATCCTACGTAATACAACTAGCGATATGATGTGGACAAACTAAATTCAAATGACTTCGTGTTGCATACTTTTTTGAATCTTCTGATTTTGTTTCTTTATATTTTTGTTTTTCTTTTCTTTTCTTTTCTGGTTATTGTTCATCTTCTTCATTTTCCTTCGTTCAACAACTACACTCTCATCAAGCGCAAAGCCATTAGCCACAAAATTGACCCCCAAACCCATCGCCCCCTCAGCTCTGCCGCCCTCAGCATCCATCAAGCAGCAACGTCCCCTCCCTTCTTACTTGTCACTAAAATTGGCCATATCTCGAGCCTTGATTGCAAGCACTTGCAATCCTTCAAAACTTAGTGAGGCTTTTTCTTACTTCGCCGAGGATCTAAACATTCTGAGATAAGTTTTGTTCGTATTTAAATTTCTCCCTCTCCCATTGATTCTTAGCTTTGGAATTTGGTGTTTCAATGAAGTAGGGTTTTGGAAGGAAGCTATATTTGAGGTTCGTGGATATAAATTGTGCATTTAGTTCATTTTTTCCAATGAGTTTTGGGGCCCCAAAGCCCCTTGTGCAAATGCAAATGGCGTTTGACAAGTTTTTTGGAGAGCTTTGGTGAAATGCTATTGCATTTCCAAAGGCCTTTGGCTCAAGGTAGGTTCGGAAGTGCTTTGGAATGCTGCATTTTCGGAATGCAAATACAATTTTTCTTTTCCAACTTTGCCCTTGCTCAACTTTTATAATTCTGAAAGAGTCTCCACCTCACTCGACCTCACCAATGAGGGTTCAAGCCGACGGTGGGGGGCCGAGGAGGCTAGATTTGGCTGCCAACAAGCCTGGGCGATGCCGGCTAACCATGCTTGAGGTCGCTCGAATATTTTATGTACTTGCATGTTGGGTCTCTTTTGACTTCATAGGAGAGCAAATATGATGTATTTAAGGATTTACTAATGTTTTGCCAGAAATGTTTGTCGACGAAAGATCCTTCACCAAAGTATTTAATCTTTGATTTTTAAAGTGGAATCCAGTTTTGTGACTATTCGAACAAGAAACAATCACTATGGCTATACTAAGAACTAGAGTTAAGCAACAGAAGAATACTGATAAAGAATTGGTAAAGTAATTGTAGAAAGAATTGATAAGTGTTATTGATCGCGGAACCTTTACAATTGATCTACCTCTGCCTTTTATAGCCTTGTACAAAGGATAACCGTCAAGAGCGGTTACTATTCAAATTCTGAAATCCCAATAACCCCCGAGATTCCAGGCCTCTACTCTATTCACTCATAGGCGCATGTTCTTATTTGCAGGCGGTTTATATTTCGGCTCTTTCTATAACTCTGCATTTCCATTGATCTTGTATTATACACTATTTTCCTAGTAGCCTTAACCAGCTTTTGGTCTCCATCCCTTCTTTCTTTGTTCTAGGCCTATAACCATTTTCCTCCTTGAATTATACACTATTACTGGGCTCAGTCCTGGGGAGAAGACACATGCCATGCCGTATCAGCCAACTGCTCATTCTTCAACCGTGTCAAAGATACCTCCTATTGCCCTTTCTTGAGAGTCGCTACAACAGGGAATCAGGGGAAGTCGCCCAAGAAGAACGCACAACTCTCCTCTTATCCTGGTTGTCGAAGTATATTTTCTTTCACCCAGCGCTACAAATGTCTAAAACCTGGCAAATTTGGCCTTTTTACCTTGCTGAAGACGAACTTCTCGCACTTGGCTGTCTAGTCTTGGCTTCTCTTTACAGAGAACTGAACCACGCCTCTTTATGGAGCGAGGATTATTTCTGGTGTTTTCTATGGACCTTCCTAGATTCTCCAAACCTAGGTTAAGCTCTATTTCCCTTCTCTATTTTTGGATGTCAGGCAACACCTTACCTCGTAGGATTAAAGTCATGCCTTACTTTCCAGGCACCAAGGAATGCGAGTTACTGAGTTATAGGCTCAAACCTATCCCTGCGGGGATCTCTGCTTTTCAATACTTCTTTCGTTGGTTCTACAGCTGCACCCTTGATTCAATCTTCGTCGGCCGGAATTTGTTGACATCTTTAATTTTGCTCACCCTATGGAAACCTGGAAATTTTGGCTCTCTGTTATGAGTCCTGTCGATCTTACGTTGAAATTGTCTACAAAGGGTAAGCTCAAACCTGGGCTTGAGATGTATTTGCTACAATATTGTGCATGACAATTTGGGCTTACTCAAGGCATACCGGTGCCCATCCTATACTCAATAGAGTTTCTTTTTTAGTGTCACGACCTTCCCAAATGGTGTTGGGGGAGCGGGTTTAGATGAATTGCTTAAGTTGGGCCAACAGTCATTCATTAAGCGTGGGCTTTTCCAAGCCCATACCTCGTGCAATGTTGAGTTGATTTTAAGTTTGATTTTAGCCTAAGAGAATCTATGCAAGACAAAAGTCACTATTATCCATTTGGGGCCGGCTAAAAACCACTTGATTAATCTAACATTTCTATCAACGCCCTTTCATTACAATACCCTGGAAGGTTGTTAATCTAAGTAATCGTGCCATCTTGATTACCATTTAAAATTGGTGCGAATGATAACCATCTATTCCAAAAATCAATTTCTGACTAGAAATAGATTTTTCTATTTTCGATATCTTGAAGAGTTTTTAAGTAGAGAAACACGTTTAATGACAACACAAAATTTCTGTTCATATATCAGAAATTCATTTAATAACAGTACAAAATTTCTATTTTCCTAACGACAGCGGCACCAGCGGCGGAGGGTAGGGAGGAGGTGGGGAGCTAGGAGAGAGAGGAGAGCGAGTGTGAGGAGAGAGTGGGGAGAGAGAGAAAAGATATTTTATTTCTATTTTTGTTCCAGAAATAGAGAAGTATAAAATTTTTACTTCTCATTTCTATTCTAAACTTATTTCTAGACTAAAAATTTGTTCCAAAAATAGAAAAATGAAACCAAATGGATTTCTATTCCAAACATATTCCAAAACTATTTCTGGAACAAAAATAGAGAAACGGAATGGTTATCATGCGCGCCCTAAGTGTCCATGCACGTGTTCTTGAGGGGCTTATTATAATTCTAAACTAATCCTAATCATTCTAGAAAGAGAAATTAATAAACAATTTACTTAAAAGCGGTGCGGTAAAGAAACACTAAGTAATGAAATGATATTAAAGTAAACAAGCAAGTATTGAAAGTATTTAAGTAAAGGTATGAGAAATAAAATTCGATACGAATCGGGCAAAGATATATATGACCTCATTATAAGCATTGGGATATGAACCCCTATAAGCTTCAGATTAAATACTAAACCTAATTCTTAAGATTGAGTTAGATTAGGACAAACCTAATTCTATTCATTTTAGTATGTGATTAGATTAACCTAAGCTAAACTAACCATTACTTAGGAAAATGATCACAAGTCGAATTTCTTTCTTACTTATTAAACTAGACTAAAACCTAAAATAGTTTGATTATTTGACCCTAACCGCATTAGTTAAGCTAGCTTAATTAAACTAAACTAGACTAATATAAGCTAACAAAGCGTTGCCTTGAACTATCGCCATAGACTGCCACCTCGGTGTTGATTTCATTCAACATTCAACTCATTCATAACATGCATTCGATCAAGGCAAACAATTAGCAACACTACTTGAGAATTAGGCTCGAGAATTTGATTTCTGCCCGTGCAAATCGATCCCCAACCACCTCTTAATTAAATAAGGGATTCATTAATAAAGTTCATGGTTATTAACCCCCGCTTGCGTTCGCATAGCAGTAGGCCAACGTCATCAACCCATAATTAAAGTTCTAATCACCTTTCTAACCTACTCGCCGAAGGGCTTGCATCGAAAACCTAACATACATCTAATAAGCCAACTAAACCATGCAATTAGGCACACAAGTCAACAACCAATGAATCAAGTAAAGGCATGAATTACACTAAAAATTAAGGAATAGCATTTTCCTAAACAATTTTCTAATAATTTTTTTTCATTTTTAATTTTTTTAAAAGTATTTATTTATTTTTATTATTTATTTATTTTTTGAAAAACAGGCACTCAGGATGGGCTATGAAGCCTCACCTAGGAGAAGGCCAAAATGCTCGACCAACCTAGGCCCTCGGTGAGACTGGGCTTAACACATGAGCACGATCTGGTCAAGGCCCAATCCTCTAAAGCCGTGCAGTAAACCTAAATTAAGCCCATAACCCGTGTTCGCTCGGCTCAGCCCACTAAGCCTACCAAATTCTATTTCGACCAGCCCAGCTTCTATTTCAATCCACGCCAAGCCCAAGGCCTCCTAAAACACTAAGCCCATCTCCCAAATTCGATCAACCCGACCCCAAACCATCGAAAATCGAGATAAGTGTCAAAAAAGTCCTAAACATATTGCATTGGTGTCAATTCAGTTATAAACATTTTATTGGTGCCAATTTAGTCCTAAACCTTTTGTATTTATGCTAATTGAGTCCTTCCGGCCAATTTTGACAGGAAATTGATGACGTGGACGCCGATTGTTCGCCGGCGCTAATGTAGACAATTTTAATAATTTTTTTATTTTTTAATAATTTTTAGTTTCCTTTTCTTTTTCTTAAGTGGGCCGACGACCTCGCCGGCCACAGGCGAGGGCCAACAAGAGTCGCTAGCCCTGGGCGAGGGCTCATAGGCCCTCACCCAGATCTGGCGAGAGCCGTGACACCCTCGTCAGATCTGAGCCAGGCGAGGGCATCACGGCCCTCGCTAGCCGACGCCCTTGCCTAGACCCCGCAAGGGCCGCGACGCCCTCGCCTAGGGCCGGCAACCCTCGCCTGTGGCCAGCGGGGGTCGGCTGGCGAGGTCGATAGCCCCCTTAAAAAAACAGCAAAGAAAAGAAAAAACTAAAAAAAAGAAAAGAAAAAACTAAAAAAAAAATTATTAAAAAATGTCCACATTAGTGCCGGTGAACGGTCGGCGAACAACCAGCGTCCACGTCATCAATTTTCGACCAAAATTAGTCGAAATGACTCAATTGGCACAAATGCAAAAGGTTTAGGACTAAATTGGCACCAATAAAAGGTTTAGAACTGAATTGACACCAATACAATAGATTTATGACTTTTTGGACACTTTTCCCATCAAAAACCTAAGCCAAACTCTTTAGTTAGCCTGTCTAACCTCCGCTCTTGGCTAGTCACTGTTTTCGCCCGACCCAACATAATGGGGCGTCAGCCTCTCTTGTCCCTAAGGGCGCAAATGATAACCATTCCGTTCTCGGAAACAATATCTAACAAGAAATAGATTTTTTTATTTTTATTTTTTGGATAAGTTTCTGAGTAAAAAGACGCGTTTGATAACGATACAAAATTTCTATTCCTAGAACATAAATTTGTTTGATAACTAGCGGCAATCGACGATTGGAAAGAGAGGAGAGCGAGTTATGAAGAGAGATAGGAGACAGAGGAGACAGAGGATAGTTTTTATTTCTGTTTCTGTTACAGAAATTAAAAAGTAGAAAATTTTTAATTTTCATTTCATTCCAAACCTATTTCTAGGCTAAATATTTATCCCATAAATAGAAAAATGAAATTGCGTTGGCAAACGGATTTCTATTCTAAACCTATTCCCGGAAATAGAAAAATAAAGAAACATAATTGTTATCATTCATGCACTAAGCAATGGCCCCCCCTACATGCTGATCGTGAGCAAAAATTATAGCCACCTTCGATCAGATGAAGCCCAAACTCCAATGAAGCTCAACCCCCACCAACGGCTGACTAGGGTTGAACATAATGAACCGCCCGGACCGGACCAAACATGCTAGTTGGGTTCGATTCTCGATTCCAGCGGGAACCGAACTAATAGGATTGCTCATACTGAACTGAATAATATATATGCTTTTTAAAATATTCCTAAATGTAAATCTAAGCCTAAATATAAAATTTTGCTTTATGTTTTTTTTAGTGACGTTGTAGCAACAACATGATGCAATTAACTAGATGTGGTCTTGTGAATGTGTCGTTAATGAAAAAACTTTAATGACAAATCACCCCAAAAAAAAATGCGATTGATTCAATGATTTGACTGCTTGAGAACCGAACCGGATCGGACCATGCTCACCCCTATGACCGACGCCACCAGACCATATTAATGGAACCAACCCTTACATCGTGTAACAAACTGGAGAGGGTGAGGAATCATTCCCTTGCCACTGACTACCCAAAAAAAAAAACAGGGGTACACGAGCAGAGAGAGACCCCACGAGAGATAACCATGGTGATTTCAATCGATGAGTAAAACTTCACACGAACACACTCAATGACCAGCAAACAAACCGATAACAAGTCGATGCACAAATACAACTCGAGACTTGACCAAACAAGCATAGTTCTCACAGGTTTACCATGGAAACATTTCATCGAGCACCCGGCGAGCGTCTACTGAAGGGAGAAAACTAAATCAATCGAGAGTCGAACTCAAACCAAACCTAGAAACAAGCAACAAACAACTCTCGAAAGCAACATAGAACAACTTGTTCAAAGCCGTTACTCACACAAAAGCAGGGTAAAATAGGGAAGAGGTTTACCTGGTTAAGGGTTGTTGGTTGCGGTCATTTGGCAAATTAAAGAGGGCAAGCTCCACGGGACGTCTACGGGAACGCGAGTGCTCGAAGGAGGAGGTTCGGACGAGTGCATAACTCTTTAGTCATTTCGTTCAGAAGAATCAGACCAAACGAGGGTGTGTTTAGTCACGGATTGGAGGCTAGTAACGGCGGAATCGGGAGGAGCTCAAACGTGAGAATCACCGAGGAGAAGAGCTCTCCTTTTTATGAATGCCCTTTTTTTCTTTGCCTCTTCCCTCCTTTGCCTTCTCTCTCTCTGTCATTTTTTCAAGGAGAAAATATTATGTAAGTTTGGTTTGACACGTCAATCGTAAATCACTCCACTTATTGATCGTCACGTGTCAAAGTGGTTCCACTTTCAAATTTCTTCTCTCCTTCATTACCCCTCTCTTCTATGTTACTCTCCTATGTTACCCTTCCTTTCTCCTCAATTACTCTTTTTGCTCCCCTCTTTCACCCTACTTTCTGTTTCTCTACAATGCCACCATTGAAGTACCACCATCCTCGCTTCGCTACAATTACAAAGATGCTCTCAGCAAGTCCATCCTCTTCTTTGAAGGCCATAGATTTGGGAAGCTCCCTCCTAGCTAGAGGGTTAATTAGAAGAGAGACTGCAAATCTAGAAGGTAGAGGGAAGGTAGTCGCCGGTAGGCGTGGTGGTTACGTCTTGGTGGTGAACTATAGGATGAGGTTGTGGTGGGCTCAAATCTGATTCTTCTATTTTCCTTTTTGATTTTTGAGCTCACAGTAGTTACCCATCGCGGCTTCTCATGGCCGTCAAGATCTTGACCTCACTTGTCGCGGCCATGGATGAGCCGATTGTAGCTAGATCTGAAGCTGTTGGAACTGGATTCCACTTCAATTTCTTGGTGTGAAGCATAAGGAAGGAGAAGAAAAGAGACGGAAGAGAGAGGGGTAACGGAGAAGAGAAGAAATTTGAAAAGTGGGCCCCACCTGGACATGTGACGATTAGTGAGTGTAATGGTTTACTGTTGATATGTTAAACCAAGCCTACATAATATTTTCCCACTACAAGGTTACGAGGGGGAATCCCTTCATCATTACCCCGAGGACGCGTGTTTTCGCCTTGTTCCTTCGCTTGCCTTATCAATTCTACATCGCCTTACCCCTACTTCGCTAAACTCCCACGAGCGAATGCTCATTGCAGCGAGTGTGCAAGGGAGGTCCAGCAAGGTTGGGTTGGGTAGGCCGGGTGAATATCACATTATATTTAAGTATGTAATATTTAATTCATGATATACTCATGCATCCTCGGCAAAAAGAATTAATTGAATTTGGCCGGATTTGTGCAGGCGGAATTTGATTAAACGCTTTATTAGTAAAAAGGAAAATGACAAATTTTTTTAACGTGGTTTTTGGACTTTCGATATATATTTAATTTAGTCTCTTGATTATATGAAAATGTTCAATTTTTTTCTCTGAACTTGAATTAATAGAAGCATAACATTAAACATTTTCATATAATTTTTAAAGGAATAAATTGAACATGTATAAAAGTTCATTAACCACATTAAATAAATTAAAAGTCCATAGACCACATTATTTATTGGGCTAAAGTTCATATACCATGTTAAATAAATCAAAAGTTCATGAATCATTTGTATTTTTAACATTCCATAAAATGAGTAAATTTGAAAAATTGGAATATACAGGGATTTGATTAAAAAGATAATAATTAAATTTCTTTTGAGGATGATAATCTGACGGGTGACGTGGAAACCCGCAAGCAGTCCAATCAATAAGGCCAGAAACCCTAGAACACGCCCAGCCGGAGCGGAACCAAAGGAGCAGAAGCCGCGACACTCGAAGAAGACAGAGAGAGACGGCACAGGTTCAGCGAAGCGAAATGGAAGATTTGAAGAAGAGAAAGCTCGACGAGACCGCTGGGAATGGCGGCGGTTCTCCTGATTCCGAAGAGCACCTCCGTTCGCTTCTCGAGCCCCTCGCTAAGCCCCACCTCGTCGAGCTCCTCGCTAAGTTGTGCGTTTCCTCTTGCCCGCCTTACGGCTCGTTTCTCTCGTGTCGCATCTTAAAATTGCCTTCTTTTAAGCATTTCGATTCCGCAATCAGCGTGAATTAGCATCGTTAGATGATGGGTGATCTAGTTCGTCGGTGGTCTTTGACGAATTTTCGGTTGACAAATCTCGAGCAGTCATAAAAGGCAAGAACAAGGCTCGAGCTTGTTTAGTTTGATCAGCGAGGTGAGGGGAAGTGGGGCCTTTATTCATGCGGAATTTACCTTGTATTCTCAAAGGGTATTCAACGTTTTGTGGGATTTCGTTCTTCGGTATTACTTGAATCTATCTGCGTAATCTGTTGTAGAACCTCGTAAGTTTCCCGTAGTTTTAATTATGTTGTCTAGTTTATACGCCATGGCTGATTTAAATGGATTTGATGGAACGCGAGTTTAAGAAATAATGCCCAAGTACGTCGGCAGCCTGCCGAAAATTTCTATGTGGGGGCGACAGAATCTTCTCAGTTTTATAATTTGTGCCAGTAATGTCAGGAACCAGCTGCAGCTGCTATGTCTTCTCGAATCTTTGTGGCTTATTCAGTTATGGCCAAACCTGGAGGCTCTGTCTCTGCTTTTATCGATAGGTTATAGACATGCTCGTGTTTCATTTCTTAGAGGGTCTGCCTACATTTTTCTGTTAATTTGTTGTAACGTATCAATGTTTATTGCTGTTTCTTTTATGGTAACATTGTTCCTTCGGAGTCCGGGTGAGTCTGGTTCTGACTTGGCTGAATTTATTATTCGAACTAATAGAAGTCTGATTATCTGAAAATAATGTTGTGGTGCTCCTCAGTTTCAACAATGCTGCTTTAGTTTTGATGGGTTCAGACCCTCCTTGATTCAAGGTTTTGTATAAAGTTTCATGGATTATAGCAAATGAGGGATGCCTCGGCTGGTAGCTTTCCTCTTATGTCTGCCTATGTGTAAGGGCAGTCTTGTTTCCATACATGTTTTTTTACCTGAGAATGTAATGTTTGTGCTGGTGAACTGTATGCCGTGTGATTGACCCTGTGCATGTGTGTTTGTTTGCATGTTGACGAATAAAGAGGATCCCAATACCCTTCAATTGCAGAAGAAATAAAAAGTACCGCGAGCGCAGATCCAGTCCACCGAAAGCTTTTTGTCCGTGGCTTGGCCTGGAATACCACTTCAGAAACCTTGTGTGCTGTGAGTGCATTGCTTGCTGCTTGCTGATTGTGTCCGTGTGCCGTTGTGTTCGAATTCCCCATCGCGAGCTGTCACAATTGCGAGGGAGAGATATTTATTCCTTAATTGTGCTTCACTTCTAGATTTTTTTTCCTCATTATTGAAGTTTCAGGAGAGGTCCTATGCATGGATGTTTTATCTTGAAGCAACTAAGGACATATTTTTTTGTTCCAGGCCTTTCAAGATCATGGAGAAATAGAAGAAGGTGCTGTCATTTATGACAAAGCAACAGGGAAATCGCGCGGTTATGGTTTTATTACTTACAAAAATATGGAGTCAACTAAAACTGCACTGAGGGCACCTAGCAAAATGATTGATGTATGTATATGCCGATTTCTCACTTTCTGCAGTTAATGCTATAGTGCTCTCTCTCTCTGTGCATGCACATTTCTCACTGTTTCATCGTTTCACCCTGATTCATGCACTCACACACACTTTACTAGTGTTTGAAAACTCTGTTGAATGGCATGATAAATTATGGAGATTGCAGTATGGATATGATGTTTCATTAGTGAGTGTTTATATCATTTGATTGAAGAAAAGATGGAGGACGTACATCTTAATTAGTAAAATCAGCATTTTTGAAGCATGTTCTATGATGATGGAGGCAGTTTTCAAGTGAGATCTCATAGCATTGTAATTAAGAGAAATTTTAGATGAATGCTCCATAAATCAAATTTGAGGCAGAATTACTATGGAAGATCATCGTACTGCTTAGAAGCAGATAAGTCTTTAAGCTTGCCATGTCATAATTATTTGCGGAAGTAATAAGTCCGAGCATTATTGTGTTCGAGATGGTTTCATCCTTTTGAAAATCGAATTTAATTGCCATCTATTGCTAGGTCGCCATATCAGACATAAAAGCCAGGCTGTTTGTCAAAACACGTAGTACTTCCTCTTGACTCTTGTAGTTAATAATTGCGGTTCTTACAAACTTTTAAATTCAGGGAAGGATGGCTGTCTGTAATCTGGCATGTGAGGGACTGACTGGGACAAGTGGTACACCTGATTTAGCTCAGAGGAAGCTCTTTATTGGCGGGTTGTCACCAGATGTCACTAGTGAGATGCTGCTCAGTTTTTTTGGGAGATATGGTGATATTGAAGAAGGTTCAGTTGCATATGATAAAGATACAACTGAATCACGGTTAAGTGTCTGTCTTGATCTTCAGATACTAATTGACATTATCTCAGTTACTTTCCTGTGGATGGTCATTATATTGTTCTTGTTTGCAGTGGGTTTGGATTTGTTACTTATAGGACATCCGAGGCTGCCAAAAGAGCCATTGATGATCCACAAAAGCTACTTGGGGTAGGCGAATAATGAATTTATGTGCCTCTTGCATTTGTTCGATACACATCATTTATTCCAACGCTCAAGTTCTCGCATACATGAAGCCTTACATGTCTTACTCATCCATGCCTAATACAAAAGGCTGTACGTGATGGATGGAATCATCTGACCGACGCATTACGGGATAGATGGATTCACTTGATGAGGCTTTCTTTTTTATTTCAGGGACGGAGCATAACTGTCAAATTTGCAGATTCACATGGACGCAAAACAGTACAGCCACAGCTACCTGCTACAATGGTTCCAATGGGTGCACCAATGGCAGCAGGATATCCTCAGTCTGGATATCCTCAGACTGGAAAAGCTTATCCTAGCCCGGATCCTGCTGGATATCCTTATCCTCAAGCTGCACCAGCTTACCCGGGTGCCACTTACCCTAGCCCTCCTGCAGTACCTATGCCATATGCGGCACAGCCTCAAATGACTTACCCTCAACTTGCTGTGAAAAAAGAGCACCTTGGCGTCCCTCCGACACCACCAATGGGGATGGGTGGCTATCCTTATTACGGTGCCAAGCAGTGATCGACTAAGAATTGGTTTAGCATGACTTCTCTCTCTCTCTCTCTATCTCTGTGGAAATTCAAAGTTATGAATGCTTATTTTTGTGTCATTTCAAATTTAGTGGTAACATCTAGGGTGGTTTGATCTTTCCATGGAATGCAAGTTATTTTGGAGCAGAAGTATTTGTCTTAGAGATTCTTTGTTCTCTTTCTAGACTGACTTGCGCCGTTGCCAGTGTGTTTCAATATCTTGACTGTCTTGTCCTCCTTAACATTAGGGCAAAAATGAGCTTGCTCAGCGAATGAGAGAAGGTCGAACACACCAGAGAAAATACAAATCTCGAGTTCTAAATGTGAGTGATGAATATACGGCAAGTATAAACTTCCGTTGTCATTGGGCGACTGGTCGCTGCCTTGCCTTGCGAGAGCTGATTCTAAAGATTTCTTGCACTTTGGCTGCTGTCCGTTCATTGTTGGTGTCATTAGTTTCGATTCTTTCTGTTTTCGGGATAAGCATATGGCTTGAAGAACGAGATTTGATCAAGTTATTTCCAACCTCTGTTTGTTGATCACGGCTAATCAGCAAATTAATTAAAAAAAATTCCTTGAAAACACCAATTCTAACCCACGACCTCGAGTACTTTCTCCATGATTTTAACAAGATGAGAATGCATATCCCATCATTAATTAAGTTCTGAAGAGAAGGTCAAGGACACCAGAAATCTGGAACAAAGTTAAAAGGAATTGAGAATAGGAATTCAGACCAAATAGAGTAGAGAGAGAATACCCAAAGGCTGCGTTTAGTCGTCAGGATAGGACTAAATAGGATAGGATAAGAAATTTTGAGATTTTGTCATATCATATTTACTGTTTGGTGAACGATTGATATAAAATCGAATATACAACTATATATCTTGCGGATAAACAAGTTAATGCTACTTTTTAAAATTTTCTTTTCTCAAAATAGCTGTTTGTGAGGCTTTGGTGGCGGCGGTGACGAGAAAGTTAGGAGGAGAGAATTATAATTAGAAGCAGTTAGCTGATAGCGCCACCATCGGCCCCGGTGGTAGCCGACAGTAGCGATGGGCGGCCAACAGTGGCGGTGGGAATGAGTGACGATGGAGGGCAGCAGCGAGAAGGTTGGGAGGAGAGAATTCTGATTAGAGGCGAGGGTGGTTGGTGATGGCAACTGGTGGCTGGCGGCGGGGGTGGGTGACGACAATGGGTGGCGATGGAGAGTGATGGCAAAGGGTGACGGCAAAGAAGTTGGGAGGAGAGAAAGGAAAGTGAAATTCTATCCCACTTTATCTCACCTCCCCCCTTAGGATAATTTTATCCCCTTTATATTCCATCTATATCTCATTTTATCCTATATTGGACACCTACTAAACACATGATAGAATATAACATATCATATCCTATATTTTATCCTGACGACCAAACGCAGCCAAAGAGGCTAAAGGCGGTGCAGAATCGAAGAGAGAGTATAGGATTCTTTCTATAAATCGAATTACAAATGTAAAGATCAATTCTACGAATTTTTAAAGTATATTGCCAACCGGCAGTGCATAATAATAGTCAAAATTCATATAAATTGACAGCTAATTCCATGTGAATGGGGGACATTACTATTTTATTATCAAGTTCGAGACTAAGTAACCACATCCTTCGAGGATGACCCTGATGGTTCATGCATCAGAGCTTTCTTCATCTCCTCCAATGAAAGAGAACTCTCTCCGACCAAGAATTTGGAAAAGGTTCATCTCCGACCCCAATTGCAGAACTCCTCATCACCACGAAGCCAACCATACGAGAAATTACATCTCCAACATTACCTCCCTAAGATAATTTATCAAAACTAGAAGCCGATAAGCATGTAACACAGTCCTAGCAAGATGGAAAAGGCATGAACAATCGACTAATAATCATCAAATGGTCACAGAAGAAAAGGAGAACGAAAACAATTGAGGGGGGAAACCTTAGAAAGTTGAACTCCACTTCATAGATTATGAAGGTTTAACCGGGGATAATTCGGACGTAAGTAGTATTAGGTTTCACAAATAAGATTAGCATTTGGAATTGAAATTGTGTTCGATGGATTGGTTCTCAAGACGATCGTTTATATCGCTTAAGATAATTTATGAACGAAAAATATATTCATTCTCAACAACAATTTATATCTAAATATTTTTGTAAATATTGAAGATATTTTTAGTTCATTCATTTTTTAAAGATATATAGGCAACCAATTTTAGAAAAATGTTTTTCAAATTATGCATTTTCTGTGAAGCAAACGTACCCTTGATGTATCAAAGATTTTCCCCTATATTGTTTCGATTTCGCATCAAATTTCGATAAAATTGCCACTCGAAGGAGAAAATGGCTCCGGCACGGCGCGAGCGCGACGAACCGGTACAGTAATGGGCCGGGCCAGCAAGAAACGTAAACTGGGCCGGGCTAGGACCGGCCCGGTACAGTAGCGGGCTGGGCCAGGCACGAACTCGGCCACAGTTTCCGACGCTCTTGCTCTTCGTCCTCTCCCCGGGTGGAAACGGCAGTTTTACAACTCTCCACCGTTCTTCAAATGGAGCGGCCAAAAGAGCCGCCAAAAGCCACCATTAAAGCCGTCAACTGAAGCTTCAGACAACTGAAGCTCAAGGGTCGCCACCATAGGTACGAGAATCTATCCATCTCAGCTAGCGCGAGCTCATTTTCTTCTTCTGTTCGAAGCTCGAAACTCACCCCTGTTTCGTTCTCGTCTTCTTCACCGCGCGGCACTTACAAAAAAAAAAAAATCCTCGAATGGTCGGTCACTCATGAGACAAGCACAGAAACTCGGACCATGGTCCATTCTCAAATGGGTGTCTTCGAGTTTTCTCGAAAACCGCTCGCCGTCCTTAAAAATCCGATCTTGGCCCGCTGGTTTCGTCCATGGCGCTCATAACCCTAGACTCTACAGGACTAAACGGCCCGCGCCAGCTGAAGAGCTTGCCTATATCGTGCAATCGGCGAGTAAAATACCTGTCGCTATTCGTAAACCGGCGCAGGCTGCCTTATCGGATTACTTACATTCCACTAGAGGTCTACAGTTCTTGGATGCAGACCACATTAGTAGGAACTCGCCGTTCTTTCTTGAAAAACTTGTTAAGAGGATTGATGCCGAGGGCGATGTTGCTCGGTTGGTTTCGCGATTCTTGCGATACCATCCTATTAATGAGTTCGAGCCTTTCTTTGAGAGTATGGGTTTGAAGCCCTCTGAATATGCTCCGTTCCTTCCGCGTGACATTATGTTCTTGAGCGATAGTGATTTGTTGCTGGAGAACTACCATGTTTTGTGTAACTGCGGGATCGAGCGCACTAAGATGGGAAAGATCTATAGGGAAGCAGCCAAAATATTTCGTCATGACTGCGGGGTCTTGATGGCTAAGATTCAAGCTTATGAAAAGTTGGGGCTTAGTCAAGACACAATGGCCAAGGTAATTCTTTGTAGCCCCTATATTTTGATTGGGGATGTAAATTTGGATTTTCTTAAGGTGATAGAGAAGTTGAAGGTTTTGGGATTTGAGTTCAGTTGGCTAAAGGAGCAGCTTTCTGAAAATGGTTACTATAGATGGAATAGGATTCTCGAGGCTTTGCTTGTATTGAGCAAGATGGGTTACACTGACGAGCAGCTTAGCAGATTAATTAGTCAGCACCCTGGACTTCTGTTTGAGGGTTCAGGGAGTTGGATGATTTCCCTGGTCGGGTTGCTGCTCAAATTTGGATCTACAATGGATGAGTTGCATAAGATGTTTCTTCAGTTTCCGCATATCAAAGTTGAAAAATTTGTTTCGAACTTGAGGCAGCACTTCATCTTTTTTATGGAGATTGATATGGAGGCGGAAGAGATTGATAGAATTATCCGTTCTCACCCATTACTATTGGGTTCGTTGACTCTGAAAAAAGCCAACAGCTTGCTTACTAACTTGAATGTAGGAAAGAAACGGCTTTGCGAAATCGTCAAGGAAAACCCACAGGCACTGAAAAACTGGGTTATTGGGTTGAGAGTCAAACCGCTAGCTAACTCTGCTGAGAATGAAAATGTGCACAAGACTAAGTTCTTGTTAAGCTTGGGATTTGTCGAGGGTTCAAATGACTTGAAACGGGCCCTCAAGGTGTTCCGTGGCAAGAGAGGAGAGCTCCAAGAGAGATTTGATTGTATCGTGAAATCTGGTTTGGATCGGACTGACGTTTGTGAAATGGTCAGAGTATCGCCTCAAATTCTTAGCCAGACGAAGGATGTGCTTGAGATGAAGATTGATATTCTTCTAAATGACTTGAAGTATCCATTGTCAAGTTTATTGAGATTTCCGGCTTATCTTTCTTTTAATATTGAGAGGGTTAAGCTTAGGATTTCAATGTATAATTGGTTGAAAAAGAAAGGATTGGCTGATCCTCTTTTAGCGTTGAGTACTATAATTGCATGCTCAGATAAGGCTTTCATTGAACAATATGTAAATCGCCACTCTGATGGCATTCGTGTTTGGCAAGATTTGAAGAAAACTATTATTCATGAGTAAGTTTTCATTGCTTGATGCTTCTGTGGTTTTAGTTCTGTTCAATGTCTCTGAGCAAATGTGAGACATTTATCAAATTAAATGAAGCTTATTCTTTCTTAGTGCATCAGCTTTATAACATGTATACACGGACAAGGAAGCGTTGGATTCAGATAAGGGGATGTGTTCCTTTGAGTCTCTATGTATTCCTGTTGTAAAGGTTGCTCGAGGCATTCTAATACTTTTCAGTTGGTTTGGTTGTCCATTAGCAAGTTTGTATGCTTTGTATGATAAATGAGCCCAGTGAAATTTTGAAGAGTTTCCTTTTTACATGGTCTTAAGCTGGGAAATTATCTGGCATTCTGTTAAATGCATCTATTTCTCCTCTTTGTTTATTCCTTTCATTTTCAGGTTATCCAGATTAGGCTGTAAGAGATTGTTACACATTCTTATTTGCAATATTTGTTTGATATGGTTGAGTGCAAGGTACCAGAAAGAGATGCTTCTTGTGTTAGTATTTTGAAGTAGAGGTGACAAAGGTTGACCAAAACGCAATGAACCTGCCTACCCCTTTTGAAACTGACTCGAGCCAAACCTGACAAGATTCAAGTTGCCAACATAAACCAATAATATCCAAGTTGGAACAAATCCATCCAATACAAAATCTACAATCCACCTGAGCCTGAAGCGACCTGAATATGAGATAGCCTGGTGCAAGAATATATCAAACCCATAAAGGTTCTAGAATTTAAACTGGATTTGACTTGGATATGAAAATGGAAATCCCTGGTAGAAATCAAATTCTACAATTTTTATCCGGACTGGTCCCGTGACTGGAAAAAAGTTGAAATTAAACAACCTGTTGCTGAAACTGATCAATGCCCTATATAACGCAATAGAGAGCCAGTCCCTGCCACGTACTGTGTCTATTTTGAAGTGGGATATCATTTGGTTCACATTAGTCTTAGAGGCAAGATTAATTTCCTCAGCTGAATATTCTTAGTTACTCTATCTGCTTGAATACATGGGTTTGGAGGGGGAGGGGGTGTGTTTAAAAGGTTCTTTTTTTATGGAATATACAAATCAATATTCATGGATTATCCGCCTCATTCCACTTCCAGTTCCTATGTCTGAAGAGTCCTTTCACTTTGTTTGCTTCTCTGCTGGGGAAAAATTCAGTGAGTTATATCAGCAAAACGAAATAAGAGAGGAGGGAGAGAGGCCCTTGAAATGGAGAAAACTAAAGTCAAGGAAGTAAGAAAGAGTTGGAAGGAAACTTATACTGGTAGAAAATTTTGAGCTGCAGGAGAAAAATCAGAGGAGAACGTGAAATGCAAAGCTTCCGATAAAGTCCTTTTTGGGCATCCAGGTTTGAATATCAGAAGATCGGTTGATGGCTGTACCCCCATTCTGCGTTATACTTGATTCTGCTTTATTAAGCCTCACTTAGTAGGAAAAAGGGCTTTGTTTTGGCTGTTTTTATTGTTTGCTACCCAGTTCAAGGATTAAAATGTGATGGTTAGGTTGGAGCATGACAATAGTACGTCTGCACTAAGACTGCTAATTCTTCTATACAGGCTTCTCTGGTTTGACATAGTGAATTCTGTAAGTGAATTTTGTCCAATTTTAATGGCTCTAATCATATTTTTTGTTTGATGGTTGACTTGTAGAACATGTAATTATATCATCACGTGCATAAGCTTCACTTAAGTGTTTGCCCAAAGGAAATCCACTTAATTTACTGGGTCCTCCAAATCCTCGTGCCTTGTAGCTCAGCTTGGCGAATCTCCTGTTGGTTTGACTATTCTTCTTGTCCTTCCGGTCGTGTTAGCCAAACTCGAGTCTATTGACTTTTGGAGATTGACTAGTAACATCGAGCATTCTTAGGCGTGGCTCCACTTTTGTACTCGCTGTGTTGATGTAGAAAGTATTTACAGCATCACTGATGCTCACATGGGTTTCTTGGCTGATGTTAAACCAGTCATGTGGAGTTTAAAAGTTTCCAGATTGTTTGATTCTCTAAACCGCAATGTTCTTTTTGAACACCGTCAAGGCAATGTCAAAACATGGTTGGAGCAGTATCCTTAACTAGATGTAGAGTTTATTGCCTCTTCTCTCTCCATTGAAACCTTTTCTCTTCTTTTTTTTCCTAAGTTTGGTACTAATATTAGCTAGAACTGTGTTCTATTTACATCGCAGATCTGCCACAGTTGCAATTTTTGCATGTTCAAGAATGAATCTTTATCTTTCAAATTGTCTTTCTGCCATTCTCTGCTGGCACTAGCTGTATGATGGAACAAGCTGTGGGGAATCTATGACCTGAAAGTCTGGGTTTTGTAGCATTTTCCATGTGGGTATTACAATATTCTTCACAGTAGATCAGCTTGATTGTCCCACTAAATTTGCCAATTTAAGTGAACTTATCAGCTTGCTACTTTCAAAATTTGGTCAAATGTATGGATAAAGCTCTGCATGTCATCTTATGCCTTGATGAACCTTTTTCCTCTTTATGTGTTATCGGGAAACAGATTAAATGTGCTTTACCAGGAGATGCCGGATAACTGCAGAAGTATATTCTTGGCAACCTACCAACCCAACTGCGAAATTTGAAGTAGCAAGTAGTTATTATGGTGGTTGATGTTTCTGGTGCAAGTGAAAGGAAGGGCTTGCATTTATGTGGGGATACCATTAAAAGTCCTGTTGAGGCTCCTGGTACCGTGTTGTTACTAGGAATTTGAATTGTCGAGTTTGCTCTAATTTGAAAATTGGGATATATCTTCTGCTTCCTCTTGCATTTTTGTGGGACAGTTAAATGCCCAGACGATAAGAGGGTACATCTGTCGTGATCCATCCAACTGTCATATACCTGCTAGTTTCTGATGTAGCATAATTTCTCATGGAAGAGTGCTAGGCACACTAAAACTTTAGTTCAATCTTAGTAAGCCATGTGGCAATACACATCAAGACATGCCTTTCTTTTTAGGATTTGAGCCTGAGACAGAGCGGCTGGCTTTGTTTGATTCATCACTTTGTCAAGTATACTCTTTCTACTAAGAGTTGTTCATCTCCTTCGAAGTTAATTACCTTTCGCAACATTTTTTCCAAACAATATTTTTCTGCAGATGTGTGACTTTCATTCTCCTTGTCTGCTGCCAAGCATAGTCGATGGCATTGGTCTGTCGCTCTCTGTTCTTGCAGAATTCAATGTACTGCCTAGACCTCTGCTGTGTGTTTTGTTAACATCCCATGGTTGTAGGTGATCTCCGAGTTCCTGAATCTTGCACTGGTTAGAATCAAATGTATCTTGAATCTTGATGACTGAGGCATAGAGGAGGAAGGAAGTTATCACTGAGCCAAAATGTTCTTAACCTTTCAGTCATGGTGTTTGGTTCTGGTCATTCCCTAACAGTAGCTGTGAAATCCGATTCTGAAGGTCGTGAGAGAATGTTCTTTAATGGATAAATCTGTCTTCAGCTCCTCATGGATTCTCTGAACTTATTCACCAGCCTCTACCCATTATTTTGAGAATCTCATCTTGGATTTGACCTGCTCCTCTTTCTTTCTTTTCATTCATTCATAACCTTGGGTGCGACAGGAAACCCGACGCGGCAACCCGTTAGTTTGATCAAACAGGAGTAGGCGGAATAGCCAACTCTGATCTAGCATTTTCGGCGCCTATAACGAGTTCATCAATTACAAAATGGAATAAATGTATTGAAAATCTTAAAACTTGTCATTATATTTAAGTCCTAAAACTTTTTAAAAGTACAATTGAGTTTTAAAATTTTTTTAAAATGCAATCAAGTCTTAAAACTTATCCAATTGGTCAAATCAAGTCTTTCTGTTAATTGCACTTTTGAAAAATTTTAAAACTCGATTACATTTTTGCGACAAGTTTTAGAATTTGATTGCACTTTTTGAAAGTTTTAAAACTCAATTGCACTTTTGTGACAAGTTTTAGAACTTATAATGCACTTATTCGTTACGGTGTTGATAATCCATTGGATAAAAGGAAATTAAATTTGATTTTTGTGGGATAATTATTGCAATGATGAACATAGCTTCAGGTCAGAGGAGTTCAGGCAAAAAGCTATAAATTAATAAAATGGAAAGGGCCCACTTGCAAGATTAACTTTGCCTCGTCGTCAAGAAAGGAACAAGACGTGCATGATCAGAATTCTTGAAAGCATGGGCAAGCCAAGAAACCCTAATGCTTTGTTTAGCATTACCATCATAATGATCTTAGCATACAATCAAACGTGCATGGATCAAATGGGGTTAGATAGGGTTGGCTGCCGATTGCATGTTTGTATGTTTGTGCATGTCCATATATGTGTTCCCACATTTCAAGCCTAACTAGAGAAAAATAAATGATTTTTTTCGCCACTCGACGCCCGGCAATATTAATATTTATATGTACAAATATATAATCTAATTGCTGGTGGAAGGAAAAGCTACTGAAATCAATTGGCAGTTGATGGAATAATGTATTCCATGTTGATGATGAGAGGAAGTGCTTTGCAAGAAATAGTATCTTCTTTGATCCGGAAAATAATATAATTAGTTTACTACAGTTTGCACTAAAAATGTTGTCTTCGTCAAAATTTAAAATTTGAGTATGGAAGATTGAAATGTCCACCAACGTGCAGACATCATCCTAGTTGATGTAATGTGCAACGTAAAGAAGAACAACTTCCTCCACTATAGAATAGATGCAAATTCCAAACAAACTCCATTAGTCATGTTAGCATCTGCATTACTTGTCTACGACTTTTATAAATTTTAGAGTTGAACTTTCTAACATGGTATCAATTCTAGCCAGGTTTATTTTCCGTGTGAAGCCCTCCCGTTCATCAAATTTGACTTGTCCTTCCTAATTTGACTTACACGTGAGAAAGGGTGTTATAATATGCCGCATCCCTTGTCTAAGGCATTTATATATTCTTTATAAAGATGTGGTCTTCCTCCACTTATTAAGCAAATGTGTTTTTTTTTTTGTTGGACTTTCTAACTAGGGGGATTCTTTTTTGTTTTTTTCTCAATTGGAAAATTAGTCAAATAGATCTCCACCTATGATTTCAACTATTTTTTTTTCTTATTCCAAATTCAGGATGGTATATAATAGCTTGCTTGTAAAAAAAGGTGGCAATTACTAGAAATGCAAACTCCGCAAGTATAAGACTTAACTCAAAATCAACACAAACCGACACGTTTTCATTTATCTTCAATGAAGAACCGTTGATAATCACATTGAGACATTTTCACAGCATTACGAAATAATGCAAATGACCAATGCGAATATAACAAGAAAGAGCGAATTACCGGCCCTATTCGTAGGCATTTATAATTCTGTTAGAACACTCAATCGGGTTTCATCTTTTCTATCAAAAGTAGGAGATGCTCATATGCCTTGCATGAAATTGACATTTCGCAAAGGGAAAATTCACATTGAAATCGTCAAGTTTCAAGGAGGGAGACGAAAGTTTAGTGGAACATTATACGACATTAAATGAACGGAATAATTTATGTTTTGGTAACAACTATCATATTGGCTATATAGGGTAGG
>BCNH02000011.1:11602067-11615085 GCA_001662345.2 Metrosideros polymorpha var. glaberrima | reverse complement strand
AAAAAATTATAATATTATAAAAAAAAATTGTTCACATTAGCGTCGGCTAGCCAAATAGACTGAATTGGCACAAATGTAAAATATTTAGGACTCAATTGGCAAAAAGAAGAAGATTTAGGACTGAATTGTCACAATTACAATAGGTTTAGGACTTCTTTAGTGATTTTCCTGATGTATATTCATCTTATGTTTTTAGGGGCGTAAACTGCTAGAGAACTAAATAATTTTAATCATGACTATTTGATCGGATACTATAGGATATGATTTCGTATTTTATATGGTACATCGTGAGTATAACATTAAACCCATATACCACATGAGACAATCGCATAGATAACATTAGACAAATTTGTTGCAAGTTTTTTCTCGACAAAAGAATTCTCTCTATATTCCCTCTATCGTCACAACCCTCCGTCCATGTTGTTGTCATCCTTGTCATATCGTCATCTTCATCACCTTAGTTTGCCATCACTCTCTCTCTCTCTCCCTCCCTCCCTCCACCGCGACAATCCTCCACCAGCCGTCGCCACCATTGTTGTTGTCGTTTTGTCGTCTTTATTGCAGCCGCCATCATTGTCACTCCCTCGTTTTTGCCATTGCCGCTTTATCATCGTCCTTGTAAAGTTGCATGTGTGAGTTTGTGTTAGAAAGTCTTACATTGGAGAATTGATTTGGAATAGAGCAATTAATATGTCATTGTTGATCTATAATTTATTGGCTTAAGCTTTGAGTGAAAGTGAGTCTAATTGGATAAACTGATGAGCTCGGACTTTGGCTCTCTCTTGGCGATATCTCTAATTAACTGCTTCGGTTTGCGAGCAGGTGGAAGAAAAAGATATTCATATAATAATTACTGAAAAAGGAAGAAAATACACATGGAACTAACATAAGTGTTATATGGTTTGGTAAATAGAAATGCACAAGATTTATGTGCTACTACAAAGTTGTAGAAGGTCAAGACCGAACTTTCTTTATAAAAATCACGCTCGAGGAGATCAAATTATTCGAGATCAGTTACCGTATATCGCATGTCATGGCAAACCCAATTTAGACATGATTTTTCATGATTTATCTTATTGATTGCGAATCAAAGATTGCTAGATCTATTGCTTTATGTAGAAGATCCATACATGCCAGTCAAGTGGACTGATCTGAAGACATCTTGTAAAGTTGATTTTATGGATGAGTAGTGGCTACGTTATTCAAGAAAACTCAAGATCGATGCAACGCTGCAAATTCAGAAGTTCAGCGTTTGAATCTCTAGTGCTGTTGTGGGGGCATAGTAGAAGGAAAATGGTTTTTTCTTGAGTGGGGGCAAACTTCAGAGAGACTAGTCTTGCAATAGGTTGTCTACAGGAAAAACAAGTTGATTGCGGACACAGATTGTAATACTCGTTGAAACTTGCAAATTTCTCTACTCGGTTACATTTCCACCGATTCGCCCCCTTTCTAGGTTGCTATGTATGGAACTAATAGACAACCGGGCTAGGATGTGACGGCCATGGTAGAGGCCGGAGAGAGAGAGAGAGAACCGACTAAAGAACTGATTGGAGAAAACTTAGCTCAGAGACGAAGAAAAACATGACCAAGCTCTATCTACCTCAATACCTCTCGTACGAAAGACACCATCAAACATCGGTCAGAATGAATTATCATAATTTTTTGTCGGCGAGTGTTCTATGGGGACATGTTAAGTAATTTATTAAGGAAATTATGCAGTTCTCGAAAACAACAACCGTTCTGGTGTCGTGTTATGTATAACCAATGTTTTAGCAATCGAGTTTTTCAGATTAAATGTGCTTAACGGATGCCAAATACAGACCCGTCGTCGCATCCGGTCCACCAAAAGTAGCCAATTCTTCCCTGTTCTGTATAAAGTTACAAGCCGAGATCTACACCTGCCCTAAAGCTAAAATGAGGGTGGGGGGGAGTAATGCTTTGTGTTGAGGAGTCGTCAGCGCCTGTCAAAACTTCTTGTCCAGCTGTTGATCTCGTGCCTCTTCACTCGGAACAGGGGAGTCATCCCCCCCTCCCTCTTTCTTTTCAATCTTTGCGTGCAAAAAGAAGTGGTGGTCAATCTTAATGGCTCCATCGAATCCGCATTTTACATTCATTAACAATTAGCCCCCGAAGGGAAAACTAAACAGAGAAATGGGAGAAGAGGACAAAATGCCTCGCGGTGCAGCAGGTAGCGTGCACCAGAGCCTCGGCTCGTCCACACGTTTTGTCAGTGTTTTGCTCAATGGAAACATCCACCGTCCACACTCAGTCGTCGTATAAGAGAGTATTATCGTACACGACCCTTCCAAGCGTAATGTGCTGACTGTAGATTCGAACCTAGAGATGATCCAAAGACATGCCTTCGTACTTTATTGTGGTTAGTTTTCGTTTTTTCTTATAGTGAGCTTCACTTCGCCCACGAAATCTCGCTTCTTGACTTCAAGCAAGCATGGCCATTGGCCCCTTACATGGAAAGAGAAGCATCTTTTAACCCCTCTCTCTCTCTCTCTCTCTCTCTCTCTCTGCCCTCTGTGTCTGGCCTCTCATGCCCAACGAGACTCTCTGAAGAAGCCACCTCAAGCCTCAATCTTTTCACTCGCCTTCCTCTAAAATCTTCGTCTTTTTTGCTTTCTTCTCTCCTCTGATCCGGTGCCTCTCTTGCTGTTGTTGTTTGTGTTGCTTCTTCAACAATTTTCCCGTTTCCACATCTTCTGCTGCTCCCACTTGGTTTGAACCCATCAGAGCGCACACACCCAGTTGTGTTTGGTGATAGGAATCGTTTCTTGATCGAGCACCCAGATACAGCGGATCGACTTTGGATTTGAAGATGCAAAGAGCAGCTGTTTCTTCATCCTCATAAAGTAAACTGTCAGCTTCCTATCTCATGTTTTACGCTTCAAAATGGCTATGTGGTATGATTACTGTTTGGCTGCTGAGGAAAAAACATATTGAATCTTAAAGTACATAACTTGTAGATCAGACCGATTTTGTTTTTGCTATGCTTCTATCTCGTGAGCTCGGCTCAAACTTCTAGTCGGGTGTTTCTATGAGTTATACACTTAGCCACCAGAGAGAGGATCCATTCATTTGTGTTTTCGCCTTCTTTCGTTTCGAACGGTAAGTCCCCGGGTTTTGACAGTATTTAGTTCTGAAATGACTTGTTATTCAAGTTCTGCTGTGAATCCTCGGCTCTCCAAATCTCAGTTTCGGATTGGTATATGATCAGAACGAGCAAGACACTGATTGAGGGTTGGATGCTTTTATAATTTCTCCGCCTTGTGGCTGTTAGAGAAGATGTTTTTTCCCCTAAAATTTCACTCTTGATTTGTCTGATAGGAAGCTCGCTTTGTGAGAAACAGACATGAAGACGTTTTACGCCCCTCAATACTTTGTGATTTGTTTCAGGACTCTAATTAAGTCGTTTATATTGTTTAATTGACTTTAAAATCTCGTGCTCTTTCAGGTGCTGCATTTTATCGCAAAGTGCTTTATCCCCATCGTTTTCCTGTTGTGGGATTATTCCGAGCTGAGCTAATTTTATATATGCCTATACGTAAAATCTTGTACCTTTGGAGATTTGCGAGATTGTTAATGTTCTGTTTCTTGTGCCTACTATGCCTATTTGGTGTACATCATCGCATTTGTCAAGTTCAAGTGTGTCAACATTTATAAATCTAGTAGTAGTGAGTGTGGCTTTTTTCTTGTTCTGCAGAAATATTTCAGAACTGGGTATCGGATTCTGCTAAATTGACTAATGGGTAGAGTTAGAGGAAAAGGGAAGAAGCAGACGCTTGTGACTCGTGAAGATCCTGGGAGCGGCGAAGAAGAAAAGGTTCCAACAGTTAGAAAACGGGGAAGGCCACAGAAGCCCGTGAAGGATGATGTTGAAGGCGACTATCATGAGACTGATAAGGTAGAAGAAATTGTTGAGCTCACCAAAGATTCGCTCTCTGGGAAGGATGTGAAAAATGAGGCTGCCACTGAAAATGGAAGGAAGAGGAGGAGGAGGTCTGCACAAGCCAAAGACACTATAGATACTGTCAAAGAGGAAAATGGTATTAAAACTAAACCAAGCGCCAATGATGCAGTCAAATTCGTTGGATACCGAACAAATGGGAATAGGCGAAAGAACAAGCCTCGCCGTGCTGCTGAAGCTGGGGTTGAGTGCAAGTGAGATTATACTTGACTTGCTATAATTTCTTATCTTCTTTCCAGATTCGAAGCTTTGATTGCTTTCATATGATTTTGTTTTATGTTTACAAGTTCTCTCCTTCTTTTGGCTAGTTTCATCTTTGAGAAATGGATAATTTTGACTCTTAAGGTTTTTGGAATGAAGAATTCCACCGCTGCCTGTTTCACTGATCTATTCTACCACAGTTGCGCTTCAGGAGTAATTATCACATTGTAGTCCTGTCATGCACTCTGGTCTGCAACTTCAGTTCTTGACCAAGTGTGTTTTCTTTCATTGGATTCAGTTTAGTCATTTGTATGCATGAATTAGGAAGTGATTGAACTTGGGATGAATGACTTTAATGCTGAAATTCGCTTGAATTCGCCTAGTCAGTCATGATAGGACGATGTTTGAAGAAGCTTCCACACCAAATAAGTGGTGTGAACAAGTGTCTGACTAGAAGAAGGAACTAGAAAGTTATGCCCAGAAGCGGAGTAATGCTCTTGCTGTTGTGAGTTGCTAGCTTTTCAATTGCTTGCATTCTTCTTCTAGCGGACAGCCAATTATTGCTTGAGATGCCATGAATTTCTTTTTCTCTTTTAAGGCGGACATGTTTTTTGTTTCTGAAAGTTCTCATATGGCTATTTGCGGGCAGCTGAATTCGTAGCTGTGTCATTCATGGATGCGGCTCTCGTCTAGCTTCTAGGATGCCTATGTTCATTGACATCTGAAACTAGTATGTCCAATACTCAGATTAAACAAAAGACAGAATCAGAGGATTACTAGTGGCGCTTTAGCATTAATGTTCATGTCTCTTGCATGATGTGAGGAGGATTACAATGGTCACATTAGAGTTCCTCTCTCCAATGGACTGAATGAAAGTGCTGTTCTGATCAAAAGTAATTGTACCTAGTCTAGTTCACTTTACTCTTGCTAAGGGGCTCTTTGCTTTCATGTGCTTTCTTATGATGAGAAGCCTGTGTTTATGGATTGGAACACTTGAAATCATCCCCCTGGTGTGGATATGCAGCAACAGAATGTTTGGGAGGCCAGAAAACAAATCACGAATTAACGGTCACTACTAAATTTGAACACGAGAGTGATGGGGATCTGCAGGCCAAGTAAATGCCTTGGAGCTGAGATTGCATCAGTTTGGTTTTTTTGGCATGTACCCTTTTTGGTCTACTGGTCAGAGCCTCGCCTCAGATAGGGGTCAAGTAGGTCACCAATTGGTGAGATGTAGCAAGGAAGCACCTTGAGTTTTGGGCCTCCAAATTTTTAGGATTGTACTGAGCAATTGAATTGGCTGCAGCATCCAGACAGAAGGTGAACTTGAGGCAGCATATGATAACATGAATAAACGAAAACTGGATTAGGACATAATACATGTGTGCGTCTTGACTTTGACGATTCGTATATGGGAGGAAATGTCTAGGATTGCTTATGTGAATCAGTTAGCCCTAGCCATGGGCTGCAGAAATGCAATGGTTGATGTTGCTTGCTTTGTGAGGGACTAGGATTGTTACCTGAATCTTCTTTCATCACTGAGTTCTCTCATTGGAGTTAAGAGTGGGGCTGGGCCAGTGTATTGAGTACCATTCCTGGGGATATGCACTTTGTGGTGCTACAACTACAAGGGCCACTATAATGGCCGAGGTCTTTGTTACTGCCATCACCAAGGCAACATGGCTTGCTGAAAAGCACTTAGTAATCACATGATTCCTCTGTTGCTTTAGTTTGATCTTATCGATGAGCGGGGAAGAACCGGCCTTGTCCAAGGTCAGTTCTGTCAATGCAGTGGATTTTAAATAAATCTTTGTGGAAATTGCGGATGAAGCAAGCAATAACTTGGAAAAAAGATCGATGTGAATGTATCATTAGATCGAGAGTGCGAGATGATTGAAGTAGATCAGACAAGTGCAAGCGAGCCTCCCCCTCCCCGTTTTTGTTTTTTGTTTTATTTTCCCATCTAAAAAAGATGCTGCTTAGAAAACCAGAAGGAAAAAGGTCAGTTCAAGTGAGTAAAGTAGATCGAACCCAGGTTAGCGGGGCGGGTTATGGTTTCGTGACAGTATATACTGAGGGAAGCATGGTCATATGACCGAGCCCCAGCATCAACAACTTCCTTAAGGCCTCTCCTGACGGCCTCATTCTGCGGTAATTGTCTAGTTGCGTTGTGACGAGGAGACTGTCGTGACCTTGTGAGATCGGTCGAGTGCTCAATATTGTCATCAATAGAAACAAGAGAAGTAGGGTAAAAGATTGGATATACAAATAATCCTTGATCCACTGGTTTAATACCAGAACTATGAATTGGGCCTCAAATTTGACTACTTGAGCAGTCAACCGGCAAACCCATGATCAAGCAGGTGCCTGAAATTTGAATGTGGTAATTCTGTGAATGCATACATTAGTGGGATATTTAGCTATGTGAAAAACCAGAACCTTAGAAAGAGAATGGTTAATACCACAAAAAACCCCAAACTGGTACGTTTGTGATAAATTTACTCTAAACTATTTTTTTTACCACGAAAAATCCCAAACTAGTACATATGTGACAAATTTATCCTAAATTATTTTTTTGACCACGAAAAATTTCAAACTAGTACATTGACAAATTTACCCTATGTTAGTTTCCATTAAATTGGGTTAATATCATGAAAATTTTCAAACTGACACATCTGAGACAAATAGAGGATAAAATCCCAAAATGATACACCCCGTCAATTGTCACATGTTATTAAACTCAACAATTTGATAGTAAAATTTGACGAAAATCGACGAAGGGTAAAATTGTCACAGGTATACCAGTTTGGGATAAATTTGTCACAGATGTACTTATTTAAAGTTTTCGTGGTCAAAAAAATAATTTGAAATAAATTTATCATTGTTATATCAATTTGAAATTTTTTTTTTTGTATTAACCCGAAATAGAACTCTGTCCTTCAATTCTTGATTGGTTTGACAAATCTGAGATTGTCCCTTCATATCTAATGTGGTAAAGTGATTCAACATAGTATGTCCCATCAGAAATTATTTAGAGAATATACAGCTAAATTTATTGCCCAAGATAATTGAAAGGCTTCAGGAGACAACTTCAAATTTTATCATTCTAAAAACTGTCAAGATCAAAAGACTCTCTCTCTCTCTCTACCCTTTTTCCAACAGAGATTTTCTACTTTCAACTCCTGCCATGAATTTCAGGAAAGCAAAAGGTGAAAAATCAAAACAAAAGTAAAGTGACACGGTTGTCGTGGCGCTCACTGATTCTGTGAGACAATTGAAAAATGGGATGGGGGGAGAGATAGAAAGCAAAAACAGAGGTGGTGGGGTCGGCAGGGCCTAACGTTGAACACCAATTATCATTGTGTTACCCGAATCTCCTGCTATTGCTACATCAATGTGGTGTGGACCAAACATGTTAGGTAAATGTATTGGAAATCTTATTGGATTCAAAAAAGAAAAATTAATATGACGTCGGGGAAACTGCAAGTGATTTTTCTTTCAAATTTTCCACTCCAGCAATTCTAAAGGAATTTGAACCTTAACAAGTCCTTAAAAGGGTACATTTGATCATCATCCGAACCTCGAGATCACCTAAATGTAAAATAATTAGAGGATATTGTCGAGAACGGGACAAGAAAAATATACTTTATCAATTATGGGGATTTGGATGTGCGAGCACCAACACATTAAAATAAAAAAACGCATCTGTAGAGTTTGCCGTCTCTATAATGCAAATGAACAGGTTGCAAAAACTCCAAGTGATAGCTTGCTACCTCTTCCGTGATGAGATAACCCTCGTAACCAAAAGCCGAGGTTCCACAGGAGGCCCCGATTACGAGGGTCACTCAATAAAAAGTCCACTTGGGGTTCTTGTAATAAGATCTACAATCGTGTTATCATGAGTTTACATCATGAATTGTATTATAGATAAGAAAGATTTGCAAATTTGGACATGATTGATTAAGTTTAAACTAACAAAACCCTACGAAAATATCATACCTAAAAAGTGCATTTTGTTACTATTTTGAGCTATTTAATGAGGAAATAACAAAAGTATTTTAAGTTTTATGTGTGGGTATGATGTTATGTAATCATACTATTGTATGTATATGATAATTATATGTTATAAGTCATTAATCAACTAATAAAAAGATATGAAATAAGTTAAAAATTAAAATTATTTTACCCGAGTATAATACATCATAGTTTTATACGCATACAATTCATTTTAAGAGAACGAGTATTTATAAGTTCAACAAAGTAGGGAAGACGGAGATTTATTGAAAATTTGGTAACAACGTATATTTTACGTAATATATGAGTATTGTTAATGAAGTTGTCAATTCTGAATTTATGAAATACAGGAGCTGTGTAGAAAAAAAAAACATTTTTACTCATGATAAAACTATGACTTGATAAGAGAGAGAGTGAGATGTAGGTGTGATTCATCTGTACAAAAAGACCAATCAATTTCTTCATTTTGATATGTAAAATAATTCAATGCAGAATAAGATCATTAAGGAGAGCTAGATCTCCCACCAAATAGAAAAAAAAGAAAAGAAAAAAAAGTCAATTTCCTATATCTATAGAAATAAACCCAACAACCTTAAACCAAAGTTGTATCAATCAAGACTCAACAAAACAAGAGTCTTACATACAAAGACAAACCCTCCCATTGATTGCAAACACTTGGGACATCATCAGTTCAGGTAACAGTGACCAGAATGCTCCCTCAGCAATGTAAGGAAAGTGACTATGACAGTGACAGAGAACAAAGTGGAAGCTGCAAGTCTTTTCGGTTGAGAGGGCCAGTTGTCACGAAACCCTAAGTTCATTTCCCTCCACAAATGATAGATGGGTTGCATTCCAAGCTATGTTCATAAATGTCACCTTCAAACTTTTTCGTTTCTTCTTATCAATAGCCCCTCCCTCTGCATGCCTGCTGTGGCCTAAGAGCATCAACACATGCTCCTAGACTTGCTTGGAGAAAGAACAACAGAAGATATGCAATCTTGTCTACACAAAACTCCACCTGTTCATTCTATCAAACGTATGCAATCTACTCATAAAGTTTTGCCACCGTTTGAAGCCAAATTTGAAAGTAGTTTAAATCTAAATCAGAAGTGATCATTGGCCGCATATAAAATTTACTTTTAGGTTTTGCGCAAAAATTGGGCAGATTAGGCTTTTTCCATGTAGGGGCATTGTCCAAGTCTGCCCATTTGGCTCCTAAGTCTCTCGAGTCCAAACAAGCCACCAACTGATTGATCACCTCTAGTTTAAATTGAACACTTGGGTTAGATGATTTTATTGATAAGAAAAAAGAGATGGGAATTCTTATTCTCTATGGATGGATAGCATGCAACGTGTCAATATTGATGCCGATGTTGGTCTCTCAAAAACAAATACTATCACTATGATCGCTTGAGAGTCTCTCTCTATCTCTATTTGTGTGTGCACACTCGTGAGTTCCCAACAATTATGACAAAGCCGGCAACCACCATAGTTGTCACCAAGGATAGTAGTCAACCATCGTAGTGGCAATTGCGATTAGAAACAAACAATTTATGTATTCATATGTCATAACGGTGACTTATCATATCAAACTTGAGCCTAACCAAACAATTACACGTTTTTAATCGTGTTATATCTTTGAAATCCAAATGCGATATGTATATTGAGTGGGGTACATGTGAGATACAAACATTGAGTAAGACGTGTCTAAATGTGCATTGCATATCAAGATGTATTTATGAGTAACGTGATAGCCTGTTCAACTAAAAGTGTCTAAGCGTGTCATAAATAGGTTGAAAATGTCAATCGCGAATGATACATTTGCTCTTTGTGTCTAAACGGGTTAATCTGATTACAACACAAGCACAGTTAAGCTTAAGTACATGTTGTAATAAATTGATCGTGTCTAACATTACCGCAATAGTCTCAATGGACAAGGGAAACCATCAATTGCAAGTGGATTAAGGTTTCTCTTTTTTTGAGCTATTTCTTTGATTTTTTAATCTTTTCCCAAATAAAGAACGAGGCATGAGATCCGAGGGATTTACCATTTAATCCAATATAATTTAATCTGACTTTATTTGTTGGCCACCAAATACAGTCAAAGGAAATTTGGAAAATGTCCAATCCGTTATTTGGACCGGGTCATCGGGGGAAAAACCTGCGTATGGCAATTTGAGATTTAGAATGTTTGTTTGGACTTCGAAAAAGTCAAAATCAGTTTTTTTACTTCTCATCAAAATCTAATATATTGTCCCTTTCAAAAAAATATATATATATATGAGAAGTTTATATTCAGATATGCATACGATATAAGACGACTTTAAAAGGTTTCAAACATTTTACTTGTGTAAAGTTGAAGTGCATATGCTGTAATACTTAAAAGCCCAATAAATGTTAAGATCACAAAATATCTCAAATTATGTGTACTGTGACACAAATACCCCGAATTTTTTTTGTGTTATTAAAATCCCTAAACTTGCCCATTATGACACGAATACAAAAAAAAAATTTGTTATAAAAAACCCAAAACTTATACTAATGTGACAAATATACCCTTAATAGAATTGAAATAAATGGTATATATATCACACATGTGCAAGTTTTGGATTTTTATGACACAAGAAAAAGTTTGAGGTACTTGTGCATAGTGGGCAAGTTTAGAATTTTTGGTGACACAGAAAAAGTTTACGATATTTGTGTCACAACGAGCGTAGTTTCAGATTTTTTGTGGTATTTGCCCAAAAATAAATAGTACAAAGGAAAAGTCATTCTAAACACGAAGGTGCCCACTAGATATTCGTTTTTCCAATTACGCAACATAATTCTTTATTAAGGTGGGAAAGCTCAAGGTTATATAAACCACATGCGGAATCTTATACCATCGATGTGGAATCCAATTCCCATAGCTTGCAATTATTATGATAATGTTGTATTAAATTAATTGAAACCGAAATAGTGAGGAGAAATGAAAAATGAAAAATCGAATGGAAGGGTATAAATGAATAAGAAAGCTCTGGTGTTGAATTGAGTTTAAATCTCTCTCAAAACTGATACCAAAACTATTTTTTTTTATGTGACATTAGAAAAGGCTGGAAATGGATGTTTAAGCATTACTCTCTCTAGGTATTTTGCTTTTCCATCTCTGCTTAGTAGAAAAAAATATACAAAATATTTTCTTGTTCAGTAACTTCAACTAAATGCAAAGTCTACTCATACAATCGCCCTTTTATTTCGATTTTCATATTTCTCGTTGAGAAGACATTTCCCTAGCACAAGAGGTCCGGATTGATCTCCTTTTGTCATTGGTCTGTTTTTGGACAGACCTAAAATTATTTGATGTCACAAAAAGCTCACATGATTATTTTTTCTACAAATTTAAGTCTGACATGAAAAGAAAAATGTGAAATCCTTTGACATTGCCGACTACTATTTAATCTGGGGAGTTTCACGAGAAACCAATCCTTCCTGAAAATGTCTTATCATAACACGTTTTATCTACTTCTTGTAAAAAAGATATTGTATCTGGAAAAATACTTCGAAATTTTTATGTCTACACAGAAGTCCCAAAGCAATTGTCACTCCTGACCACAATTACACATAAGCGAAACCCTAATTCACCTCTTTACCTGTTTTTTAGGTCACTAGCCTTCCTCCTTTTGCCCATACTTTAGTCTGATAACGACTGATCCACAAAAGGACACATCAATCAGGAATGGTTCCCAATGAATTTCCTTGGTTCCCCCACCGCTAGAAACAACTACCTCTCCAACTTTTGAGGCATGCATGAAGATTTCTCATGGACCGTTCCATTTTGTCAAAGGTGTCCGTAAATCTCCCGACATCAGTTGTAAGACGATTCTCTACTTTAAAAAGGTTGGCTCTAAGGTTTGAACCACTTGTTCAACTACTTTGTTAGCCATGGGATCAGCTGTCCCTTCGGGACTCGGTAAACCCTCGTTATTTTCCTCTAAGTTTGTTGATCAACACGGTTAATGATTTGATTTTTTGTTTCTTTTACCAAATTACCTGAGTGCGATTCATCTAGGTAGTGCGTTCAACTTGCTTAGCACTTTTAGTCCTGCCGCTAGCATACAAGGGCCCTAAATCCTTCCTCCCATTCTTTTAAGGCTTTATCCTGAATTTATAAGACGATTCGAGTAGATTGATCAAAGGGGTTTTCATGTCAAGGGTGAACGATTCTAGAATTGGTAGGTCCCAGACCTGAAACTTGAAACCTATCATGTCGAGATCAGCTTCTAATTTCTGGAACTTGAAACCTACCGTGTAGACTTTGGAACTAACCTTATCAATCCGATCTAGTTCGGTTTATTCGCAGAATCAACTTGAGAATCAAATGATTTTTCTTTATTTTTTCGTTCATTGAGAGTGTTGCTCAAGGCTTCGATTCTTCAGCGACACGACGCAAATGCTTCTAAAAAGCTATGTATATGTTGGAATAAGAGAAATGGAGCTTGAGCGTCTTCGATTCTCCTTGTATGGCCGAGTGACCGATCTACAGGAGGCTCATGAGCTATGAATGGTTGATTCGCGTCAATGACATGTGAAGAAGTGGGCAAAGCAGAGCAGAGAATGAGAAAGGAAAACCAGAAGCTAAGGTCGCGACAACAAGAATACAAGATGCAAGGTTAAACTAAAAAGAGAGAACTAGGGTTTCTTGGAACTGTTATCTAGTTTGGTTCCTCGATCCAGTCCAGTTCCGCACACAGAAATGGGAACCAAAAAACCTATGTTGCACTGTCACGGATACGGACACGCGACACGACACCACACGATACGCCGACACATCATTTCTAAAAAAATTAA
>BCNH02000011.1:11567234-11601955 GCA_001662345.2 Metrosideros polymorpha var. glaberrima | reverse complement strand
CCCCACTTTCTCTCTCTCCTTCTCTTGCTCTCCACTGACGCTCTCTCTCCTCTCTTTATTTTTTAACGCGAGACACGCGTGTCCCACGCATTGCCCGCGTGTCTGAGTCTCGGACACGCGGTCAACGCTCGGACACGTGTGTCCGTATAACATAGCAGAAAACTACTAACCGATCCTAAAGTTTAGAACTAAGAATCGAACTAGAACCAGCTGAGTAAATTCTATCCGGTTCGATTCCAGGGTGATCTACCCTAGACCGATGATCACCCCTACTTCATGCACATTTTCAACAGTAGATTGAGACGGTGGTCTTTCATTCCCTCTTGTGCAAACCTAATAGGAAACAATATAATAGAGTGATATAGTTACCAAGTACCCACAAACACAAGGAAATTTTTTACATGGAAAACCTCCTCAGTGTGAGAAGATAAAAAACCATGGGATCGGGGTCCACCCAAAATCTTCACTATCAACCAAAATTGGGTGAACAAAGTTCTTCTCTAGTTAATACTAGAGGTACATAGCAACAACGTCATCAAGAACACAATTCTTGGCAATACACATGAGTTTTACAAGAGATCAAGGCTAAATCTCATAAAAAAAACACAGGTTTGGTTCAAACCACGAAAACCTAATGTAGAGAGTCTCAAGTGAAAATCAAACTGATCATATTCGAGAAGAATATGCCACGAACGTGCTGACAAATTTTCATACAATCGGACCACAAGTCGACCTATGACATCAGCATGATGAAAACCGGATACTGCCCTCTTTTTTCAGATTTTCTACTCTCTTTTTCTCTTGCAACCGTGTCTCGAAAACTCACGTTCTTTGCAGCTACCACATTAATAATATGAATTATCATATGGGCTCCTCCACATAGGAGTGAGCGCAGCCAACATGATCCTCCTTAACTTGGTCTTTAACTTTAGAATCATGCTTCAGTTCAATCAATCATGCCCATGTCTCAAATCGTTACCATTAGAAACTCATGATCGATGAGTTTATCAAGCATTTCATGAATGGGTTGCGTGGCTCAAGTGTATCATCACGACCCGATTTGGCCGAAATTTCAAGGGGCTCGGTATCAATGGTATTAAAGAAAAGAAAAAAACCACCAAAGAGACTCTTTTCTCGAGCATGATCATTGCTTAAATTTGGATGCAAAAGAGAGTTTCGTGGAAAGGTGTTTGTCCACCATTTGACGCGGTTTCAACGGATAATTAAGTGGCGACAGAAGATGAGGCTAGGAAGTGGGAATATGTCTTCTCTTCCTTTATGATGAGCCTCTCGAGTATTTATTAATACCGAAACATATTTCATATAGCTCAAACAAGGTGTTGTAATGTCCAAAAAAACAAACACCATCATATATATATTTGTCAAAATAGGGGAAAAAAAACACTTCATTAACAAGTGCCGCAAAACATCTAGGGAACACCCAACTACCAAAAAAAAAATGTTATTATTATTAATATAACGTCTCTCCTTGTTACATGTGATTGGGACATATTCAAAATTAAAAGAAAAAGGTCACAAAAATTTCAAACTATGCCCATTGTTATATATTTATCTTGAACTTTTTTTTGTGACATCCAAAACTTCAAATTATGCCAATTGTGACACATTTAGCCTAAAAAAAATTTGTGACATAAAAAACATAAACTTATACCTATGTCCATCGTGGCATATCCAAAATTTAAAGAAAAAAGCCAAAAAAACCTCAAACTATGCTCATTGTGACACATTTATCTTAAACTTTTTTGTAACATAAAAAATCCCAGACTATGTCAATTGTGACACATTTACCCAAAAAAAATTATGACATAAAAAATCTCAAATTTGTATTTATATGAGATGAGACATTTACCATTCGTCAATGTTCCGTTAGATAATTTTTCCGTCAAATCAACATCATTTTTATTTCACTTACCATGTTAACACTATTTGTTTTTTGGCGTTCATGTAGGTATATTTTTAATTGTTTATATTGACAGAACTTTAACGAAGGGTAAATATATCATATAGGTATAAGTTTGGATTTTTTATGTCACAAAAAGAGTTTAAAATAAATGTGTTACTGTAAACATAATTTAGGATTTTTTGTGTGGCTTTTGCCCCGTTTCATCGCTAAGTTTGATCAAAGAATGTTTGGTTGACGATGTTTAAACCCCAATCCTCATTTTTGACAGGCATCATCATGTGAGGTGAATGTCTGTGCAGGGAGGGAAGGAAAGGGGTCCTCCTCCACAGTGCAATCGATGTGAAATGGCCAACCTGTGTAGAGGATGGACATGTTCAGTGTTTGTTTCAGGCTCAAGCGGCACCACCCCTTGGGATATTCACAAAGGCGTTTGCCTCAGGCCTGGGAGGACATGACAGACTCCCCACTTTCACTTCGATGGAATCGATCGTACGGAACGAACATGGGAAGTCTCAAAGTCATGACAGAGATGGAGGATGGAGAGAGAGAGAGAGAGAGAGAGAGTTTGTTCTCTTCGAGAGTAGCTTTGTCTGTTTGAATCAGGCACGTCGTGTCGTCGCGAGCCAACTTTCCTCAGAGAACAACGGAAATAAGCTTGAAAATACCGTACTTGTGGTTTGACATATGCAATGCGAGACCGCAGAAAAAAGAGAGTGAAATATATTAAGCGTAAATGCCCAAATTTTTATTGCAAAAATCAATTTTTAAGTGAAGAAACGCGTTTTATTACGAAAGAAAATTTCTATCTCCGAAACAGAAACTCGTTTGATAATAATATAAAATTTCTATTTTCCTGATAGAGGCAATCGCGGCATCGACGCCTGGCAGCAGGTGATGGCGGGCAGCCGATGGTGACGACAGAGGGGAGGGAGGAGGCGAGGAGTCAAGAAAGAGCGGATAGCGAGTCATGAAGAGAGAGAGAAATAAGAGTTTTTATTTCTATTTTTATTCCAAAAATCAATAATTAGAAAATGTTAACTTCTTATTTCTGTTCCAAACTTATTTCTGAAACGGAAATTTGTTCCAGAAATAGAGAATAAAATTGGGTTACCAAACGAATTTTTATTCAAAACATATTTTTGGAGCAGAAATTCTATTCCATAAATTTTATCATCACAAAGCAAAAAAATTACCAAAAAGACACTAAATTTAGTGCATTTGTGCCAATTAGTCTCAGATCTTTCAATTGTGCCAATTGAATTCTAAATTTTTTCACATTTTGTTAACTGAGTCTCTCCAACCAATTTTAGCCTGAAATCGCTAACGTAGGTGTCATTAGTGCCACATAGGAGGCCAAAGCTGAAGTTGACAGTTTTTACAATTTTTCTTAAAAAATTGAATTTTTTAATCATTTTTTAATCCTTTATTTTCTTTTTTCTTGTTCTTTATTTCTTTTCCTTTTTATTTCTATCAAGTTCGACGAGGGTCGCCGGCCGACCCTCACCATTCACAGGCAAGGGCTGGCCGACCCTTGCTCACGATCGACGAGGGTCGGCAACAGCCCTCATTAGGCTTGGAAGAAACTAAAAGGAAAAGAAAGAAATAAAGAAAAAGAAAATTTTCAATTTTTTTAAAAAAATGTCTACATTAATGCTAGCCGTGTTATGTAAGATGGCTAATGTCCACCTCAACGATTTCCGGCTAAAATTGACCGAATTGACTCAGTAGGCAAAACATGAAAATGTTTATGACTCAATTATCACAATTGAAAAGTTTATAACTGAATTGGTATAAGTGCAATAGATTTATGACTTTTTCGGTGATTTTCCCATCCTAAACCTGTTGTTTGGATTCCAATTCAATCATAACATTTCAACTTTAATAATTTAATTCCAATGTAATCTTTCCGATTAATAGGAATTGCTTACGTGGCCCTGCCACATCAGCAAATTTTGGCAAAAAATTGATCGAAATGACTACAATAGAATTTCGCCAAAGATTTACGAAAAGAAATTGTAAAATTAAAAAATTTAGGACTGAATTAACATATGTACAATAAATTTATGATTGATTGAACAATTTTCCCTTCTAATGAAGATACGAATCTTTTCCATCTTTCATAATTTATAGACATGGAATCTATATTGAATATTCCGGTGCACGCTTAATTAGACATGGAAGCTTAATCATTGTTGTTATGAATATGTTTTCTTTTTCCCCTTTTTAGGATTTATCATTTCTTAAATGGGTATAAAGTTCAATTCAAGGACAAATCTTCATGGCCTAAAAGTAAAAGGCACTATGTTAGTTGCATTGGCAGGACAGTGATTTCGGAAAGGAAAAGTTTTGGTCTCGTAGAAAAGAACCGAAAGGGTTTTTATTTTTTATTTTTGTGGAAGTATTATTTAAAAGAGAAATTGGAGGATAAGATAAAAGGTTTGACAGAATAGAAAAATATTTAAAATGTTGATTAGCATCGAGGACGAGCATGAACATCGTAAGGGGCGCCGATTAAGTTAACTAAAGTAAAAATCACATTTTTCAAGAGATTTTGAAAATTGAAAACGAGCCCATTTTAGATGAGTTATTTGCTTCAAAAGGAAAATTTTGTATTTTCAAAATATATTTAATAAGGCTTAACAAATATACCAGGGGCACTTTTTTTATAAAAAAAATTCCATACTGTCTATGAAAAGAATAGAAGAGAATTGGACCTAAGTAAGTCCTTAACTGCTTCGTCTAAGGATTAATTCGAATCTCAAGATTCCTTGTACGTAAAACACATGCAGGGTACTATCGAGGCAAGAAAAACATATTGTACCAATTAACAAGATTTGGGTGTGCGGACATCGGCACGTTAAAATAAAAAACGTATTTATGGAGCATGTCTAGTTACAGGCCTTCTGTGGATACTTGGTGTCGGTTACTATAGAAGGGGTAACAAGCTACCACTTGGAGCCTTCGCAGCTTGTTATGTAATAAGGCGGGTTCCACAAATGCATTCTTTATTTTATTATGTTGGTGCCTACATGCTAAAAACCTCCTAATTTGTACAATATCTTTTTCTAGCCCTATTCCTGACTGTACCCTCTTATTGTTTAACGTCCAAGGGATCTTAAGATTCGGACGAGATCTTAGACGGAACAGTTTAAGGACTTACTTAAGTCCAATTAGTCCTAAGAAAGATTATCAATCCTATGGGGAGGTTCCCATCCACTATATTTATTGAGGCCTAGGAGCTGCCTCTACCCCTCTTTCGTCTTTTATGTCTTCCCAGGGGGGAGGGGATCCCTCCGGGTAAGACCACGAGACTCGAATGGAAGACCCCACCTTAGGGTCTTCCCCTTCGTTGTCTCATGGAGCCGAGTGTATCTCACTATAGAAGGGATAGCAAATTACCACTTAAGACTTCTGCGGCTTATTTTGTTACCAAGCGGGCTCTACAGATGTGTTTTTTATTTTAATGTGTCAGTGTCCACACGCCCAAGTCTTGCTAATTGGTACGGTATCTTTTTCTTGTCACATCCCCGACACTACCTTCTGTGGATTTTACATCCAAGGCATCCCAAGGTCCGGATTAATCCTTAGGTGAAGTAGTTTAAGAACTTACTCATGAAAATGTTAAGGTTTAGGATTGAATTGGCATAAATGCAACAAATTTATGACTTTTTTGGTAATCTTCCCATTCTAAACTTGTTTGGATTCCAATTCAGAGCTAACCCTTCAACTTTGATAATTGAATTCCAATGTAATCTTTATGGTTGGTAGGAATTGTTTACATGGCTCCGCCACGTCAACAAATTCTGCCGAAAAATTGATCGGAATGACTACAATAGAATTTCACACAAAGATTTAAGAAAAGAATTTGCAAAATTAAAAAGTTTATGATTGAATTGACATCCGTACAATAAATTTATAATTAATTGAACAATTTTCCCTTCTAATGAAGATACAAAGTCTTTCATAATTTATATGCATTTAATCGATGTCGAATATTTCCGTGTAGGGAAAATTCTAAATAAAGACCTAAAGTGCTGTCATTGTCTCAAAGAATGGCCTAAAGTGGACATTGTTTCAAATAAAAATCTAAAGTGGCCAAATCGTTTGAAATAAAGACTTTTGGCTAGCCAATGACTATTCTGAATATTGGAGAGGGGCATTTTGGTCAAATCTATTATAAGTTTTTTTTTTTACTTTTTTCTTTTCTTTTCTTTTCTTTTCCTTTCCTTTTTTTTTTTTCCTTTCCCTTTCCATCTTCCCCTCCTCTAGCCATCCTCGTTGGCGACACTAGCCTCAGGCAGCGAAAGTCACCCTCACTTGGGCTGGGCGGGTGAGGGCGACCCTCACCCGACATCACCGAGGAACGCCCTCGCTCGACGTTGGCGAGGGCGGCCCTTGCCTAAGGATGATGTTGACGACGAGGATGGCTAGGGAGGGGAAGAGGGAATGGGAAAGAAAAATGAAAAAAGAAAAAGAAAAGGAAAAGGAAAAGAAAAAAATTGAAAAAGGAAAAAAGAAAAAATTGAAAAAATTGAAAAAAGGTAAATGACGAAAATACTATTCAGCCATCAAGGTCAAGACCTTATTTGAGACTGATATGGTTACTTCATACCCTTATTTAAAATAAGATTCACTTTAGACTCTTATTTGAAACGATTTGGCTACTTCAGGTCCTTATTTGAATCAAAGTCCACTTCAAGTCCTTATTTAAGAAAATAAGAATATTTCAAATCCTTATTTGAAATTTTCCCTTCCAGTGCATACTAACGTGGAAGCTTAATCATTGTTGTTATGGATATGCTTTCTTTTTTCCCTTTTTAGGATTTATCATTTCTTAAATGGGTACAAAGTTCATTTCAAGGACAGATCTTCATGGCCTAAAAGTAAAAGGCACTATGTTAGTTGCATTGGCAGGACAGTGATTTCGGAAAGGAAAAGTTTTGGTCTCGTAGAAACGAACCGAAAGGGTTTTTTTTTTTTGGAAGTATTGTTTAAAAGAGAAATTGGAGGATTAGATAAAAGGTTTGACAGAACAGAAAAATTCTTAGAATGTTGATTAGCATCGAGGACGAGCACGAACATCGTAAGGGGCGCCGATTAAGTTAACTAAAGTCAAAATCACTTTTTTCAAGAGATTTTGAAAATTCGAAATGTACCCATTTTAGATGAGTTATTTGCTTCAAAAGGAAAATTTTGTATTTTCAAAATATATTTAATAAGTCTTAACAAATATACTAGGGGCACTTTTTTTAAAAAAAATTATTCCATATTGTAATCCACTATGAAAAGAATAGAAGAGAAGGAGAATCGAATGTTAGTAGGTTGTTTCCTAAATTAAGGACCTTTCCAAATTAGGTGTTTCTTTTTAACACCACTTGCTTCTGAAAAGTATCTAATATATAACTGGAAATGGTGAGTTTAGTCTCATTTTTTGGACTTATTAAACTATCCCCGGATGAAATAATAAAAAGACAAAAAGAGAGGCTCATACTATTTTTACACTCTAAATGACTGACACATCCAACTATAGTATTGACGAAAATAATATGAAGAGAACTAATTAATCATTATCACAAATGAAAAAAATGAAGTTGAAAATTACTGGAAATTCGAAAACCGCATATTATAATGAAAATACAAAATTGTTTGTATTTATTAAAATAATTAATCTTATTTTGCGGCAATCCACAAAAAACCCTAAATTATGTTCATTGTGACAGATTTATCCTGAACTTTTTCTCATGACATAAAAAATTCAAAACTATGCCAATTGTGACAAATTTACCCTAAAGATTTATTGTGACATCAAAACCCTTCGTCTAGGTTTCATTATATAATTTTCGGCTTAATTTCCTAAGAAAACCCACAACTTTAGGTCAAATCTCAATTCTACCCTGACTTTTTTTTTTGTCTAAAAGAAAATCTCGAATCTTAAGTCTAGTCCCAAATTTGTTAGGACTTCTTTTTAATTAAAAAAATCACAAACTTACAATCTAATCTTAAATTTGCCCCTGTAACCCTCCATCCATAATTGCCATTAGTTGTTTGACGTGGCATTTTCAAATTGATAACAAATTCACATCAATATGGTGATGTGAAAAATTATTTCCAAAATAAAATTGTTCTTCGATATGAAATTAGGGAAATTAGGTCACGATTAACAACGATATTTGGACAATGGGCTAACATGGGTAGATTTGTAAATAGAAATAAAGTTGACGATTTTTTTAGACAAAAAAAAGTTTGGGGTAAGTTTGGAATTAGAACTAAAGTTGTTTTTTTAAACAAAAAAAAAAGTTGGTGCAGATTTGGACTAGACCTAAAGTTTGGTCTTTTTTTTTCAAATAAAAAAAGTTCGGGTCAGAATAGGGACTGGACCTAAGGTTAGGACATTTTTACGAAATTAGGCCCATGATTTTCTAGCCAAATACATGTCGTTTTTGTTTTACTTAAGCCACATAACTCCATGTTAACATTGTTGGCCTTTCGTCATCCATGTAAGCAGATTTTTAATGGTGCTCATTGACGGAATCTCGACGCAAAGTATATGTATCACAAAGGTACGCGTTTGAGATTTTTGGCATTAAAAAAAAATTGTGGCTTTTTCCCTATTTTTTTTACCGGTAATCGATTTAACAAGTTTCTTGATAAAAGTAGAGTTCCCCCAAGATGACAAATTTATAATATAAACTTGCTAACAGAGTACACAAATTGCTATTTTGGGAATACTTTACTTTTCTCCGTAAAGTTTCTTATTTTCAAAAGACGCCTAAGTTAGTTACTATCATAGTATACAATAAAGTGATTAACTTTTGATCCTAAATTTTTTCTTTAAAAGAAGATAAAAAAGAACAAATAAAATATAACAATCGATAAGACTTTCCTTTTGTCGAAGGGGTGATTCGAACCTTTTAATCATCTTTTAAGGCGGAGTAATAAGACCTCTTAATCTTATCTTAATAAACCCTGAAGTCCTATTAACATCAACTTTTGAGGGGGTCGGGGTGTCCCCTCCCCCACCCTCGCCATCCGTTGCAACCTAAAAAAGCCGAATAAATTTATTTTTTTTGTAAATTTAATGAATAAAGTCAATCATAATATCAGAATTTACACAAAATTCATATGTTTTTGTTGAAGTTCACGAAACATTTTTCGAATAACAAAACAAAGTAAATTAATGAATTTAATCGAGATGCCTGGCGAGCAAGTGCTTTAGACACTTGTTCAAGGATAAATGACATAAATAGTCTCTAAATTTTAACGCGATGTGCAATGAGATGTATGTTCAATTTAATTCATGAAATTTGAATTAATGGAATGATAATATATATTGAACAATTTTTATACAGTTTAAGAACTAAATAATACGTACGCAAATTCAATGGAGTATACTAAATAAATCGACATTGCATGTAGGGTTCTTAAATGTGATTAATCCAATGAGTCGACAGGAGATGGGGACTGTTTGCTTTCTTTTTCTTGAGAGAGAACTGTCCCACCAAGAAAAGGAAAGCGATAGCTTCCCATGATTTTCTCTCTCTTTGGGGGAGGTTAAAGCAAAACTTGTCCTCTGTCTTCTCCGTTAACCCTCTTTGGTCCTTCCATTAAATTTTATAGAGCTGACAGAGAGCAGAGCAGAGCAGAGTACTTCCCTTCCCATCCTGCCTTCCTCAGCCAGTCGTGTCCCACTTCTTGTCCTCTCCACCTCCTCTGCCATAGCTGCTCTCTCCCTCTCTATCTCTCTATCTCTCTAACACACAAACACGCGCAGCGAGACACAGAGACGAGTGATGATGACCTGATAAAGCCAGGCCCCATCAATGGACGGGCTCGAGTAGTCCAGTCCTCCTCGCTGCTCATGCCGAATGGGTTCGAGGCGGCCTCTCGCCCACTCTGCCTCCTCCTCGCTGCTCATGCCGAAAGGGTCGGGGACGCCGCCGAAGAAGGCGAGGGCGGCCGACGGCGGTGGCGCCCAGCAGCCGCCGAGGTGTCAGGTGGAGGGCTGCAGTGTGGATCTGAGCCAGGACAAGACCTATTATTCGAGGCACAAGGTGTGTCCGACGCATTCCAAGTCGCCCACCGTCGTCGTTCGTGGCCTCGAGCAGAGGTTTTGCCAACAGTGCAGCAGGTCTCACCCTCAGCCCCTTCGGTCACTTCTATGTTTGGGCGGCCTTTTCATTGTTTATTTCTTTATGTTTGGGTTCTTCTTTGGGCAAAATTCGTGGGAAAGTTCAGTTCTGGAGAGACCCTTTTTATGTGCGTGGGATGTGTTCATCTGCTTACTTTTGTCTTTGAAGGATGGTTAACTCTCGAGAAAAGGAATCTGCTTTATTTTTCCTTTTTAAAATTTCCAATTTCTATGTCGTGTTGATGACGAGTCTAACACGGCGAGTTAAATTCAAGCCGTTGGGACAGGCCGTGTACGGAGTAGAAAATTCAGTCAGTTGTTCCGACATGTGGCTGCTTGAGTGGCATTACTTTACTTCTTGTTTGGGAGGTAACTGAGCTTGTATATGCATATGCAGTTGGATCATTGGTTCATTTTGGGCATTGGGTGATTCTGCTGCTTCTTAATTGGATGAAGTCTTATGAATGGTTGACTAGTGTTCTTCATGTCTTCTGTGTTGGTTCTACTTGGGCTGGTTCTGGGTGACTCCTCTTTTCTGATTGTGGTGCTTGTGTTCAATGTTTTGTTTGTGTGTGTTTGGGTTCTTGGGATGGTGTTTTTATTCGGTCGGTGGAGCTTTTCTTAGTTGCTAATGGTGATTGGTGTGCAAAATGCGATTGTTCTTGGTAATTGTTTTGTCTCCTTTTTAAGAGGGAACTACAAATTTTCACTTTGGCAGTATGATGCGTGATCCTGTTTCAGCTATTGGCTTGTCTGGATTTCAATCCTGAAATGTGATCTCGTAGAATTCAGTTGTTAGTAAAATCTGTGCTGTACTCTTTGTGTTACTGTAATCTCAAAACGTATATGAGCCTTTTTTGGTCGGTGGCTTCTGTTTACTGAACTAGGATTGCTCTGCGTGCTAATGTGCCCGAGCTTGAACATTCGCAGATATGATCTTAAGTGTTTTATGCCTTCTACTCTTCTTCCATTGCTGTTGGAATTTGTCGGCTTCTAATTCTGGTGCATTTAACAGGTTCCATCAGCTTAATGAATTTGACCAAGGGAAAAGAAGTTGCCGCAGACGGTTGGCCGGTCATAACGAGCGTCGTCGGAAGCCACCTCCTGGATCATTGCTCTCCTCTCGCCACACTCGCTTCTCTTCCTCTATTTATGGTGATGTATCCTCTCTATCTGAGCGTAGGAATAATTTATCATCTGTGCTCATATTTGATGCTTTGCAGATAACAGCACTGGAGGCACAGGATTTGTGATGGACTTCAGTGCATATACGAGGCCTCCTCTGAGGGAAGCATGGATCACTGCTCCAGCATCCAACCAGGGACCTGGAATTCAGAACCCGGGCCAGGAAAAGCTCCAGTTACATCCCTCATGGCAGAGCAGTCCTGAAAATCATCAATATGACCTCTTCCTTCAAGGTCCGTCTCCATCGGTGGGAGGTACCAGTTTTCCTGGTCCTGGGATTCCTCCAGGAGAAAGCTTTAACCCCAGCTGTGCTCTCTCTCTTCTGTCAAAACAACAATCGGACTCTGCAAGTCATGCATCGGTTCCTGCACTTAACAGCGATATCCTGAGTCCTCAAGCCTCAGTCGGGGCTCAAGTAATAAGTCCTCTTGATGCTGCTGCTGTCAGCAATTTTTCTAGCACCTCGTGGGCTTTGAAAGTAAATGAGGCTGGTGGCAGTGCATCGGATATAGCCCCTGATCTTGGTTTAGGTCATCATGTCTCGCAGCCTGTTGATGGTCCATTCTCAAGTGGCCTCGAGTTCTCTCTGCAGAGCAGGAGGCAGAACACGGACCAAGATCATTCTCAGGATTACAACTCAACTCAGCAGATTCACTGGTCGCTGTAAGCATCCAGTTCTGCAGAATTTGCAAAACCAGAGGATATTAAGGAATTTGACATGATTCCTGCTTTCTGGATTTAGCTCATCTTGTATCGACCTACCTTTTTTTTCTGCTTAAGAACAATGAAACACAATGCAACGAAGTAGGATGTCGGTCTTTTCAGTCTTGTTCAACTGTCATTTTGCTGCAACTGTTTCCAGTTCTAATGCGAGCAGAGTCAATGCTCTGCGACTAGGCCGTAGTTATTACTAGATACCAGGAAGCGAAAATGGAGTTGAATGCCCAGTACTTTCCAGTTCTAACTTTGAGGGTAGCATCCCGTATGTAAGCATCAAGTTCAAACGGGAGATGCTAGTATTAACTGATCTTGGCATAGTTAAGAGGATGCACATCAGGATAAAATACTGGGGTTCTTCTGCTAACCAAACTCAAATTCAGATTGGACGCTAATGATCATGTACCATAAATCTTAACACCAAAATCTGAGTGCCAATCAAGAGAATAAAGTTAGGCCCACTTTGTGGTATATACATATTAATGTTACATGAGTGAAATTTCTGACTGATTACAAGAAACCCATGGGGAGAGCTAGCCCTGTCTGATGCTCCTTGAGTATGTGGATAGAAATTCTAATGATCTTTCTTCCCCTGCCTCGAACAAGGCAAATAATCCAACAATCAGCCACGGTTGCATCACTTCCGGTCCACATAGCAATCACGGACATGATGGATTTCACAACACATTAGCCATTGCTTCTCAGAGGTGCATCAGAGTTATAAATCCAATGAATCCACCAAATAAATCGATCCGAAAAATCTCTGACTAAAAGCAAGTTTCTTCCTGTCTTTTCCTGTATCACAAGCTGCACCATTCAAGTTTGTGGCAAGTGAACAATCATTTAGTCCCGGCATTCTAATGGTCATCTTCTTCTGTCCCTGGGCAGTTGGATAACAGTTCTTCTTTCGATCCATACTGAGAAGAGAAGTGTATTCACTTGTCAATCATATAAGATTCAATGCCCTACTACGAAAAATAGCATTCCAGCTTAACATTGCTGGCTTACAATGTAATATAATGTGCTCGTCTCATCTACAGCAACCGAATGGAACCACTACATGATGCTAACTCACCCGACATCCACAGAAGAGGCAGTAGTTATACTCATCTCTTAGTTTCATCAATACAGCCACCAAATCCTGTATGCAACAGAAAGCAGCCAGTCATTCATAACTGTGATGCCATTTTCCATGAGTCATACTAAAAATGATTTAACAATGAATTTCATGAACAGATGCTTATGCAACAGTTTATATCCAAGGATTCGAGAGAAATAAAAAGAGGCAGATCTCTGAAAAACTTTCCACACAGATGAACTTCAAAAAATTTTAAAAGAGTTTTAAGATGAACTGCAAAGAAAGGCAAAAGCAATTGTTTAGGGTGTGTTTGATAATAATCCAGAGCTCCAGAAATAATTTTGGAGTAGAAATGCGTTTGGTAAAGAATTACTTCTGGAGCAATTTTTTACTTTTGAATGAATATTGTATTTGGTAAAAGAAGTGATTCTCTAGGGCCAGAAGTGATTATCTATAAGTGATTCTTTTCTATTTTCACTTATCATTTTCCTTCTCCTTTCTTTCTCACGCTCGTAGGCCAACCACTGATCATCCGCAGCCCACCGCCAATCGCTGATCTCCTGCCGCCGTCTGGTAAACTTGCCAGAAGCAGAAGTATAATGAGGATGCGTTTGGTAAACATTCCAGAAATATATTTCTCTTTCTCTTCCAGAATTGATGATGGCCAAAATCAATTCTTGCTAGAAGTTGAATTCTAGAAGAGAATTGTTACCAAACGAGCCCTTAATTAACTGAACCTCCATCTTCAATCTGATGAAACGGTAGTTGACAAACTTTTTTCACGAGTTATGAAAAGAAGCATTTAGTCGCACAGCACAATTAAACGTAGAAAATCCTCTTAATGATCTCACTGGTGCGCTACATCACTAATTCACTGTCATTTTTCACCAACTTTTCACTGCCATAGAACCAAGGATGAAACAAAAGCATATGAGAGTCTGAACCTAAAACCTCACTCCATTAAAACATCACCATTTTTAGGAAACAAAATGAACGACCCGAAGCCATTTAAATGTAACGAATGAAACTGAGATTTAAAGAGAATCTGGATTCTGGTATATGGCGTCAAAGAACATACCTCTTCTGATATTTCTTCCTCTTCCTCTTCATCCTGTTCACCGTCCTCCTCCTCCTCATTCTTCTCGGGCTCCGGAAATTCCTTATTCTCTAATTGATCCAGTGCAGCCTTTGCCTTCTGGTAATTTACAAATATCTTCCGACTCTGCCACTGTGATTTTTGCCGGGAACCGAACTCTTCCATCAAGGACTCCTCTTTCCTTCTCTTCTTCACTGACCTAACCTCTTCCTGCTTTTTCTTCTCTTTATGTGGGTCCTCCCTTCCAATACCAGCTCGCGAGCGCCGAATCTCAAGCCCCACGGGTTCAGCCTTCCCCGAACCCTCCTTTCCCAAGGCCGAACCAGGCGCGTAGCCCATTCGCTTCAAAAGCTTGAATCCGATGTTGGATTCTGGGATTGGAGCCTCGATTCTGGCTAAAGTCTGCTCATCCTCTTCTTGTTGCTTCCGCTCTATCTCAAGTTTCCGTCTTTCTTGCCAGTTAAGGAACTTGGTTTTCTTGTTGGAGGATTGAACAGGCAAGGGTTTAGCATTCGGAATCTGCCCCAAAGTCCAGATTAACAAGTCATTACTCTTACCAAATTATCACTCAATGAACACCTACAGCATACATCCAAAAGAACATAAACGACTGGCGTGACTGTGGTCACGATAAGCAGCTAATCTGTGCAGGGAAACTTGAGACGCATCATTTTCGGCCCACAACGAATGCCGTCGGAGCCAGCTGCTCATGAAGTTGCAATGTCAGGTCAGTGTGGTAGAGTTCTGCACATACATACATACACACATACATTTTCCTTAAGAAATTGCACCCTATTTACTATCGACTTCGGCAAAGCGGCGGAGAGAGCGAGAGAGAAGTACAGAGAACATGAACAAATCGAGAGGCAGGGAGGGATTGAAGACGCTCTCAGCTAAGATGGGAGATTCTACGCCTCGATTGCTGGTTGATAGAACGCCGAAGAAGCTAAATACATAAAGGAGAAAAAGGAACTTTGGACACCGGGCAGCGAGATGAGCACCGAGACGAATCGCGATCGATGAGCGTAGGATGGTTCGGGGGCGAAGAGAGAGAGAGAGAGCAGTACCTTCTTGGAGGAGCGCTTAGGAGGGTCAGGTTCATTGGAAGGAAGGAAGCGAGAGAGGTCCCCCATGTAATCTGCATCTCCTTCGCCTTCTCTCCCGTTGCCGCTCGCGTCCTCAGCTGATTCCGCCATGAAAAAAGAGAGGAGCGAGCTCTCAAATCTGTGAGAAATGGGACTCGGCAGGGAACCGAAGAATGAAGAAGAAGAAGAAGAAGAAAACGAGACGAAATGGGCCGCTAATTGGGCTTCATCCAAGTGAACCCAAATGGGCCTTGGCCACTTTTGGATTTTGTTTACCGGTTTAGAATTTTCGCTTATTTTTTTTGAGTTATATTTGTTGTAAAATATTGAGTTGCAAGTATATAATAAAGAGAATATAGAGAGATTAAGTAGAGAAAGCAGATAAACACCGAAGATGGTAGAGAAAGCCACATGAGAAATTTCTCTTATTTCAACTCTGTCTAATGACGAAAACTAAGCTCTTATTTATAGGAACACAAATATGCACTTATCATTAATACCAATGTATTGAATAAATACATACATTGGACAGGGAGATGAATTTAGAATGTAGAATACAAATGTACCATACTAAGTACATTAGATAGGATGAATATAATGAATATTTATTCATGTATTTCATACATTCATGTATTTCATAATACTCCCCATTGAATATTCATAGTATTCATTATATTACGAATGTGCATTGAATGACATTGCCTCATTAAAAACCTTAAGCCAGAAAAACCCAGTGGGACAAAGACCGAACAAAAGGGAAAAAGAGTGTAATGCATAGTTCATAATATCTCTCCCCCTCAATAGAGTCATATAGCCACTGCTGGGGCTAATCAATCTTGCAGCTTGTAAACTTGCCGCATACCAATGCCATATACTAATTTCTCAAAAGTTGATGTTGGCAATGATTTGGTAAAAAGATCTGCAAGATTATTTATGGATTGAATCTGTTTAACATCAATTTGTCGACTTTCTTGGAGTTCGTGAATATAGAATAATTTCGGCGAGATATGCTTGGTCCTATCACTTTTAATATATCCTCCCCTAACTTGTGCAACACAAGCAGCATTATCTTCATAAATTATAGTGGGAGAATTTGTAACCGGTGTGATATAACAAGAATTGTGAATATGCGTTATAACGAATCTTAACCAAACACACTCTCTTCCAGCTTCATATAAAGCAATAATCTCAGAGTGGTTAGAAGATGTAGCTACTAGTGATTGCTTCGTAAAATGCCAAGAAATGGCAGTGCCATTATAACAAAATAAATAGCCGGTTTAAGAGCGAGCCTTATGTGGATCAAATCTATATCAAACATCAGCATATCCAACTAAACTAGAGATAGTGGAATCCTTGGAATAATATAATCCCAAATCTATGGTTCCTCGGAGATAACGAAAAATATGTTTAACTCCATTCTAGTGTCTCCGAGTTGGCTCAAAACTAAAACGTGGTAGTAAATTTACTGCAAAAGCGATATCTGGCCTCGTACACTGTGCCAAGTACATCAAAGCCCCGATTGCATTGAGATATGGCACTTCAGAACTAAGTATCTCTTCATCAAATTCTCTAGGACAAAATGAGTCCTTTTGGGGATCTAGAGACTTTACAACCATAGGGATGCTCAATAGATGAGCCTTGTCCATGTTGAAGTGTTTAAGTGATCTTCAATGTATGCTGATTGATGGACGATTATTCCATTTGCTTTATGCTCAAGCTCTAGACCAAGACAAAGTTTGGTTTTACCCAAATCTTTAACTTCAAACTCCCTTTTCAAATACTCAATAGTTTTAGCTAACTCTTCTGAAGTTCCAATTAAATTTATATCGTTGACATAAACTGCTACAATAGCAAATCCAATTTCCGATTTCTTAATAAATACACATGTGCATATATGATCATTCTTGTACATTTCCTTAATTAGGTATTCATTTAAGCGTTGATACCACATGCGATCGGGTTGCTTTAACCCGTATAAAGATCTTTGTAATTTTATTGAGAATAAATTGCGGGGAGTGCATACATCAAGCATTTTGAATCCCGCGGGAATTTTCATATAAATATCAGAGTCTAATGAGTTATATAGATATGCCGTTACAACATTCATAAGACACATTTTCAATCTTTCAGAGACTATCAGGCTAAATAGAAAACGAAATGTAATCATATCCATCACAGGTGAATATGTCTCATCATAATCAATCACAGGTTTCTAAGAGAATCCTTGGGCAACGAGTCAGCCTTTATACTTGACAATCTCGTTTTTCTCATTTCGTTTTCGGATAAATACCCATTTATATCCAACGGGCTTTGCATTATCGGGAATTCGAGTTATAGGTCCAAAAACTTCTCGTTTAGCTAGGAAAGTTAATTCAGCCTTAATTGCTTCCCCTCACTTATGCCAATTTTGCCTTTGACGGCATTCAATAATAGATTGTGACTCACAATCATCATCTATAATTTTATGAGCAACTGAGAATGCAAAAACATCATCAATGATGATTTCATTCCGATCCCAAATCTCATTACAATAAGTAATGGAATTCTTAATATTTCCAGGATTGGTGATCTTTTCATGGGTTTGTGCCTCTTCATGGGCAATAAGCTCTTTGGGAGCAAGCACAACACCAGGCTCTTCTGAAGGGGGTTCCTGATTCTTTCTCCTTCGTTTTCGAGGAATAGTGTCTTTTGATCCGATTGGTCTACCACGCTTCAAGTGTGGGGGATTTTGATCCATTTTAGCCCGTCCTTCGAGAACAGCTATCCTAGCTAGAGCATTTACAGCTGGAATATGAGATTTCGTTACTTTAGCAGCATCATTAATTGCGTTAGGAAGTCTATTGGCCATAGCTTGTAAATGGATTATGTGCTGCACCTCGTTTTCACACTCAGAAGCTCTTGGATTTAATTGAGATAAATTTTTCTCATGCTAGGAGAAAACCTTAACTGGTTGTTGCTTTGCAGCCATGGAAGTTGTAGGTGTCTCAATTGATGGAAACACAATCTCATCGAAATGACAATCTGCGAATCTAGTAGTAAAAAGATCACTAGTAGTTGGTTCCAAGAATCTAATGATGGACGGTGAATTAAACCCAATATAAATGCCTAAACGGCGTTGGGGAGCCATTTTCATTCTTTTTGGCGGTGCTATAGGCACATGTACTGCACAATCAAATGTGCGTAAATGTGAAATATCAGGTTTATAACCAATAACCATTTGAAGAGGAGATTGTAAGAGACTAGCAGTGGGGTGCAATCTTATTAGGGCTACATGCAAAACTGCATGACCCCATGCTGTATCGTTGAGATTCGTTCTCAATAATAGAGTGTGGGCAATGATTTGGATACGTTTAATCAAGGATTTTGCTAACCCATTTTGAGTATAAACATATGCGATCGAGTGCTCAACCTCGATCCCAAATGAAGCACAATATGCATCAAAACTCTTTGATGTAAATTCACCAGCATTATCCATCCTTATGCTTTTAATTGGATAATCAGGGAATTGTGCTCGGAGATTTATAATCTGCGCAAGTAAACATGCAAAGGTGACATTGCGCGTAGATAATAGGCAAACATGGGATCATCTACAAGATGCGTCCACTAGTACCATAAAATATCGAAACAGTCTACTTGGTGGTTGTATTGGTCCACAAATATCATCCTGAATTCTTTGCAGGAATAAAGGGGATTCAAGATTAACCTTTGTTATAGAAGGTTTGATAATGAGTTTTCCTTATGAACAAGCTTCACAATTATAATCTTTGGACAACAATACCTTTGTATCTTTTAAATGATGCCTTTTTGTATTCTGAATTATTCTACGCATCATTGAAGCGCTAGGATGACCAAGGCGATCATGCCACAATCCAAACTGATTAGGATTTACCAATCTCTAGGATATGGTGGCGTAGGTTTCAACAGTCTTAATCGTGACACAATACAAACCCATAGAAGAAGTTTCTAGCTTCTCATGGATGGTCTTCAAGCCCATCTTATAAGAAGTAATGCCAATATATTCCTTATTTTGCTCATAAATAGTCTCAATATGGTACCCATTACGACGTACATCTTTGAAGTTGAGTAGATTCTTTTTTGCTCTACTGCTTAGAAACGCATCCTCAATATGCAATATGGTGTCATTTGGCAAAACAATTGTAGCATTTTCGACACCATGAATAATCGAAACAGGACCTCATATTGTATGGACATGTGTCTTACGCAATGTCATATTCGAGAAAAAGTGTCCACTACGAAATATGGTATGTGTTGATGCACTATCAAGCAAACAAACATCTTCCTTTTTCTTGGTATTTTCCATTTGCATTTATGTTGACAACTTTAGGTGTCAAGTATCATAAATGTTGCATATTAGTTATAGGATCAAATAAAATTTCAAAATAATAAATATTGTATAAAGTTCATAAGCATTTCATTACATAACCATATTAGAGAATAATAAAAGGTAATACATTAAAAGAAAAGTAACTAGAAAAGAAATTATTAGAATCATAAAATTCGAAGTCTAAGTTGTCATCCACCAGACTGATGCCTTATCAAAGGAATCAGAGATCCTCAAAGAAATCTGAGACATCCAAGAGTGCATTTGCTACTTCAGGAGCAAGAGGAGTCCCACCAATGAAAATATTGTTGGCCTCAACAGTGGTTATGACAGTAGGATTAATTTCAATGGCGTGAGATTCACCACGCTTGCCCGTATTTTTTTAAAGATGCATGGTATAGATCAACAAAATGCTTTGGCGTACGACAAGTACGTGACCAGTGCCCAATCATGCCACAGCGATGGCAAATACTTTCATTAGTCACCTTCTTTGGTTTCTTTTCTTTATCATGATTCGGGCCAAAGTTAGATTTTCTAGGGTGGTTAAATTTTTTGCCACCCCTTCGAGGATTATATTTTTGCTTGCGCTTATAGCCCTTAAAATGGCAAGTATTTTTCTCAAAGTTAGCATGCGCTTCAGGCAATGCTTTTAAGCTAGCAAGTCTAAGATTATGATATTTAAGCAGCAATGCCAGTCATATTGTGCTTGAGAGAGGATAACATTCTTGGTATGATCATACCTATCCTTCAACCTTTGCCACAGGGTTTGAGGGTCTCGAAAGGATAAATATTGAGTCTTCAGGCTCTCATGCAAATGACGACGAATAAAAATCAATGCATTTGCTTTATCTTTTGCATTTGAGGTTCCATCTTCTGTAATTGCATTAGCGAGACCTTGTCCTTGGAGGTACATTTCCATATTAAGGCACCAGGACAGATAATTATTTCCACTCACTTTTAGGATGTGGAATTTGAGCTTTTCAATATTTGCCATAATTTTGTACCAAAATGAATCATTAAATTAATTAGAAGGATTTCCAAATATCCACCACCACTTCAGGAGCAGAAGAATACAGAAAAAGAAAAATGAAGAAGAAGAAGTATAAGTTGACTAAAGAAAACAAAGAGAACACTTACCTTGCAAAAAATATATACTCAATTGGTAGATCTTCTTATTGATAGCGTGTTGTAAAATATTGAGTTGCAAGTATATAATAAAGAGAATATAGAAAGATTAAGTAGAGAAAGCAAATAAACACCAAAGATGGTAGAGAAAGCCACAGGAGAAATTTCTTTTATTTCAACTCTGTCTAATAACGAAAACTAAGCTCCTATTTATAAGAACACAAATATGCACTTATCATTAATACCAATGTATTGAATAAATACATACATTGGACGGGGAGATGAACTTAAAATGTAGGATACAAATGTACCATACTAGGTACATTAGATAGGATGAATATAATGAATATTCATTCATGTATTTCATACATTAATGTATTTCATAACAATATTCACTTCAATTGATTTTTCATTTTTTCTCTTCTATGAACATGGAGAATAGAACACGCGTCCTTGCTTTTGTGGCCGGTCGTGGCGGGGAAAAATTAAGACGCAGCGGCAACAAGGGGCCGCCGGTCCTGCCACCAGGTAGGTAAGGAATTGGGGTCAGCACTCGTGAGTGGGATTGGAGCAGCACCACCACTCGGTGCGACGTCCGACACCCGTCGATGGAAGCCATCTTCTATAACGAATAGAAAGGGGCAATCCACACAAGATCCATAGAAGAATGACGAGGAGCCGTTTCGCGCAAGGAATCTTTAACGAATAGAAAGGGGCAAGACGCTCTCTTTCGAGCAACCACTCAGGCATAAAAGCACAGGAGCAAGAGAGAAAATGTGTTGGTTGCAATGGTAAATGCTGTATAGTATGTGTAGTAGAACCTCTGTGAAAAGCTACCACAAAGAATGCGACGTTCTAAAAGAGAGCGCTTCCTGACACCTAACTGAAGAGTTCTCTATCACAACAAGGTAACACTAATTCAATTGAGAATCACTCCGGGGATGCCCCCCTCCACTCTCGTGGCGACGTCTTAAGCCTATGCACCAATTCCAGTATTCAACAAGGTATTGATCTCTCCAATGATGTTAACCGGTCTTCCGTCGAACATGGATGAAAGTGTCGTCTCGCAAAGTTTCTTAAGCTCCCTGGTTTTCCGAAGAGCAGCTTCCTGTAGCCAACACCAAAACCACTCAGAATTACTGGACATGTGAAAACCTCATTTTGAGAAATCAAGAGGTTCGGAATGGGGGTCCCGACTGTGTTAAGATAACAAGGGATAGGATACACCAGATCTCTACTCAAGGTATATGCATCAGTCAACAGACAGAAATAGGAATATTGGAATGTCAATTCTAGTAACTGCATATGGTATATGCATGGCATCTCCAGTCTATACCTGTTATGTGACAAAACTAATAAAAGTTCAATCGTTCTGGCCAAAAAGGGAAAAAAAAAAATAGAAAGTTTACTAGAACAACGGAGTGCTATTCTTTCAACCCCGGCCGAGATACTTAGAATATAATAACTCATGTTCAAAAGCCTATCTTTTTCCCCTCATAAGACAAGATATCAAGAAAGAACTCACTTGCTTTGGCCAGGACGAAGATAATGAGTTCTGCAGCTCCATGTGCTTCACAGCTACGTCCTTCAACCCCTCTTTCAACTTAACTTCGTGGTGCCTTTTTTCCTCAAGGGAACTCATCAATCTGTCCAAAAATCTATGATTCGAAGAAACAAAGGAGTTATTAGAGTATGTTTCCTTTGAACTATAGGAAATAAAAAGTAGAGCGGCAACTCTCCAACTTCGTAAAGTGAACGTGAGAACTTTATACACTTTGAAAAACTGAAAAGATATTGCAATGGACAGACCATCAATCTGAAAGAATATCTGATAGCACCTTTTGGAGTTCAATATCATGATTAAGTCTCGAGTTTTCCTGTTTGTCAGCAGAGAAATGGCCAATGAAACGTCTGAAACCATTGATTCGATGGCATCAGCAGCAAACTGCTGTAGAACAAAGGGAGCAACTGACTGGACTTGATGCTGCAAAGATAATGTCTCTTGATTCCTCAACTCTGCTAATCGCTGATAGAGAAAGGCTTTGATCTGATGAGAGTACCAAATTAGGTAAGAACAAGAGATGTTGTCCAAAACAACGTCATTATAATCTTTGCAAAACACAATAAATCTGGGAGGTGACCATGAGAAGAACCATAAATTGGGAAAGAACCATTGAATGACACAACAAACTAAACACTACCTCGTAGAGATCATCGAGAATCTTATTTCTATACTCTGTATCTAGAAGCTGGCTTCGACCTTCCTCTATTTCTGCAGCTTGGGCAACGGATGGCGAATCAACTGCACCTACATTGGGCAAGCTAACATCATCAATGACATCAACTCGAGGTGTTTCAACACTAACATCCCAAGATATCTCTGACACCAATGTGTCCTGTCCAGCATTGCTTGGTTGATTTTGATTAGGTTCGACAGCTTCGTTGACCTCACTTGCTGTGACAATCTCATAAGTACCAAAGCCATTACCACCGTCATCAGTTTCTTCCACAGTCCCAATATCCCAATCAATTGCAGCATTGTCCACCGAGATATCCCAGTCAATATTATCTGCAGCAGCATCCTCATCAACTCTTGTCTCATTGAAGCCTGATTGAGTATTTGCAGAGTCTGTGATATCAGAGACAGCAGAAACATTCAAAGATGGTGGATTTTCACGAATGTCTATCAAGTTTGGCACAACACTCTTAGGACATATCTGCAAACATGTTTCAAGAAATTAATCTTTACAATCAGACTGAAAAACAATCAATGGATCTACAATAATCTCTAATTTACTGCCTTACATTCTTCTCTGTGTGAGCATCTTTCACAAAATTTGAGTAATACTCAATCGCTCGAGACATTGAGTCGCTGTTTATCACTTCCAGAATTCTGCTAAATGTGCTTGGAAGTGATTTTGCAGTTTCCAAAAGTTCAAACCTCACATTTGATCCCTGAAAAGCAGACATGGATGCCCTTTAATCCTATCTAAAGAAAAGGTTGCTATCTTTAGCTTGGTAGAAGCGCTCACACAATATCTTAATAGACTAGATTCAAAAGTTTAACCTGCAAACCAAGCTCTTGACAAGCCTCTACATATTTGGCTGCTGACACAGCTGCACTTCTTTTGATATCAACTTCTCTACGCTCTAGCTCTGCTAGTTGCTGCTGAATCTTCTGAACTTGTTTCCTCTGATAGGGGCTTCACATGGTATTACTTATCAATGATATGATTATGCCTATCACAGAAAACCATATTGCAATGTACTCTACACGGCCTATCCTCTCAGCAAAACATATCAAGGAATAGACTTACATTTCATAATTGACATTCTGGATCATTATCTGAGCAGCTTCGCCAAGGAATATATGATCTTTCTCAAAAGATCGAACAATTGTCTCCCAAGAACCCTGCCAAAATTATAAATCCAATTCAAGAAGTATCCTTTAGATCACGGAAGAGTGTGTGTGTGTGTGTGAGAGAGAGAGAGAGAGAGAGAGAGGTCTTACAGCAGCACCTGATAGCCGGCCAAATATGTTCCTGCTTTCTGGAGTTGACTTTAAGAGAATATCATATACCTGTTTGGCCTCTAAGTATCCGATCCCTGAATAGTACAGACTGTCATTACACGATGAAACAGCAGTACTCCTTCTCAAGCATACAACCAGAAAGTTGACAGTAAATAAAAATGGGTTTCATGATCCACCTCTCAGAACAATACAATCACAAACTTCCCAAAGAATACTCACTAAATGTTCCTGATTCAATTTGTATACAAGCATTAAAGTCATGGTATCATTAGAAATGTCAAAAGAATACAAGTCCACAAACTTCAGAGATGCTATGTAAAATCATGAAGCGGGTGTTTAGTGGTGCATTTTTGAAGGCTCACTTCTGCTAGCAGAAGCCAATGGTGCTTCGAATAGAATGTTTGTGCACTCAAAAGTAGAAGTGAAAAGAAAATGAATTTTTAAAACTTACACGGGGACTTCTAGGAAATAGTTGCAGGCCCCCTTTCCCATTTTTACATTACTTTTCACATTTGAAGGCTCCTTCACTTACGATAAAAATAATTTAAGAAGATCGGTCTCACTTATCAACTATCCATATTTATTTTACTTTTGTAATCATGCATGAAACTTTCACCTTATCAAATTTGGGTAGATGATATATTGAAGTAAAGGCACCCCGAGTTGATTCCTGAAATATCTATTGAAGTCATAGCTCCAACTATTATACGGAAAACTGCAACACACCAAATCTCAAAGCTCTACAACAATGCTAAACAATGCTTAGCAGATTGGAAATCTGACATAGTCAGAGAGAATCTTGAACTACAAGTCTTTTCGCGTCATTAAAGAATGTTGCACGCGTCTATAAAAAATTTGATTCCTAAAGAAGGATATTGTTATATAACAGCAGAAGGTTGAGCTAAATATTCAGAGCCACAAATATTTCATTTGATAGATAGACTCAATTTAGACTCACATAAATCACAGGAAATATGCTCACACAAATGAAGATTGGTCAACCAACTGCTTCCTAAACAGAAAGCAACAATGCTCAAGCTATTCCCATGGTAAAATAAGCACCTTGCCAGGACATGTAATTGACTCTGATGATTTCTTTATAAAATAGGGGCCAGGACATGGGGAGTCCATGAGTGCAATGTATATAGCGTCTCAAGGTCCATCTAAAGATAAACTTATGGACCTAGTTTCTTTTCTTCCACAGGAAGAGTGGGGGAAATTCTTAGATAGGAGAAACTTCCTCACGTTGTATACTTTTCAATGACCTAACTCAGCTAAGTTCAATTAAGATGTTTCCCAGCAATGGGATTTTCCATTATTTTCAGTTACATCATAATTTCTGCGACATTCTACATTTCGCAAAGCCATGGCCTGCAAAGCTTTCTCATGACTAGATTATTACTAGATAATGCAAATAGTAGCTTCCACAATAACCATTAATCCGACCACCTAGAAGATTATCATCTTCCTATGACAATATCAGAGTACGTTGCATCAGACTTTGACAACACACCCCCCAAGCTTCTCTTTTACCTCTGAAGCAACGATGAATCTTGTATCAATCAACACCGCTACAAAGAAAGGTCGCGCCTTTGCCACACCGAAAGTGAACACAAAATCAAAGAACAAACGCACAGTCTCATCCGGTCATCAGAGCATGCCAAACTACACCACCGTGCTCTCAATTTCCACATGGAAACCACTTAAAATCAACGGTTCGATTAGCCGAAAGGTGGAATAAGCTGCCCACGTGAAAGAGGAGACATTGAAAGCAAACCTTCGGGGTCCAGGGTCAGGAAATAAGGATCCACATCCTTGGGAAGGCTGGGGAACTGCTTAGAGATGAGAGCCCTTATCGCCGCCAACCGCTTCCGCCAATCGGACGGTATCCTCTTCCGATCGACCAACCACTCTGCACCGCGAAACGGCGAATCATCAGGACCCCAACACGAACGAACCCCAAGAACGGACTAGAACGACGCGCAGACACAAATTTCCGAATCCCAGTTCACCAATCCAAACCCGCTTGGGGGAAGAAGAATCAGAACAGGAAATTGGGTGCCGACGGAACAAGCGGGATCGGGCCGCAATCACCACAGGAGCTATGGAAACGAGCAGGAAGGGAAGGGAAGCGAAGCGAGAGGAATCGATTACCTCCGAGACGAGAGAATGTGATGTCAATCGGGAGGCTGCGGACGTAATCTGGGTTCTGCATTTTCTCCTCTGCGGCTGAGTTTCAGAGAGAGAGAGAGGAAGAAGAAGAAGAAGAAGAAGAAGTTGGTGTTGGTGTTGGAGCTTGGGGGGTTCACTTCACGCTCAGCCTCTTCGATTCCGGGCGTTACGAACTGACAGCGTTGTCTCGAGAGCTTACTGCTCATGCCATCAAGTTATTTTTTAAAAATTATTATTATAAAAGGAGAAAATGTTTATACCACTAAAAATTCGATTAATCTTTTTTATATTTAAAAATTTTACGTATCACACGCCTCATTTATTCGAATCTTGGGAGAAAAAAAAAAAAGCACATCCTCTTACTCACAGTCAATTTTGATATCTATTATACTTTTCATTAAAAATATCTTAAAAAATTAACATGATTGAAAAAATTTGTCATGCCGTTATCGGATCAATGATTGTGCAACAACTTTGCGAGAAGCCTCCTAGGAAAAGTATTTATTGGAGGTGCTTCAATCTCATATTCAAAATGCAATCAAGCTTTGAACTCAGACGATGTAATCGAATCATAAAGCTTGTTTTTTTTTCTTGTTAAGAAGAAGAATTAATTTTTCTCATACAACATTAAATTGCGAACATTGAAAACCCCAATTTGCACAAATTTTAAAAAGATTTAGAATGTAATTGCACTTTTTAATTAATAAAAAATTATAATAATTAAAAGGCTTATTACTTAATCACTCACACTGTTTGAATGATTAAGTTTAAGTACACAACCCGTGTACCTCGATTTTCATATTCGGTTGCATTAAATTCCCTAGAAATTTCCCAAATGATTATTTTCAATATTCGTGAATTAAGATTAAGGTGGGATATATATTTCGGGCCAATTCTAGAAAAATATTCTAGTTGCACCCGATACATGTAAATTTTTTTTTATATAAGAATGTAAAATTAATTTATATGAATCGTTATATGAATTAAGATCTCCTTTAATGTCCATAACCTATTTTGAGCTACCCAATACTTATTTCAACTCCAGAAGTTATTAGAAGCAGCTCGGGAGCGCACGTGGGCCCACGTCAGCACCGAAATCGCAATCATTTCGAGGAACATATCCAGCACTGCCGCCACGTGGCCGCAGCCCATTGCCCCTCTCAAATTTTCTCTCACTCACTCGTGAGTGGCCTCCGAGACCCAGCAAGCTGTGCCTTGCGTCCCACTGAAGAGAGAGAGAGAGGGAGCACAGAGACATCCTCCAAAGAAGAAATGGCAGGGACATGTTCAATTCTCTCTTTCAAAAGGTAGAAGTTCTCTCTTCCCTTCTGCGTTTTTTTTCTTTTTCCCATCTGGACCGACAGAAGTGCTTGCTCAGTTTGAATTTCTACTGCCTTCCTTGTTCTCTCGACTTCAAAGTGTGAGTGAATTGCTGGCGCTCTTGAGGGAATTATAAAGTTTCTTGCTTTCCTCCCCATGGAGGGCGTGTGGCTCTTCGAAAACTGGGTTCCAAGGGAAACTGATTCTCTGTGCACAAGTCTAGTCCTACTGTGCATCTCAGGCTGATCTCATTGCCAGTTTGCAACACTGAGCTTGATAATGTAAAAATACACTTCGTTCCGCCTCTCTCTCTCCCTCAAAGAGGCGAATCCGGGCTGTCTGCAAATGTTTCCTGGTAACTGAAGTTTGGGAAAGGTGAAGATGAAGGAGACGGTGAAGGAAATCAGACTCCTCAAGTTCCATTCTTTCTTTGCTTTTCAAACCAGAAGTGTCACATAAGGTGACTTGGGGCCTAGGCTACCAATATGTTGGATTTTGTTAAAAGTGGTTCATAGAATTGTTATACTAAGTAATGTGCCAGTGCCACATCGCTTGATGTTTGAACTTTGTAACTCATTCTCAGAACATACGGCATCATTCTTTGTTAATAAGTACCCTGAGGGTGCTTCTGAATTAGTGCATCAGGGAAGTTAGTTCGCAGTTTTTGATGTATCGACATTCCTCATGATGTGCGTAATCCAAATCTGTGCTGAGTACTTTACTCAGTAGTATGCTTAATAACTGCATTAGGACAGTTGTCAACACGACTATATCTTGTGAATTGCCCACTTCAGGCTTTGCATAAACTGTCTTTTCCCTAAAATCTTTAGTCAAAACTAAGAAGAAGTGATATGAGCTGTCTACTGCTGGAGCCTGTTGCTGTATTGGAAGTATCATTATGGAACTGATATCATTTTCCTCATGTTATGCTTATATTGCTACAGTTTGATAGTTACAGAACTGATATTGTACCGTCAAGTATGTGATTGAATTTTCATAGTAATTGAAACTCAACTTAGATGAACATGGAGTAAAGGTTCAGAATGTCTTTTCAGCAACGTTCGGACGTCTTGGTTGATCTTCGACACTCACCGTGGAAGGAATAGGTCAGGAAAACCATTCAAGAGGAAACATTTGGCGGTCAGAGCAGAAGTGAACTTCGTGAATGCAGAAGAGGCGAAGAATCTTATAGCCGTAGAGGGATACGCAGTTCTGGACGTGAGGGACAAAACTCAATTTGAGCGAGCGCATATAAAATCCTGTTATCACGTGCCTCTATTTATAGAAAACCAAGACAACGACTTTGGTACTCTTTCTTGCTTTACAAATGGATGGCTTATACTTGTCTGAACTCCTTGAAGTTTAGCTGCATATGCTGTATTTTATCTCTAATTTGATTGCATTAAGCTTGTTTTTTCCTCACTCTTTCTTCAACTTCTTGTGTACAGGCACAATAATAAAGAGGCAACTGCACAACAATTTCGCAGGATTGTTCTTTGGTTTGCCATTCACCAAACTGAATCCTGAATTTGTGCAATCTGTCAAAAGCCAGTTTTCACCCCAAAGTAAGATCTTGCTGGTTTGTCAGGAAGGTTTGAGGTTAGTCTTAGTATCTCCTTTTCGCTCAGGCTACGATTACTAAAGCACTCTTTTGATGTCAATTTGGGAGAATTTAGCACGGAGTCTCTACTTTGTATGCTTTATCTGCACATTTCATACGATCATGCCAATCTAACTCCTCCTCACTCAGATATTCGAGTTGAACTCAGTGCAGTGGATATATTTATGGCATCTCCCATCTAAATAATATCAGTTACAATCAAATAAAACAGCCTGCCTGTACTATTTGAACATTTGAACAACAGATACACAATACTCGAAAAGGAAGACCACATTCTTGTCCAGCTTTGGACATTATATCTGGCAACTAACGTACACCATAGCACCAATGATAATCTAAGTCATGACCTGCATTCAACGGTACTCTTTTCAAGGCACTTTAAGAAATATTTCTTGAATCTATATCATGCTTAATCCAAATAGAACACAAAGAACTGCAAAAGGAACATATACTCCTGTCTTTTGCACTCTTTTAGTCAGATTATTTTATATCTTCTGTTTCTCCTCTTGTCAGGTCTGCTGGGGCTGCTAATAAACTTGAACAAGCTGGTTACGAAAACATCACATGCATAACAGCAGGCCTTCAATCAGTGAAGCCAGGTTAGTTGGATCCCTTCCCCGTTTTCCTAATTTTACTCCTCTTAGCAATACCACGGAATATGAAGGGTGAGAATTGTTAATTATGCAGGGACGTTCGATTCAGTAGGATCCATAGAGCTGCAAAATGCAGGAAAAGCTGGTCTGGTCACAATTCAAGGCAAGATCTCTGCAGTTCTTGGAACTGTGCTAATCTGTAAGTTTCTCATAAACGATTTGCGCCAAGCCCTTGAATATATGCTCGACGTGCTTGCTGATTATCTTCTTGCTGGTTTGGCTTCCTAGGCGCATTTCTTTTCATAACCTTCTTCCCAGACCAAGCAGAGAAGCTGTTCCAATTGGCCCCTGCAAGCTAGCCCAGAGAACCCGAAATTTTGCACCTTGTCTGTACGCTTTTTTCTTCAATGTAGTCTGCGATTTCCATATTACAAACGAGAACCTTGAAGTAGTGACTCTTGTCAATATTTGTAAAATAATCTGGTTAATACGATGTCCCGCTTACATATACGCATTCTCTTAGCAGATTATATCAAGAGTTTGAATTGCTTTCCACACCGCATTAGATCTGATCTTTGATCATACTCTCAGATGCTTCTGCTTGGTGTGGCGCACACAGATTTGATGATCAGATTCTCAGGGATTTCAGTTGCCTCTGCATGCGCCTCATTACCGACGCTGCCTATACCTAGAGAGGCCCTCACAGTTTTCTTACATTGAGCCTCTAGAACGCCGGATAGCCAAAAAGAAGCCCCCAAGATGATCTAATTAAAGATCGGAGCAGGTTGACTTTCTCTGCCCTCAAGAAAATTCTGACCAGTTTCAGAGAAGTTGTGCATAAACGCATTCTTCCAAAGTTGGGACTCAATAGACCTTTCAAGGACCTGCTCACTCACCACGAAGTTCATCCTTTTTCTCTGAACATCGATATGCCTCAAGCACTCTAGAGTTTGCACTGTCGCTATCACTGGCCTTACATCTCCAAGGTCAAGTCCGTTCCAAAAAACTGAAACAGAGCATAAGTCCCAGAGAGAAAGTTAAGGCAATTTCTTTGCTAGAACACAAAATACCATTTGGATATCAGCTCATCAAATCATGTCTGGAAATCCAAGGGAAAAATGAAGAGGAAAAGATAAAGAAGGGGAAGTTGATGGGCACATGAGGAAAATTCCTATGCGTTCTCCATAATGACAAACAAATGAATTCGCTGATCTACCGTAGAACAAGACCGCAAAGGGTATAATACTTTCACAAGGCACAAATCTCATTTGACCGAATATTTAACAAGGATTATTTTTTGAAGAAAAAATTATACAATGAAATGAGCGAGTACAATCCTATTTGCCCTATATGCTGACTGGGACAATGCATTAGAAGGTGCACTATTCTGAAGTAAGATTGAATTAATCCTAGCCGCCAGCAGTACTCGCGGGAAGCAAAGAAATTGGTGAAAACACGAAGTGTAATCCGAGAGCGCCGCTATTTACTTGCATTAGTGATCCACTTTCACCATGATCAATCACCTTGCAGGCAATAAAGCTGACGGATGTTTCCTGAAGCTGCAATGAAACACGGGGGTCGGTTAAACTATCGTTCAGTGAACCATTAAGTAGTAAACATAAATGAAACTTGCTATTGAGGAAGTATACGGTTAGAAAGTTTTGTCATCAACTTTGAAACAGTTTGAGGACCAAATAGTGATAAGACAAGCTTGGTAACTTGCCTTGTTTACGATCTTCAGCATACTAAACAGAGTCTCACAGAAAACTAGTAAAACAACATATTATCATTGTTTGCAAATTGGAAGAAGAGGACTAAAATGACAAGAAAGTTTCCATGACTGACTTCAAAACAAAATTAGGACAAAAATCATGTAAAGAACTTGTGTAACTTGTTCCAAACTGAAAAATGTTGCAAACGAAAATCTCATTTCAGTAAAAACTAAAACTGAAAATGTTCGTTGGAACCAAATGCACCTAATAAATGACAAAGACCAACAAGTAACTCTAGTTATCCCTTAGCTTCTCAAAACAGACAAGAAGGTTTTCTCTAGGGATCCAGTATCTTCGGCTCTAGAAGCAGTCAGTTAAACTTTTGAATGGCTAATGCACCTCATATTCAATAGCATATAACACCTTTCCATCAGAGGCATTACCATACAACCAGTCTTTAAAGTATACATGAAGGGCACTAGATAATTCGCGTTTCCGATTTTCTTCAAGAGGCACTTCCCTCAGCATTTGCTTGATCTCTCCTAAACTCTTGTGCTGAAAATAAGGGTATATAGAGAGTTAGATGTATAAAAAATCAATGAATAAATGCTAATAAAGATGAAAGCATCTCTTCCATTGACCAGTAATGAAGACTCCATAGGCTACAAATAAACTTTAGATGTCCAAGTCAACTGTATGGTCTGAGTGCACATACATTTCTCTGCTGAGAAGTCATGTAAGTATCTGGCAATGGAAATGGATTGTCCTTTGTTGATCCAACAGATTCACTATCGAACCAATTTGGAATCTGAAATTACCAAAAAAAAAAAAAAAACAAGAGTGAAAATGAAGCATAAGCTAGAAAATGAAAGGCAAGGAAAAAAATGCAAGATCATTTCAAGAAGTGATATATTGAAATCAATATATCCTCTTATTTAATATTGGAATGTGCATATTATGTCATACCAAAAAGTTTGTAAACTGGTCGGGATCTAATCGTGCGGCTGATTCGGCTTGAGCATCAGACACACCAGCTGGATGAGATAATGAATCATGTGGATCAACCATTCCCAGTGCAAGGGGCTCATCCCATTTGTTAATAGTGGCTTCAATGCCAACTTCAGTCATATGTTCCTCCAACTGAGAATAAAATGTATTGTATGGCGCGACCTAATGAAAATTGAGACTTAATGTTATCCTCGATTGAAGTTGAACACTAATGTAAGAGAAAAAAAAAAGAAAAGCCCATAAAAATCATGTTGGAAAATGCCGGAACAGACTATCAGACTCACGTTTTCGCATGAAAGCCAGAAAACCATCTATTTAAGTTGTCAAATGAGCATAACAGGGTTATTATGTATCCCCTCAAACTCATGGATAAAAGATTCTCAACAAGAAAGTAATTCCCTCCTCTCCCTTCTGCCACATGATGAAAGTCGGAGAAATTCTTAAAACTGCCACACATGTTAGGAAGCATAAGAGTTCAGAAGATAATCAATGTACTGACCTGCAGCTTGTGATTATCACCAACAATAAGAGGTCGCTGGTTCACTCCCAAAAAGAACACACACTCACGACAGCTGGCAATGCAAACTCTTTTTGCTGCTGCAATAACATGAACCCTCTCACAGTGTTCTATTCTTACAGCCTGTCAAAAGATATGCAACCGAAAAGTAAGAAAACATTCTCGCCAAACATGAAAGAGAAATTTGCCAACTATCATACTAGAGTTTGCCTCAAGCTGACATAAGAGATGTTGAAAAGTGTTTTTTTTTGGATCAGAGATGATGAAATTGTTGATACGCACATGCGACCATCTGAGGCAGCTTTTTAGAAAGCACCAATCAGTTGTTCTGCATGATGGGTGTATCAAGTCTATAATTATAAGAAATACCCAAGTACCCTTAAAGCAGTACATCAATCTCTTAAAACTAACTTCAACTTAGTAAATTCACCAAAGTTTATAATATCTGTCCTACAAGGAAAACATAGTTATTCAACAACTAATGCAAGGAAACAAAACTGACAGTAGAAGACTTTTCTCATAAGACAGCAATCCACAGACCTTTTTCACAATGGACTAGCCAACATTCTAGTGGTTTGTAAGAGAAAAAAAATATGACGGACTCGCCTGATTTTGAAACTTCTTTGATTTCTCATTATGGCAGAATTTTAAACAAGGACAAACCTTTCTAAAAACAAATTAATAGAGCAGATTTTAAAAAATCCCTCTTGTAAAAAATAGAGACATCTACAAACTTAAACACTGCAATTCACTACTTGTAACATTATCAAATGACTCTGAATGGTTGGAACAATTCAATGCAAGTCACATACTCATTTTGGAATAACTGACAACTGCTTACATAAATGAGCTAATTATTTTCGCCTGAAGCTCCCATAACTTACAACAATGGCATCAATGGAAAAGAAACATCCCCCCCCCCAAAAAAAAAAAAAAAACAAATGTACCTCTCCCATTGGGAAATAAATAGTGTTAGAGATAAAACAAATTATTAAGAATTTTTTTTTGTTAACAACTGCCCTCGGACAATGTAGTTAAACTCATATTGTTCATGGTTGGAATCATACAAAGCGATCAGCGTGAAGCAAAAGTGAACTAGTGTCTGATCTAGTTACTATTCATATATGATTCAATTTGATTCACGATTAACTGAGTCAACTAACTTGCTAAATATTTCAATCAAGGGTAAAAAATATGATTCATCAAAACTCTATAAAATCCTAAAGCCTTGCAATATAATTTGTATCTGAACCTAAGTAGGATTTGGTTGTCAAATAGACTAAAACCAGACCAAGGCACAACACTACTTTTGGGCACATTAACTTAGTTAAACATTACGTAATATTACTATATCTAAATAAATAATCAAAGGACATCTTCTCCATTTTTAATCTTCATCTTCCTCTCTCTGTTATTCTTTAACTAAATGAAGGAGGAGGTGATATTAACTTCGCTACTTATCATATCAAGATTATAACATTATTGACATATAACCTTCCACTGAAAGACAATGAGAATGAGCACTTCTATATTATAAGGGAAAGACGAAAGGGGGGGGGGGGGGGG
>BCNH02000011.1:11524892-11542111 GCA_001662345.2 Metrosideros polymorpha var. glaberrima | reverse complement strand
TTTTTTTTTTTTTTTTTTTTTTTTTTTTTTTTTTTTTTTTTCACTCCTTCAGCCTCGAGTGAGGGCAAAGGCTACCCTCGCTTGAGGCTGGCAAAGGGAAAAAGGGACAAAGAAAAAAAGAAAAAAAAAGAAAAGGAAAAGGAAAAGGAAAAGGAAAAAAAAATCATAAAATTCTAAAAATTGTCCACAATAGCACCAATTATTGCCGGCCATGCCACTTAGGACGATTGGTGCTAACTAGATCGCTGCGTCAGTAATTTCTTGCCAAAATTGGTCAGAAAGACTAAATTGGCAAATTGTTAAAAGATTTTGAACTAAATTGATAAGTTACAAAAAAGTTTAGGACTAAATTGGCACAATTGAAAAGTTTATGATTTAATTAGTTGCTGTACAACAAGTTTAGGACTTTTTGGACAATTTTTCTTAGAAAAGCTTGACATGGGTTACGTCATAGATCCAATGGCCAAAACATCTTTTTCTTCTTATAGTCTATTGTGCTCAGGACCTTTGAACACCAATATTCGGAAAATTGTTCAATAAGTTCTAGACCTATTGAACGGATACAAATTCAATTCTAAACTTTTCATTTTCTTTAATTTATTCCTAAACTTTTGCACGAAATTCCAATATAATTCTTTCGACCAATATTCGTCAGAAATCGTTCACATGGTAGTGTGCCACATAGGATGGCCAGCGATGACTAAACCGCTACGTCAGGGTTTTTCTGCAATAATTGACTAGAAGGATTAAATTGGAATTTTGCGCAAATATTTAGGAATAAACTGGCAAAATTGAAAAGTTTAAAAAAAATTGGCACCGTACAATAGGTTTAAACTGATTGGAAAATATTTCCCAACAATATTTATCACCGTACCGCTGCTACCTTCGTCGCTCAGTCACCTCCCTTGCTCCTTCGCCTCGACCGCCGCCGCTGCACCACCAATCTCTCTAGCTTAGAGCGCCGTCGATACCAGCTCGTTGCCACACCTCGCTCGCTTGCCTGTCAATCTTCCCCAACACTGTCGTCCACGAGCGGTTGTCAACCATTCCCGAACATTGTCACCCTCGAGGGAGCTTGGGTCCGGATATTTTAAGGGTAAATTTCATGAAAATTAGGGGCAATCTGATCATTTTGGTGGGACTGCCTTGTTATATCTAGTACTTAACTCTAGAGGATCTCGATCGGGGAACATAGTCTAGTCAAGGGTTAAATCGAAAGTATCCCAATACTCACATCATCAAGTAGATCAATATTGTAGATCGGTTTTTTTCGATGACCCTTATGGATTCGACTACTCAACTTCAAAAGAAATAAGAGAAAACCACGAAGGATGAAATAGAGTAAGGATTGCATATAATATGGAAATTACTAAAAAAGTCCTAAACTTATTCTATTTGTGCCAATTCAATTTTAAGCTTTTCAATTGTATCAATTTAGTCTTAAAATTTTTCAAGCAATTGAGTCCATCTAACCAATTTTGGTTGAAAATCGCTGACGTAAACGTAGCCCATCCTAGATAACACGGCCAACGCTTATGTGGAAATTTTTAATAATATATATTTTTTTTTTATGAATTGAGTGCTGGAAAGGGTTGCTAACTGAAGGCGAGGGCCAAATAGGGCGAGGGCGTTGTAGCTCTCGCCCCAATTCGGCGAGGAGTCGTGGCCCTCGCTAGATTTGGGTGATGGGCTGCGCGTCCTCACTTTGCCCGACCACAGCAAGGGTTGTGAGGCCCTCGCCTAGTGCCGGCAAGGGTCAGTCGGTGACCCTGCTGACCCTCAGTAAAAAAGAGAGTAAAGAATAATAGCCAAAGAAATTATAACAAATTATAAAAAAATGTCCACGTAAGTGCATGTCATGTTATGTCATGTAGGACGGCTGGTATCTACGTTGGCGATTTTCGATCAAAATTAATAGAACATAAAAACATTTAAGACTTAATTGCTATAATTAAAAGATTTAGGACTGAATTAACAATGAATTTAGAACTTTTTTGGTAATTGTCCCTGGACTTTATGCAACATACAGCCGCCTCAACCCCGATCGACGTGCAGGTTTGCATGAAATTGTCAAACCGGGTTAATTTTGTCATTTCCGCTAAGGCGAAGACAATAAGAAATAAGAAAGAAAGAAGCTCAAGCAAGGAATTACCCGAAGGTCGGCTTCACTTTCACACTGACTTGAGAGAGAGAGAGAGAGAGAGAGAGAGAGAGAGAGAGAGAGACTTGAACAAGATAACCCAAGAAGAGATGGAGAGGCAAGGTCTGAAAATTTTGGTCGCAGGAGAAGAAAGTCGTCTGCTTCTTTTGTAGAGAGAGCGAGAGAGAGAGAGAGAGAGAGAACTAGTCCTTTCTCTCTGTGTATTCAATTCCAACTCTTCCACTGTTTCCCCTCTTCTTTATTATCTTCAACAAAATCCACCGACCCATCTCTCTCTCTCTCTCTCTCTTCCTCTCTCTTTCGAACCGGGAACTACGGGCATGATCTCCGAGGAGGCGGAACGGAAGGTCCTTTCGCCATTAATCGGAGGTTCTCATCAACTCGGTTCTTGAGAAACTTCTGCTGATAAAGCTCCTCCTCTCCTCGTCAGAGTTGGTGTTCATAAGTTTCATGGCCACTGATAAAGCAATCACCGCCCAACTGCTCCACCACCACCACCAGCAACTCCAACATCAGATGTCTTTTGGAACGATGCAGTCCACGCCATCATCATCTTCCTCTGTCCCCCAAAATTTCATGTAACCTTATTTCTATCATTCACTTTCCTTCTTGTTTCCTGTCTTGGAAAAAAGAGGAGAATCACGCGGCCTGAAGCACTGTCTCTATCTCTCTTTCCCTCCTTCTATGTGTAGGGTATTATGGATCGACGATACTGATAGCTTTTCCTTCTTTCTTGGCTTTGTTCAATCAGAAGCAAAGAAAATAATGGAGCTTATGACTTGGGAGAGCTGGATCAAGCACTTTTCCTGTATCTGGATGGTGGACAGGAGACGTCGAACGTTCGTCATCATCAAGATCAAAGGCGTGAGTCTCTCCCTCTCTGTCTCCTCCCTCTTTTATATATTCATATTCTCTAGACATCTACGAAGATTTCGTGTCTGATCTTGTCTATATATATATCTCTCTTCTCCCTCCCCCTTGCTATATATTTTATGCTTCTGTTGGAAAAATTTCGCGCGCAAAGTTTGCTCGGTGTTGATCTACATGAAAAGCATATGGAGAATCCGAAACCGGAACCGTCTCTACTTTATTTTTTGCTCTTTGACTTTGGAGACATGAATGAAGAACTTCTTTGATTTCAACGTGAATTGTCTTTCGTACTTAATTTCATTCTTCGGTTGCTTCATTTTTTTTTGAATCCTCTAAAGCTTGGACCGCGACATGTAACAAACTCAAGATTGCGAAATTTTTTCTCCCTTTTCTGTTTCGATACGGCAAAGCTCTGCGAAAACCAAAACGAAAATTTTAAGAATGCAAAACTTCTGTGGGTGGTCTTGATAAAGCGAGGGCATTACGTTCGTACTTACTCTCTTTTTATTAAAATCGATGACTATAATTCCTATGATTCTGAGAATAATTACGTTCATGGAAGCAGAAGACACCGGGATGATGAGACCTCCAACACTGAACATCTTCCCTTCTCAACCTATGCACGTAGAGCCATCTACCAAGGTATAATTTTTCTATACGTCTATGCCTGACTGAAAATTAGTTTATTATCAGAATGACATATATGAATGTTATTGAGTAATGGGTTTAGTAGTGACGTACCTTTTCCTAATGCGGTAGGCCAATACCGGAATAGTTTCTCCTTCTACAAGCGTTCCCAGAAGACAATTGGAGCATTCAATGGAGTTAGGTGACCCAAAAAATGATGTCTCAACTGGTCCTGAGCCAGCTAAACCCATCAAGGTAATATAATAAGCAATTATCTCTATATTATAGCCCGGTATTACTGTAACAAAATTTTTTTGGGGTATCGCAGTCCAGCGGTAGCATTGCCATCATGAAAAGAATCAAATAAAATCCGCTCATGCAATAGATATTGCTTATATGATCTTTTTATATTCGTGGCAGCGTGAAGGCAATCGAAAAGGATCGACGTCGGGTTCTTCGGAGCTTGAAGGACCTAAAACTCCAGATCCTAAGGTCTGAGTATCTGCTCTAATTTTCAGTAATATTTCTCTGTCTTTCTTTCTTCTTCTTTTTGATAAATAGAATGGTAATGATCTAGAGAAGAATGATGACTAACACTTCCCAAACGATGTCATGCTTAAATCACATTGCAGACATTGAGAAGACTTGCTCAGAATAGAGAGGCAGCGAGGAAAAGCAGGCTTAGAAAGAAGGTCAGATATATTTAAAACCATTCACAGGCATTATATAATTGCTATGTTCAAACAAATTACATTTCATAAGAAAAATTACTCATCAAAATGCTCAATAAATATTTCATTTTTCTTTCGCGACACAGGCTTATGTTCAGCAGCTGGAGACCAGTAGGATGAGGCTAAATGAGCTGGAGCAAGATATACAAAGAGCTAGAGCTCAAGTGAGAGAGACATTAATCACATTATTTATCTACCTTTCAATTTATGTTTTTGTAGCAACATTGATCTCCCTCATCCGTTTTTCTTTCTGGTCCCTTAAAATCGAAACTCTGAATAATAAGAAATTAGGGTTTCTCTTTGTTTCAGGGTATGTATCTTGGAGGAGCAGTTGGGGGAGGAGATCAAGGTCTTCCCGTTGGAGGAAGCAACATTAGCTCAGGTAGTTCAATTCATCACAATCAATCATTGCCAAACAAAGAAAGTTGCCACAATTAACCGACTTTGCTAAGAAGGAAGCCTGTAATGATGATGAATTAATATATACCAGTCGTCGCTATGCGCTTGCCTAAAAGTGAGGAGAATTAAACAACACCTTTCGGTATTTTTAGAAAATGGGTTTAGTGGAAGTAACTAGCCACTATCTTAAAAACTGTCCACCGAATGTACGAAACGACCTTTTCAAGAAAAAAATGTTATTATTACATGAATTTCCACGAAAAAGAAGAGTTTATCTTAAACTTTACGAAAAATCTGAAAAGAAGGTCATCAAGTTCATCATGATTGCATGACCTAGGAGGTTTGATTGTTCGAAATGCAATTGACTCCGAATGCTTAGTACTCAACTAAAGTCATACTTCCAAATTTCAAAATAAAGGGAAGAACGAGACCCACACCGAAGGCTATAACATAGGATATTTGAATCCATATATGTTTCTTAAGGATTTGACATGTTGCCTAACCCACCAACTTAACATAATTTCTTAATTAAAGAATCTTCATACATACATACACACATACATATATGTGCGTGGTGTGGGTAATATTTCTTAACAAAACATACCGACTCTCCAAACTCAAACGTGAGCCACTCTTATGTTTAGAGTGTTTTTATCGAGAAAATCATTATTAAAATAACTATAGCATGATCAATAGCCTAAATAAATCGTCGAGAGAGTTGGTGTTATTTGCGCAAACCTAATTCTTGAGTGCCCACTTCGATGACGGTTAAAAAGAAGAGTTCAATATATCATTATTGCATCATCGTAACAAGTTTTTGTCTCAACTGATTGTATGACGGCTTCTAAATGACAGATACGGGCTAAGGTAATCTGTTGCAAAGAGCATATTGTAGACCAGAATAAACCTTTCAAGCTTGAATCAGACATATTTCTCGCTCTACAGTTGACGGTGTACTGTCACGTGGATACGCAATCAAATATTGTCTCCTTCTTCATGCAACGCTAAACGCACAAACCTGTTTTTGTTTGACAGAAGCCGCAGCAGTGTTCGACATTGAGTACGTGAGGTGGTTGGAGGAGCACCGCCGCCGCACGTGCGAGCTCCAAGCGGCAGTCCAAGAGCATTTGCCGGAGAGCGACCTCAGGCTATTTGTGGACAACTGTGTGGCTCACTTCGATGAGGCGATGAACCTGAGGGCCATGCTAGCCAAGTCCGACATATTCCATCTGGTGTCCGGCATGTGGATGACTCCGGCCGAGCGATGCTTCATGTGGATCGGCGGATTCCGTCCCTCTGAGCTCATCAAGGTAAACTAACTCACTACCTCTGTTATATCGGCTCTAGGGTTTGTTCTCATTATCTTCAGTACGTTGGAAATCGTTGAAGATGCATGAGACTCGACAATATTGCAAGGTATAACTGATTTATGCGTCTAAAGATTTGATGTGCTATAAATAAGACATAATATAGAAACCCTAAAATCCTCACAAAAATCAGAAAACTATAGAAGAAGGTTCTCCTGGACCACGTTTAATAATATGGAAAATGATTAATTTGTCCCTGTCCACAAAGAACTTATGCACTAAAGCTGCATTGTGCACGGATGAAAAATAAATTTATAAACCTCGGCAGCTTCCTTGAGAAAGTGTGGTTTTCATTCCTAATTCTATACTGCAGCACAATTTTCACTCGATTTTGTATCCCGGACAAATTTTTATTTTAGGTCATAAAATTTAATCCTACAAAAACAAAGAGGGAAAATGACACAAATGTTCCCTCAATGTGTAATGTCACCAATTTTTAATTCGTTCAACATGGTCCTTGAACCATTTGGAAATGTTCAATCTAGTCCTAAACTTCCAATTTGTTCAATCTAATCCCTCAACTTGCCATTAAAAAGATGTAAAGTCTTCATAATTATACTATTGCTTGGATGTTAGAATATTTTTTCATATCAACCTATTCCCTAACTCAACAAAAAATGTGCCATCATTTTTTTACCTTTTTGCGAAAAGTACTAAAAAAAAAAGTCCTAAACATGCCCTTGCCTGGTCTAAGCGAGGGCATTGTGACCCTCGTTGGCCATAGGCAAGGGCAAAGGCCCTTGCCAAGATCTAGGCGAGGGCTAGAGACCATTGCTAGCCACGCGCAAGGGCTCCCTCGTGTGTGGTTGGCGAGGGTCGCTAGCCCTCGCTTGTGGCTAGTGATGGTCGGCCAGTGACCTCGCCGACCACAGTTGGGAAAAAAATAAAGAAATGAAAGAAAAAGAAGAAAAAACAAAAAAAGTAATAAAAATTATATAAAAATTTAAAAAATTGTCTATGTTAGCGCCGGTCATGCAATGTAGGATAGTTGACATTCGTATCAATGATTTCCGACCAAAATTGGCCGAATGGACTATATTGGCAAATCCTCGAAAGGTTTTTGACTTAATTGACACAATTAAAAAGTTTAAAACTTTTTCCTTGCCTTTTTGTCTTTAAAAATATTACTATAGTTTCATTTAAGTTATTTTATCTTATAAATATTATGAAAAATATAGCATCAATTAGTGTTATGTCATATTCGTATTTGTATTCCTTTTATTTTGCACTATTTTATGACGACATTAATTTACCTATCAATTTTTCATACTTATATTACTCTAAATCTTGTTCCTAATTTTTTAGTTAGATGAATTTTTAAATTTTTATGTTTTGTATTTTCCTAATTAAATTTAGATATATCAGTAAACTAGAAAATTAAATTAGCTAGAATACCAACCCAATACAACTTTAAATAAGGTTATATTTTTACTATTATAGAGATCATAAGCTAAAATTTACATAAATGGAACTATAATGATATTTTGAAAGACTAAAAAGGTAATCAAAGTATATCATTTTTTTTTGGTTGATTTAGGAAACAAATTGAAATGAAAAGATATTCCAAAATTTGGGCAATAGTGTAATTATGAAAACTTGTGAATACTGTAGAATGACTAATTTGACTTTATTGTGAAAAGTTGAGGGACAAGATTGAACAAATTGAAACTTTGGGGACTAAATTGAACATTTAGGAATGGTTCAAGAACCACGTTGAATGAATTAAAAGTTCTAGAATGATATTGCACATCGAGCCAAAGTTTAGAAACTATTTATATCATTTTCAAAACTATAGAAAAACATGTCCTAGTATTAGGATTGGAGGATTTCTTCCTTGTAATGAAATACTTAATTAAATGAACAAATCCTACCGGACATCTTTTTGGGTACAACAATGCAATATGAAATTAGTGGGTCATTTCAAGAATCCATGCTGGGTTTTATCTTTTTTTTTTTTTTTTTTGTGGATGGCTTTTATCTATTTAAGATGGACTTTCTCATCAAATAAAAATTATATAAATCTTCATTACCTTTTTTACATTTGGAAAAAGTTGCAAAAGAATATCTTAGACAATAGTTTGTTTAGGTACTCGTCTACGAACTCAATGGGGCAAATTATAACTCGTCTACCCTTTTCTATCCACGCAAGCAAAAGTTAATTTTGACATCTTTATTAGAATCCGTTTTCCTTTTCTCTTCTCTCCATGTTGAAAATGATTTGGTAATTGCGAGGTTGATAAAAGGTGTGATGCCCGAAAATAGATAGGGTGCATGGCTGCAAGTTTGTTTGGTGCATGTATAGGACGACGAAAGGCATCGACAAAGGTTGCTTCCTGATGGAAGTACTTGGGTTCAACTTTCATAACCGTGCAAGAGGTGGCATCGAGTTTATTTATTTGTTTATTTTGTATATTTTTTCGCCAATATAAGGTTATGTTGCTGTCAACATACAAAACTGTGGAGAAATTGTCCGGTCAATCCAAAAATTATTGTACGGATGCCAATCTGATCCTAAACTTTCCATGTTACCAATTTAGTCCTAAAATCTTTTGTGCGAAATTCCAATGTAGTCTTTTCGATTAATATAATCGCTAACGTTACGTCTAGTCATCATCCACCGTCCTATATGGCACATTGCCATGTCAGCGGTTTCAGGTGAAAATTGACCGGAAGGACTATATAGAAATTTCATGCGAAGGTTTAGGACAGCATTGACAAAATCGAAAAAAAAAAAAAAAAAGACTGAATTAGCATCCGTTCACTAAATTTAGGGCTGATCGGAAAAGTTTAAACTCTCGGGATTACTTAACAAACCCAAAGGAAACGACTTTTGTGACATGGATTTGATCAAACTATATGGATTCACTTGTAAAGGTCGTATGATAGATGATCTTTACGATGATGTTGACCTATTGCTCATGGCAGATGGTGTTTAGCCATATCGAGCCATTGACGGAGCAGCAGATAATGGGGATATGTGGGTTACGGCAGTCAACGCAGGAGGCAGAGGAGGTGTTAACTCAAGGGCTGGAAGCACTGAATCACTCCCTCTCAGACACCATTGCTTCTGATCCGTTGACTTCACCTCCTAACATGGCCAACTTCATGGGCCACATGGCCATTGCCATCAACAAGCTCTCGGCTCTCGAAAGCTTTGTTAGGCAGGTAATGCATTTGCTTGATTTTGTCATTCATCTCCAAAGTGCTTTTTTATTTTATTTTATGGATAAATATATCGACAGGCGAGCGGGGCCCACGGGGTCTGGCTCGATTTAGATAGATCGGACCTAATCGGTTGGCCAAACTTGTTCACTATGGTCATGATTAACAAGTTGTGCTCTAATGAGAAGCACCTAGGTTGGGTAGGTGGCAAAGATGTTCCATTAAATGCATATTGATAAATAGAGAGTTGGCAATTGAAAACCGATTATGAGGATTGCAAAGGCAGCGTGTGCAACTGGGAGAATTAACCTCTAGGCTCCAGTAAAGTTGAGGAGTACATACATGTCTTCTCCTTGAGATTACTAACTAGCCAGACTCCTTTTTATATTTTTATAATCTAGGGACATGGCTATAAAGACCCGACTATCTATACGCCCATGGAACACTCTGCAAGCTTTTATCAACCGGTTAAATTCAAGCCTTAGCTCTATGTAGGCGACTTGAGCCAAAATAGGTCTAGCCTTGAGAGAGTGAGGACTCTTATTTCAAGAAATAGGCACACTAGAACCTAAAGTTCCCACTGTTGATACGGGAATTGGGACACCAGGAATGCCATAAGTTTTGTACGGAGATCACTTGAGTGCAATAACTTTTTTTTGCTCACTTATGTGCCATAACTTTTTAAAAATGCTCACTTGAGTTTCACATCGTCGAAAATGTCATGTGGACACTGGAAAAGCACATGTGTCCGGTATCCACGTGTGCTTTTTCGGCGTCCACGTCGGATTTCTGGTAATGTGGCATTCAAGTGGACATTTTAAAAAAATTATAACACTCAAGTGAGCAAAAAAAAGTTATGGTACTCAAATGATCTCCGTACAAAACTTATAGCACTCCTGATGTCCTTATCCCGTCAGTATGTCACACAAGAGACTTAATTGAATGTTGCAATTGAAACCCTCACCCCATCATGCAAGTCATAATAGTTAGTTTTAATTCGTAAAACATATACATGCCCGAAATTTTCTCAATATTCGCGAAAAACATTCCTTTTGATAATTTAGTTTTAGATGAATAACCTGCTTTGTACAAAGGACGAAATATTCTTAGCCATCAAAAGGTCGAAATCTCTCTGTGATCAATCTTTTTTGGCAAACTTACAGTAACTCTATGGCATAGCTAGTGGCAAATTTTTGCTAGTTGTGAGTAAAAACATAGTCCAAGAGCTTAATTGAGGTGAAAAATCAGATTTGAGTATAGATGCAGAACAACTATCCTTTGCATTTTTGGGAGTTTGACACCATTGAAGGCGAAGGGCGAGAAAAGAACTCTCTTCTGTTAAAATGAAGCTAAAGGGGTTCTCTTTATAATGCTTCTCAGACAGATATTTGTCTACCATTGTCTGTAATACCTATTTGCAGAGTCAATCTTGTAGCAGAGTGACAGAAGATCCTTATCAGGTATGAAAGACTTCGTTCAGACCCACCATAACTATCAGAATGCGACTATAACATCTTATATTGGCCTTTTTTCTCTTTTGTTTACTTTGTAGAACTTGACAGAACTTCAAATTTTTTAAGACTACATGTTTGCCAAATGATTTAAATGTTATTAATTTTGCAGGCAGATAACTTGAGACACCAGATGATTCACCGATTGCATCAACTCCTCACGACACGCCAAGCAGCAAGGTGCGTCTTGGCCATTGCTGAATACTTTCATCGCCTCCGGACACTCAGCTCCCTCTGGTTGTCACGCCCTTGTCAACAAGATTAACTATCACTCTCTTAACATCTACGACTCTTTTTCTTCTCTTCTTCTTGATTGTTAAATCTTTTGATGCCACAAGCATATGTTCTTTTTTTCTTTCCATAGAGATGTATAGACAAATAGACAGAAACTGAGAGTTTAGAGCTAGAATATTATACATCTCTCTCTCTCTCTCTCTCTCTCTCTCTCTCTCTCCAAGCTAAAAGTCCTGAAGATTGACTTTGACATAATGCATATGAAGTTACTTGCTTAAGCAAGGGGTGAGACTAGTTCACAAAATTAAGACAAGACAATATGACATACTATGAGTGAGCATTTAAACAAGTGGAACATATCTAAATACCAAACAAGATTTTGCCGTGTCACCTTTTAAACAAATTTTGCAATCAACTTTTTTATCTCTGAGAATTTCTTTTTTTTTGGAGAGAGATATTTATCTCCAGCATTTTCTTTAGGTGTAGAATAATATGCAGCTATAGCATCTCTTTATTATGATGTTTTGCTTTCAATTTGGGTTCTGTAAAAAGGGGCTTATAGAGGAAAACACGAAGGAGAAAAAAAAAACATTTTCCACCAAGAAATAAGGTTACTCCCCTATGCACATGTGACTAATAAGACCTGACCATAATAACTCAGAACCGAGCAGTAGCACTATCAGTAGCAGAACCACCAAATGGACCAACATTTATTCCACAGATTGACTAAATAGAAAAATGCAAATACAAGTGTCAGCCCCGAAGTTAGTCAAATTAGAGAGAAACCAAAAAGAGAAAGAGTATTCACAGAGTACCTATCCATTTCCCTGACCTCAAGGGGAAGTCTTCAGGTATCATCTATGACCCAACTTACAAGTTCCAAGACAGTTTGAGCTGATGAGAAGGCTGCACGAAGAGTAAAATGCAAAATACAGCCCCCCACCTCTCCAGGGCAGATATCCAAGTGTCACAAAGGGTTCTCCTTCCATGGTAACCGATTCAACCCGTCAACAATTGCCTTGCGGAACCCGCCATTGTGGAGAAGGAAGGATGAGACATGGCCACCAGTCACCCATCTAACTTCTGATCCTGGCCAAGCCTTTTGGAGCTGCAGCACTGAGTGTTTAGGTATGTAGCCGTCATCCTGAAAACGGGTAGCAATGTTATATGAGATGACTGAAACATTTGAATAGTTAGGCAAAACTACATGAAAAAGAATGATTAGAGGCAAAAGACCACACTCAAGAGAGGTCACAATACCGACACCTTCATAGAACGGTGACATGAGATTATACAGTTTTGCGAGTAAAAATACAACCATCAGAGACTTCTAAAATACTGGTACATAAAAACTTGGCGGTACAAAAGATGCAACTCTAGCTACACCGGCCCACAAAACTACATTTCAAAATAAGATGCATAATAGTCATATTTTGCAACATGGAAAGAACACCCGGAGGCCATAAAACTCAAGAAGCTTTGTGTTGTATAGGCGGATAACAATTAAAGCAGCACATAAAAAGTAAATGGCAGAAGTGGGGGGCCAATTACAAATCTAGGTTCTTATCATGTATTAACAAGCAGAATTTTCCCTCCACCAGCATAGCATGCAAATATATGCGAGGACAAAATAATCAGGAAAAGGGATCTGCAAACCTCCAAGGACCAAGAGAATTAAAGTTTACTGTTTGCTATCTATTCACATTCCAATTCCCAATCTAGTACTTACAGTTGCAGCCACAAATATCACAGCATTCGGATTTTTGGGAATTGGAAAGCGTGTGACATCTGTGAGAGATAGTACATTTCGCATCCTTTCTCTCACTTCCTCGAGAGTCATTGCAGCTGTTTGTGCTGCAAGATCCTCTCTCAGTACCTCCCATGCAGTTCCATGCTTTAATATCCCATCACAAAATGCCACAACAGCTGAATGTGGGGAAAGAAAAGGAAGGGTTGCAACTGGAGTAGGGTGCAGTGAACCCACCATTGCAGCATGAACTCCACCTAAATAAATTTTGCGAAAAAAGGATGATCAAACTGCAGATACGACTCCGCGAAACTGAAACTAAACATTGTTATTAAATATTCAGTGGTGGCCCAAAGCAGCTTCCACAATTTGACTCATGAAAAGCAACCGAAAGCTGAAAAAAACATAACCTATAGAACAACAAAACTACATTGGAACTCTTATATTAATTTCACAATTTTAGGGAAATCATATTATATCTTACCCATGCTAAGGCCACAAACTCCCATCTTGCCAAAACCTTCCTCACTTTCTAACCAGTACAAGAGACTGCGGGCTTCTTCAATAGTCACTCTTCCTAACAAGAGAAGGTCGCTCACACACAAGAGTTTTGCACCATACTGCAGCATAGGACGTCTTTGTCCATAGAAGGGACTGCAGTAAATGTTTTTGCTCCATGAATTAGCTTAACAAGCTACTTGAAAGGGGTTTTTCAGCATCTGTAAATGATTTAGAGTGAACCTCTCAAGCACCATGGTGGCAATATTCTCCTTCAGTAATGGTCCACCTAGACGCAATCTCCTTTCAAAAGTATGATCTCCAGTTCCTGCAGAACATATTCAAGTTGCCAACAAATGTATTATTATTATACCACAAATTGTTGATTACCTTGATACTTATAAATGACTGGATAACCCTAGAATAACAAACCAATGAAGTCATTGCTTACTTGTCCGATGTCAAAAGAAGGCCAACTTGTTAGCTATATCCTAAATCAATGTGCTTTGCATTTCAAGTAGTTCACTGATATAAGACCAGGACATAAGAAAGAAGAAGAAGCAATCAACGGCAAAAGGTTGGATAGTGAGCGCTGGGATTAATACACAACCACAACATAAAATTATTAACTTCCAATCCACCATCCACCATGTGGATATTGCTGCTAGATCGCACTGAGCAAGACCAAGCTGAAAGTAGAAAAGGACATCCTTTTTATCCGAGAAAACCTCTGTCTTGACTTTTTATTTGTAAGTCTCTATAGAACTCTTAATGAAGATCGTAACTATGATATCTAACAGAACGAACATCTGAACTATTGAAAGAACACGTTGAATTGATATCCTCCCAATAGGACAAATCATATTCCAACATTCATGATGCTGAAAAGGAAAACATCTAAAACAAGAGACAGTGTAATATAAGCTATCCACAACACACAAGTGCTTCATTTAGTTAGTACAAACTCACTGCTTTTTCCTAGTCCTGTTTCTCTCAAGCCAAACAGGACAATTCACAATTCAGGTTCTCAGCTACTCATAATTCATATGATATTCAGCCAGAACTTTGTCATCCCAGCATTGCAACTATGACCGAATCAATAAAACCAGCTCCTAACTGTACGAAAGTCCACAAAATCATATACTTGCCATACCTGCAAGATGGACCACACAGGCCATCTTCTGGGGTGGCACAGATTTCGGGGCGAGGAAGGCGACTCGGGCAGTACGACTCTCGGGAGGCAATGCATTCAAGAGCTCCTCATCACAAGGCGTGCAAAAAACGCCTTCTCTCAAGCAAGCCGTCCTCGTTTCCCAAACAGTCCTCCAGATGGGTTGGATCAAGCACGGAGGCCAGTTCTGGCCCGCTGCGTCAGGGAACAGCTGGTTGATCATCCTCTCCAGCAATTCAAGCTTCGACCCGCCCCATCCTCTGGAGAAGAAGGGCGGGGTTATCTTCGCCCGGTGCATGAACGCACCGTATACATGGTCCAGCACGTAATGGAGCATTCCCAGATTCACAGTCACCATCGTCGCGATCCACAAGAGTCCTCAAACAATCGGAAAAACAAAATCGAATCTTGATCTTATTTCGTGAACGCGCTCGCTATCGAGAAGCTACCCGCAAACCCATGAATCGATCCGACGAAAACCCGAACGAGGATGAATTCGAAAAAGAAAATCCGAAGCTCCACGAATGTAATCCGGCTTCTGTAATTCGCGCGGAGACAAACATTACACTCGAAGCAATAGGACGAATCGGAAATACCACAGAATTATTCACGGAGATTGGAAATCGATCTCCGAACGGACGTGAAGAGAACCTCTCGGACTCGCACAAATGCGGCGACGAACTCGGAGACTCCGCGAGTCGGGACGACGGGGAATCATCAATCTTCACGAATCGACGGGGGTCGCCATCGGCATTGGGAGAGGATGTGCAGGGAATTTCGCGACGAGAAATGGGTCGGACACGACGGAGGAAGATTCGCTTGCGAGAGCTTCGAGGTCGGATCAGATTGGTTGAGAGAGAGAGAGAGAGAGATGAAGCACCAGACGCATCAACCAAACAAAAACAATGGGCAGACAGAAGAGAGAGAGAGAGAAGAGAGAGAGGATAGAGAGGATAGAGAGAGAATGATCTGTCCATGACACGGTGGAAGTGGAAGTGGGGCCCACGTGCGCAACCTGCCACATCGATTCAGGGGCAAAATAGAGATCCGACGGCTGTCGCTCCCCTCTTGCCGTTCTGGCATGAAGATCGAACCGTTGACGTGAGTATGGTCGGTGTAGGACCATAGAAACGAAGTCGAAGGATTAGATTTTTAAGTCACATCAGAAACTCATCGTATCATCGCCAATCCAGTTCAAAAGAATATCATAAATAAATGTCGATAACAATGGGAGAACCTCAAATTTATACTTTAGGTGATATTGAGATCTCATATATACGTCTATTATGTAATCCCAACCAAAATTTCTCTTTCAAATATATGTGTGTGTTAGGATAATTACATTAAATATTTCGCGATAGTAGAGTAAATGATTAATATTAAAAAAGGTTGTCATAGGAGAACCAGAAACAAATCCAGATAGGATAGTTTTTCTCTTATCCAATGTTTGGTTAGGCATTTGAACGTGATTAATTCAAATATGCTATATGTTTCAATTTTTAAAATTCCTAGTGGGATAAATCTGAACAGGATTTTTACTATCCAAGAAAAAAATGCGATGATAAATAGGACTTCAACTTTCTCACAAATAGCGACCACTGCCACGATCATGCTAGTTGAAGGCGGGCGAGCAATGGTGGTGGTTGTTCTCAAGTAATGTGATTGTTTGATTGTTGGCTTCCTCCTAGAATCCCTCTATGTCAGCATGGCAACGAGAACCTTGTGATGGTCGCATCTACATGTTGACCGCCGTGAGGTGGCGCCCGTTCTCGAAACAATAGCCTCTCGTGATGCGCTTTGCGTGAGTTTGTGTATGTGAGTATTTGCCAATCGTTGCACTATGGTGTTCATCATCAAGATGGTTAGTGATTGATGCGCCATAGGAGTGAGTATGATCATGATTAAATTTGGGAATTGACTAGTTCCAAGTCGGTTAACCCTGAACCGAGTGGCCCATTTGGGGTGGGGAAAGCTACTATCACATCACATGTCGAAGCTCAAGAGTCCCATGTTCTGATAATTCAATAGTTCAGTGGAAGAGTCATTTTAATTTTAAGAGCTAAAGCCCAACTCGTACAAACCAACCTTAGCATTTGAGTTTGCCAATGCTTTGACCTTGCAAAGTCCTTTGGACTCACAGTGATTTCACTCAAAACAAATAGTATTCGATAATTACAATATAAAATAAGCATTAGAAAGCAACTTTTAAAATAAACAAAGAATTTTGTCAGGTCCACTATCAGGATAATCTTGCACACTCACCATTGAATTATGGATATGTGAAAGAATTCTGATTACTCGATTTAATTCAAACACATATGTCACCGATCTAATTGTATGTGAGTTTTTTGTTATATTAGCATTGGACCATACAATTAGGGTTGTCAATTACATTAGGTGATAAATGGGTTGGCTTAAATTTGTCATATGCACCATAAAGGGTTACAAAAAGAAATGGGTCTAAATGGGCCCATCATGAAACCCACTTTCAGCCCATATAACCAAAGTGGTAAAGCATAAAGAAAAAAGTCTATCCCATCCTCATTTTTCGCTAGTCTCCTCTCTCCCTCTTCAATTCCAATTAGGAGTGATCAATTTCATGGTGAGTCGATTGCCACCATAAAACTTGAAACAGTATTGGATAGGGTTGATTCCCAGTTTGTGGAATAAGGATACAGCCCAACCGATCGTGAAATCGGATTGATCAATCTGGGGTCGGTCCCAGAAGAGATAATCCCCCC
>BCNH02000011.1:11496519-11515054 GCA_001662345.2 Metrosideros polymorpha var. glaberrima | reverse complement strand
CCACCCAGAATTGGTTTGATTCTGGGCGGTTTCCATGGGGACCGGAACCAGGAACGGACAAGTCTGGTTCCCGGTTCCAAGAGTGAAACTGCCCGCCTGGACCGAACCGATATATATTTATATATGTTGTGGAACAACACCAAGAGATGCACAGATTCAAGCGCGAATAACAAAAGATGAAAGTAGAATAAATTGCATGAGACACAAGATTTACGTGGAAAATCCAAAACAGGAAAAACTACGAGGAGAGAGAGAGGTTTCCCTATCTTCAATAACAATTACAAAACAAAAAATGTCAAAAAACCTCTTAGTGAGCAAGAAGATAGAAAAAACGAAGGAGGAGGAAAAGTTTCGAGGCAAAGATCAGATTTTGTAGACAAGTATCAGATATGTTTACGCAAAAAACAGTCAGATATATTTGCACAAAAAATCATTAGATATATTTGCGTAAATATATTTGCACAAAACATTCCTATTATACTCCCCTTCTAAAAGACTCTAAAACAAAATGCCATTGTCCAAAATACCTATGTTACCAATTTTAAGTAAAAAAACTCAACAAATCTTCACCTTGACTTCAAATATCCAAAAGAGTGTTATGTCAAACGCCACAAGACCTCTCTTCCTTAGCACTAAGAGTGATCACACAAGGCCACCCGCCAAACTGTGGAATTAACAACGCACACCCCTAAGCCTACGTGAACGCACTTGTTGTAGGAAACAAGAGATGAAACGCCACCAACTCCACCTAAGCAAATCAAACGGTGAAAACATCAATCAAGTCCAAGCAATGCTTGAACTTGATCAAATGAACTAGTTTAGTTAACATATTTGTCGGATTATCCGCTGTAGGTACTCTCTTCACTGTAATTGTACCCTTAGCAATCTCATCACGCATAAAGTGATACCGGATGTCTATATATTTCGTTCTCTCATGATACATTGCGTTCTTGGTCAATTGGATTGCACTTTAGTTATTACAAAAGATAACGGAGGCTCCTTTTTACTTTACCCCAAAATCTATAACCAAATGTTTCAACAAAAGAGTTTCCTTTGCCGCTTCCATCACTGTCATGTACTCTATTTCGGTGGTAGACATAGCAACCATGTCTTGCAAAATTGCTCTTTAACCAACCGCAGAACCACTAAGTATAAAAACATAACCTGCTAAAGATCTCCTTTTATCAAGATCACATGCATAATCAAAATCAACAAAACCAACAATCGAATGCCCTATATCACAACCTTTATCAAAGACCAAACCCATATCTAAGGTACCTCGAATGTACTGAAGAATCCATATCATAGCTTGCCAGTGAGCTTTACTTGGATGTGCCATATACCTATTTACAATACTAACAACCTTGGAAATATCTAGATGTATGCAAACCATAGCATACATGAGACTACCCATAGCACTAGAATATGTAACTCGAGACATCTCATCTTCATCTTCTTTGGTTTTAGGCGACAAAGAAGCCAAAAGTCTAAAGTGAGACGTCAAAGGGGTACTTACCAGTTTAGCATTCTTCATACCAAATCGCTCAAGCACTTTCTCAATATACCTCTTTTAGGAAAGGTATAACTTCCCAACTTGTCTGTCTTTGTAAATCTCCATACTTAGAATCCTCTTGACAGCTCCAAGATTCTTCATCTCAAACTTCTTGCTAAGTTACATATTCAAACATTGTATGTTTGACATGTTTTTCGCTGCAATAAGCATGTCATCCATATACAATAATAAATAAACAAAAGAAGTATCGTGTAATCTCTTATAGTAAACACAACTGTTATGTGCACTCCGCGAATTGCCATGACTTAACATAAAGCTATCAAACATCTTGTACCATTGCTAAGGAGATTGCTTCAGACCATATAAAGAATGTTTCAACTTACAAACGTGATCTTCTTTACCTTTAACAACAAATTCCTCAGGTTGAGACATATATATTGTCTCCTCAAGCTTGCCATGCAGAAAAGTGGTCTTGACATCAAGTTGCTCAAGTTCTAAATTATAAAGGGCCAATAACGCAAGCAACACAATAATGGTACTATGTTTCACAACTGGAGAGAACACTTCATTAAAGTCGATCCATTCCTTCTTACTAAAACCCTTTACTACCAAATGTGCCTTGAATCTTTTATCTTCAACCCCTGGAATTCCCTCTCTTTTTTTGTAGACCCACTTATATCCAATAGCTCTTTTTTCCTTAGGCAATTTCACAAGATCCCAAGTTTGGTTCTTACAAAGAGACTCCATCTCTTCATTCATCGCAACAAGCCACTTCTCAGATTTAGAACAAATAGTAACCTCATAGAACATAGAAGGTACTTCAATACCTAGCTCTTCAACAACTATAAAAGCATATGCTACCAAATCAGCGAAATCATATCTCTGAGGAAGCTTAATTTGCCGTTTAGCCCTCCTCGCAACTAAAGACTGATGTTGTTCAACTTTTTCTACCTCATCTTTGATGGAATCTGAGTCTTGTTACTCACTGTCACTTTCTAACTGAATAGAAACATCTTCCAATTTTTTCTGTGTATGCTCTAATTAAAACTCTACCTTTTTCTCATCATTCTCTTCTTGAACACCTATAAACTCAATAACCTTTTTTTGATATAGTATGGAATTTTCATCAAAAGTGACATCTCTACTAATTATAAATTTCTGAGGATCTGAATACCACAACCTATATCTCTTAATTCTGTTTGCACAACCAATGGGAATACATTTCTTGACTCTAGGTTCAAGCTTACCATCTTTTACATGATAATAAGCGGGACATCCAAATACTTTCAAAAGAGAATAATCAAAAGGTTTACCAGACTATACCTCATTTAGAGTCTTGTATTCAATTGCGATCGAAGGAGAACGATTTACCAAATAACAAACCGTGTTCATGGCATCAGTTCAAAAATCTTTCTCAAGACTAGCATTAGAGAGCATACATCTAACTCTCTCTAAAAGTGTCCGGTTCATGTGCTCCGCCACCCCATTCTATTGAGATGTGTGCCTGACCATTCGATGTCGAACAATACATGAATCTTCATAGTACTTATTAAAATCACCTCTAGAAAACTCAAGACCATTATCTGTTCTGGGACGCTTTATCTTCTTACCAATTTGATTTTCAATTAAGAATTTTCACTTCTTGAATGTATCTAAAACGTCACTTTTACGCTGCAAAAAATAAACCCAGACTTTCCTAGAAAAATCATCAATAAATATTAGAAGATAAATTGCACAACCTTTAGATGTTACCTGTGTAGATCCCTACAAATTGAAGTGAATGTAATCAACTGTGCCCTTCATCGAGTGCACCCCAGTATTGAAACTAACTCCGCGTTGCTTCCCGAAAACACAATGCTCGCAAAAGTCAAGTGAGACCATATGCTTCCCACATAGTAAACCACGTTTACTTGAGATAGTCATTTTTCTTTCGCTCATGTGGCCCAACCGCATATGCCACAATTTTGATTTTTTCAAAATCTGAAGAGGATAATATATTTAAAGAACCCACAATGGTACTTCCCTATAGAACATAAAAGCCATTCTTCTTGTTATCTCTCATCACAATTAAGGAGTCTTTTGAAATTTTCAAAACTCCACCTTCGCCTGTGTACATGCATCCAGTGGAATCCAAAGTGCTCAACAAAATAAGGTTCTTCTTCAAATCTGGAATGTGCCTAACATCTGTCAAAGTTCTTACTATGTTGTCATGATATTTGATCCATACCATACTAATACCCACAATCCTGCAAACTGCATTGTTGCCCATCAAAATTGAACCACCACTGACTTTCTCTTATGTGTGGAACCAATCTCTATTTGGACACATGTGGTATGAACATGCCAAATCCAAAATTCATCCGTCGTCAACACGACAATCTGAAGACAAAACAGTTAGAACATTTACTGCATTGGCTGACTTGTTATCCTTCATTAGACTAGCTGAATTGGAACTCTCTATCGACTTCTTCCCCTTAACATTGAGCACAGGACGCTCATTTTTGTAGTGTTCGATTTTGTGACAATAGTAACACTCGACCTTGCTCTTGTCTAGGCCTAACCTAGACTTTAAACGCCCTTTATTATTATTGTGTCTATTACGATGATTCGACCTTCCCCTAACAACTAAGCCATTAGCTTTATCACCACCACCATTCGCGTTCAACTTTGTACGCATCTTCGTAGAATTCAACGAGACTTTCACATCCTCAAGAGTTATGAATTCCTTTCCATACAGTATAGAATTCACAAAATTATTATACGACCTCAGTAGTGAGTATAACACAATCAGAACTTGGTCTTCATCATCAAACTTCAAATCTAGATTTTTCATATCCATTACAATCTTATTAATTTAGATGTTCTTGGATAGGAGTACCTTCTTGCATCTTTAACTTGTAAAGACGTTAGTTCAAGAATAATCTCGTTGTAAAAGATTTCTTCATGTAAAGGCTCTCAAGCTTATTCCACAATCCTGAAACTGTTTCTTCATCGGCGACCTCATAAAGCACCTTGTCATTGGGATACTTCCTATCCAAGGCTCTAATTGAACCTTCCCGATGCAACAAAGCTTTCATCTTAATTCTCCATAGCCCGAAATTGTTTTGGCCATAAAAAAGTGCCACTTTGAACTTGATAGATGCCATCTCGAACAAAAGATTGAAATTCATTCGCTTGGATACCAATTTGTTGCGGAACAATGCCAGAAGATGCACAGATTCAAGCGCGAATAGCAAAAGATGAAAGCATAATAAATTGCACGAGACACAAGATTTACGTAGAAAATCCAAAACGGGAAACACCACGGGGAGAGAGAGGGGTTTCACTATTTTCAATAACGATTACAAAATCGAAAAAGGTCAAAAAAACCTCTTGGTGAACAAGAAGATAGAAAAAACAAAGAAGGGGGAAAAGTTTTGAGGCAAAGATCAGATTTTACAGACAAGTATCAGATATGTTTGTGCAAAAAATCATCAGATATATTTGCGTAAATATATTTGCGCAAAACATTCCTATTATAGTCCTATTCTAAAATACCCTAAAACAAAATGTCATTATCCAAAAATACCCATGTTACCTATTTTAAGTCAAAAACTCAACAATACATATAAATTGGAGAGATAGAGAGTCAGTCCATTTTCGTGAATCTGCAAATGCAAGCAAAGCTTCCCTCCCTCTCTTGTCTCTCTTTTTCTCTCACTTCACCATTAAAGCTCTCTCTCTTCTCTCTCTTTGCTATAAGAGAGCTCTCGAGTTTTCACACTCCCAATCATTTCAATAGCTGGCCTAGTAGGAGTGTGAGGTTTTTGCTCGAACGAAGCTTTGATTCCTTTGCGGGAAGTAGTAGATCTCAACTGAAGCTGAAACCCTTGAGGTCGAGGATTGAAATTGCTCTCATGGAGTCGGGAGAGGAGCAATTGGATTGGCCTTCCTCGTCCTCCATAAATTGGAGCAAAAAAAGTAAGTCTCTCTTTTGTTCAGTTTCGCCATTCCTAGCCTCCAAGGACAAGGCCAGTGGAGTCCTATTCTGAGCCTCCTAGGATAAGGCCGATTCTATGGACTCACTCGAAAATTGGACCAAATCGATAGTTTGGTTCCCTAGTGCGTCTAAGACCCAACGAGCGGTTTCCGGTTCCAGGGTGGGAATCGTCCACCCTGGAACTAGGGTCGGCAAAATGGGTAATGTACCCATTTTAGAACTCAATTTGAAGAAGCCCAATATTATATGGGTAACTCGTTTTCTTTTGAAATGGGTTAAAATGGGTTGAGAAAAACTAAGGCCCAAAAACAGGTTGAATATGGGTTACTTTGAAAACCCATATTTGACCCATATTTAAAACCCACAGACAGACACCCTTTCGCTTCCCTTCCTCTCTGTTTTTTTAAGGTTTTTTTAATATCATTAAAAAAAATTCAATTTTTTAGCATTTTGATATTTTTATTTCTTTTTCTTTTCTTTCTTTTCTTCGGTTTTCTTTTTCCTCCTATCTTCGCCTTGGTAGGTCGGCGATGGCCTAGCGAGCTCGGCCCAGGCTCGAGCTCACTATCCTCGGGCGAGCTCCAAGCCTTAGGTGAGCTCCAGCTCATCAAGATTGATCGAGCCTCGAGCTCATCGGCCTTGGCTGCATCTGTGGCCAATTGTCGGTCATTGCTGGGGCCCAACGATCGGCGATGGAAGGAGCAAGACGGAAAAAAAGAAAAAGAAAAAGAAAATAAAGGAAAGGAAAGGAAAAAACAAATAAAAGGTCAATTTTTTTAAAAATAAAAAATCAATTTTTTAAATTATAAAAATTATCCATAATGTTTTAGGAATATAATTTTTTGAAAAATTTATATAAACAAAATTTCTTAAATTGGATTAAATATGAAAATGTTTTAACAATATGAGTCGGGTCAGATATAGATCACTAGATTTGTGCTGTATGAAAATGGGTTAAATGGGTCAATATGAGTTGGACCATTTTTTACCTACCCCAACTCACTCTTTTGACAGCTCTACCTAGAACTGATCACCCATAATTTTGGGTGGGTAAGTAATTAATTTCCAAGTTGGTTTCCACATATCATAAGACAAAATAAAAAAGAAATTAGTACTATTGGTGATGTAAACTGCCCTTGTGCAATAGAAAACTCGGGAAAATTGTCCAATCAGTCATAAATTTATTGAACGAATGCCAAAACATTCTTAAAATTTTCAATTTTACCAATTGAATCCTAAAATTTTTCAAAGTTTTGATATAGTCCTTCTGGCCAATTGTCGTCGAAAATTGTTGACATGACAGTGTGGCCGGCGATTACTAGACTGCCACATCAGCAAATTCCGGAGAAAATTGAGCAAAATGACTATATTAGAATTTCGTATAAGGTTTAGGACAAAATTGACAAAATTGAAAAGTTTGGAACTGAATTTGCATCTATAATAATAGGTTTACGATTGATTGGTCCCCAAAAAACTCTATATGTGATAGAGAAAATTAGGAAGCTGCTTGGATTATTGATCAATCTGAAATAAAGCATGCTTCAGTCTTTATCGTTTACTTTATACGAAGACCTTAACAGTTCGATGGTGATTAGAGTCTTCCTGTTCAAGTACGACAAGGTTGTCGTGAGGCATCTGGTACCCGGTTTCCTCCAAGGAATCTCCATCGGTTTTACAGCTCTCATCATGCTTTCGTAATTTCGACAACCTATTGCGACTGGCTCAAGATTTGACGATGTCTGTCACCCATCGAATGCCAAACTAATTGAGCCAAATGAGAAAAGACAGTAAGTAGTCTTTCCTAGAGGTGAGCCGCCGGCCTATTCCATCCAGAACCTGCCCGAACCGGCCATATCCTGCCAGTTCACAACGGAACCGCTTTGGTTGCCAGTTCTTTACTCTGAACTGTCAGGTTCTACCCGTGAACTGGTTTTTGAACCGGTCTATCAACCCCATTAGTCAGTTCTCTTCTCACTTCGTTCTCCGTTTTCTCACTTCTCACAGTCTACGGCTGCTCTCTCTCTCTCTCTCTCCGGCTGCGTCCTTGAGTCTCGTCGACGTCTTCTCGTCTCATCTCTCTCTGTGTCCATATCGTTTTCAATTTCTTCCTCAGATGTTTCGAATTTGGTGTGCTGCGATTTCGATTTCCCTGTTGTCACTTCTCGGTCTTCTTACTTCTCGCTCTCACATACGTAGCTACCCCCCTCTCTCTCTCTCTTGGAGACTCTCTTCTCTCGAGTCTCTCCAGCGGTGCCGTCGAGTCTCATCGACGCTGTGTCGTCTCTCTCTCTCAGTCTCACGGCCAGGGGCCTAGCCTTAGACAGGTACTCTCTCTCTGGGTCAGTTTCATTTTCGATTTCTTCATCGAATGTTTCAATTTTGGTGTGCTGTGGTTTTGATTTGTTTGTCGTCTTGGCCATACGTGCATAGACTATGTTTAAGTTAGCCTTTTCGTTTGCTACTTAACAAATTGACTACTGCAAGCTCGAATTCTGTGACTTGTCGTAATCATGAGGTCGTAAGGCCAAAAATGCTGAATAACTGACAAATTGAGAGCCTCCTAAAGCTTTTGGGATCGTGGACTCGGTTGTTTTCATAAGTGTCTATTGGAGTATAAATGGAACTACTGCATCAATAATATCTTGAAGTCCATGAATAGTTTGTTGCATTACAGATGGCTTCATGGAAGCTTAACGAAATCAAAATTATCGAGTTCTCTGTTAAGCATAGTTTTGAGAGTTGTCTTGGTCATTGTTTCGCTGGAAATCTTTCCCGCGATAAAATATCTTTCACCGAGTTGATTTTCAATTTTTATTAAGGAGGCCAGGTTCTGCATCAACTCCAGACAGGAAATAGCCAAACCAAATACGAGGGACAATTTTATAGTAAATAGGATATGACTGTATAAACACGAATCTCGCCGGAATTTAATCTACGATAAGATCAATCAATACAAGCCTAATTCAGTACCAAATGTTATCAAATCGTGCCAAAATCTAATCGATGACACAACTTGAAAATATAAAGTAACTATGCCAAAATTAAATTGACGACACAACGCCAGTGATAGGAGATACACGCCAAAATCTAATCAACAATGCGAATATGAAAACTATAACTAAGGAAAGTAAAATGCATTGCAAGTAAGTAAAGATACTAAAGAATAGTAGATTTGTTGATTTGTGCAGGGGGAGAGGGAGGTGGTACTGATGAGCAACTGGTGGTATTTATAATGATTTTGCAATAACTGTTTCCTTGTAAGTCGGAACGGATAATTCTCTCCTCTTTTTAGTTGCTTCCGCTCCACGCCTGTGAGTAATCAATTTAGCCGTACGTTTCGCGACCATTAGGGGTGAGCGGTTCCAGGTTCCTCACAGGTTCCACCTGGAACCTGGAACCTACCCGTCCCTACAGGTTCCTCGTTTTGTGGAACCTGGAACCTACCCGTCAAAACCTGGAACCTACCCTGTCACAGGTTCCAGGTTCTTACAGGTTCTTTTCTCTTTTTTTTTTTCATTTTTAGTTAAGCAAAAAATAAAAGTAAACGCAACTACAAAAATGAAAATTTCTCATTTGTCGTAGCAATAATCCATTAAATATGAAAACGTAAGATAAAATAAACAAGAAAAAGTTCAAAACACGTAACATAAAACCTAAATTATAGAACTTCAGTGCATGGATATGCCTAAATTATAAAACCTAAAGTATGTTCCGTTTTTGCGCTACATTCGCCAAGTGGCAATTACGCAACAGGTTGTCCTAAATTTTACTCCACTTTGGTTCACACTAAGACCTCCTGAACTTCACTAGGAAAACTCTCTTTATGGATCACAAGGATGTGGTACCTACCGACAATGAAAGCAAAATACAAAGGGAATGAGAATAGGTTTCAGTACAAAATGCTATCAACTTGGTAGTAGAGCAAATTCAGAAAATCAATTAATCATCTTAGAACACTATCAAGCAAACAAACCAAGCAAGAAGTACCAACTTCACAATTGCAAACACTTTGAATTCCCTTGGTTAAAACTAAACAAAAAATTGAAAATTTCACCTTGATTCCTTTAGAATCAGCATATGCTTTCAATGCATCGGGATCAACAAAACAATTGCTACCAAAGAAGATTTCTGACTATCACCTATCATAAGCAAACACATAGGTTTCTTTTTAGTATTCGGCCGGTTCTCGGTTCCCGGTTCCGGTTTCGGCGGTTCCTAAAAAATGGAACCCGGAACCGGACCCTCTCATATTAGAACCTAGAACCGCGGTCCGATTCCGGTTCCGGTTCCCCGATTCCCGGTTTTACCCGGGAACCATGCTCACCCCTAGCGACCATTGCCTTCATAATCTTCATCTTCCAACCATAACCACTCCTGCTGTTGCCACGTGGCACATCGATTACTTGCACGTCTCCATGTTTACGAAGAATTTGCTTCTTAACGGCCATTTCGTTTCGACTATCCCTTGATTTTCTCAACTACCCACGATCCTTCGACCTTTGTCTTCGGGCATTGACTATTTCTTTCAAAATTTTTGCCTTCGATTGATCCTTCAACATTTGTGTCACCCATCCTGACTGATTTGTTGATCAATTGTCTTTGTGCCTTGATCCTAGCAATTGCCTTCTCCAAATATTTTTGCCTTTATTTCTGCTATTAGTTGCCAATTTTGGGCTTCTGGATTCTTTTGAGTCATAACCATCAAATAGACGGCCATCAACAACTTGCCATTACCTTATGGTGACTGAATATGTGGCATCAAAGTATCTTGGCACTTACTAATGTGCTCTATGTCCATCCATGAGCATGTAACACCATACATACGCACGTTCCTTTTAGTCACGCATTACTCACATGCTTGTTTTTACTCACGTATCTAGCATGTGCCAATCGAATTATTTCTGGTGTTAACAAATGCCCCATTCTTTTAAAATAATACCTCGTTGGCGCGCATTTTCCCTTTGGAGGGAATTATGACATTTTCATCTTTTCCTTGTCGCTTCGTACTTTGTGTGCAGCCAGCTAGTATACGATATCCCATAATCTCTTGACACGTCTCTTCGATTGCTCAAGGATCGTGTCTTCCAGAATCCTGTCTTTTTGTCTTACTGATTGCCTCGGAAACGTCTATATGTATATGCAAAACTTCGGCTTCTTCCAATCTCGTATCAAAACCCTAATTTTCAACGGCGACTTCTTTCTCCTCAGTCATCATCCATGGCATCCGATTCTCCTAAATATTTGTCCACGAAGCATATCGCCAATTTTGATGAGTTGAAAATAGATACTCACTCCAATAACTGCATCTTGCATCTTCTTTCTCCAGTTGAAGATTCCCTCGGTTGTCTCCTTTTGGGACCTGTTTTCAAGACCATCTTAGGATTCCAGAATCTCTCAAACCCTGTTTCCCCCGAAAGCATGGTGAGCTACTTCCCATCTAAAGATCTTTTCTAAAAGACATTTGGGCTACCGAGACCGCTCGCTTTCGAGGTTTTCCACATTACGAGGCGGATTTTCACCATTGGTACCTTCGGATGAAGAGCCACCTTCATATACAAATTATATGGAAGAGGGCTGGGGTTGATGTCGCCTTGCATCTCACCAAACTATCTTGGTACTTAAACTTAGGGCTTTTGGGTACCGCTGTTAGCTTTTGGTCCCCATCCACCAACTGTTTTTCTTTCCTTGGGGGCATATGTCGATAACCGTTTTGGACATATTTGCCATAGCTGGTTTCCGACCCAATGGTAGGCATGTAATGAGCATTGGTACCCCTGAAGCATGCTTAGATTCTTGATAATGTGCTTGCCTACGAAAAGCCTAGAAAGTACAATCGGTATAAACGAACCAAACGTTGACAAACTTTGTTAGAATTTAATCGACCAAAAAACTTGACAACGCGATGATACTACGCCGAAATTTAATCGACGATGCAGCACCAGTGATAGAGATACACATCGGAATTTAATAGATGATGCAAATTTAAAAGTTACAGGTAGGAAAAGTAAAGTGCGGTATAAGAAAGTAAAGATAAATAAATTTGTTTGATTTGTGGGGGGTTTAAAACAGACATCTGCATGTATTTTTAATGATCTTGTGGTAACTGCTCTCTAGCGGTTTCCGACAATTGTATCTTTCTTGAAAGGTTTTCCTCAATTGCTCCCATGCTCTTTTCTTTTCGTGACTTCCGTATCGATGATGCCATGATTGTTCTCAGGCGTTGAAGTCCCATTAACTGTTTTCAAATGGTAACTATACCCTCCAAAATTGTGTATCTAGCCCTTCTCGATCCTAACTATTCGGACTTCAAGGTTGTGCTTTGACATTCTCTGGGCAATCATCTACTCGCGTCTCTGTAATCCCACTGTATTGTTGAACTGGTGACTATATTTCCATGTTCTTGAAAATTTTGGTATTTCGATATTCACCTATTGACAATGTTCATATTGGTAATTGTCAACCATTCATCACCGCATGTTAACAACCGAATACATGTATCACCGACGCATGTCAGTGCCAGTCAGCAAATATCAACCTTCCACGGTTGTCGACAAAATGCCACATGCCCAATTGTGTGTCATCATATGTTGATAACCAATGTCGATAACCAAATATATCTATATTATCGACGTATATCAACATCGGTCGATATATAGAGATCTTATATGGTCATCGATAAGAAGTCATGTGCGTAGCAGTATTCACATGTCACCCATGTGATTATCCATATTCATGTGTTAAGCACAGGCCTTATCCCTAATGACGACTCGATTATTTTTGGTGCAAACAGAAAGAAAGAAGAAACAAAAAGAAAAAGAGAGAAAAAATAATAATCTTAGATGAAACTGCTCCAGCCGGTGAGCTCTGGGTCAGATTTTGGATTAAGCTCCGACATAAGCATCTTTCAATCTTGAGAGCTTCCTTTGTTCGATTGAAATAATGACAAAACTCCCCTTTCTTTCTTTCTTTCTTTTATCCCTTCAACGAGTTTCAGCTTTCACCAATGCCCTCTTGATTGAATAGGCTAGATTGATATTTCAATTGTGCCAATTTAAATTGAAATCGACCAATTACATTTTACCGAGATAATAAAGATTATCCATCAAACTGAAAATGGAAAATGAAATAAAAGAAAATCTAAAATAAGAAGCATACGCCGGAGACGACTGCTTCAAAGGTGTATCTAACCCGTCTGCCCACTCATCAATCACGGTCACCGTTGCTGAGTTCAATTATATACGCAGCATAGAGCACTCCATTTATAATAAACAACATGATTGCCATATAGACTCTAGTTTACACTTTTTTCCTTCGCAAAGAGCGGGAAAATATAGTAACACATCTTACTAGTACGATGACATCAAGAATTACATTACTTCCTAGTGACACGGCTCAAATGGATTGACATGCACGATGGGGTAACACACGAGCGGCTTAGCCATCTCTGCCCCGAATCCCGGCCCTTGGCTCATGTCGACGGCCTCCTCTCCCTCCATCATCTTCCAATCAAAGCACTGGACCAGCGACCCCACAGCCGCGTGCATCACCAACAACGCGAGCGATGCTCCAACGCACCCTCGTCGCCCGCTCCCGAACGGCAAGTATCTGAAGTTCTGACCCTTGAACTCCATCTGATGCTCCCCGATTTTCTCGTCCGAACTCTCTAGGAACCTCTCGGGCGCGAACTCGTCAGGGTCCGTCCATAGGTCCGGATCCCTCATGATTGCGTAGACGTTGATTAGGACCCTCGATTTGGCCTCCACGAGGTAACCGTTGACAGAGCAGTCTTCTCTGCACTCCCTGATGATTATGGTCGCGGGTGAGTGGAGCCTTAGGGCCTCTTTAACGACGGCCCGGAGGTAGGGCAAGTTCGGGATGTCTGACTCTCTGACTAACCTAGTGTGCCCGACGACAGAATTGATCTCGTCTCTTAGCTTCTTGTAAGCTTCCGGACGGTTGATGAGCTCTGCCATGGCCCACTGCATGGCCGCCGATGAGGTATCCGTGCCCGCCATGAAGATATCCTGTCCATTACAGACATGAGAAACAATAACATAGACATTTGCATGAACGTCACCGTAATATTTTTAAACGTATAAAATGCAATATGTACAGTTACCAAATGTGTTCTTCTTTTCAAAAACTCTTTTCGAGAATAGAATTAAAAAAAGGGCTTTGCTAACATAACAGTCTTTGGGCTACTGTGAGAATAACATTATGTTGTGAACTGCAAATTCTTGAAAGAATAGACCTTACAACAATTTCTAATTATTTGTTATTTATTTTTTGTGACAAAAAAAAGACTGTTATTCTCATAATAGATTAAGAACAGTCACATAAGCATTCTGCTTAGAAGTTGTACTCGGGAATAAAAACGTTATCATAGGCACCCTTACTGACCAAGTTCAATAAAAAAATATATTTTCATCCCAATATGGAAAAAAAAATACCTAGCGAACATGAATTGGAACGGGGCTAGCACAAGTACCCTCTAAGGGGACTACCATAAGTCTCTCGTATCAGTAGTGTTTGATTGGAGTCGTAAATATCATTCATTAGGATTGTGAAGATTTAAGGCTAACAAGGCCATAAACACAATTTGAAGGACAGAAAAATAAATACCTAGTGAAATACTCATCAAAGTTGTGCATTTTCAATTATAAAATTATTGGATATAATCACTAAAGGTTACAATAGGCAACAAACAATTAGTAGATAATGGCCGGTCAGCCTCCTTTGGATCATTGGGTCCATTGTTGCTTATACTATTAACTTATTTGTTCTTTTAAAGAACACCTTATAATACTTTATGCTTCATGTTTGATAGAGTGGGACGTCACGTAATGCTCGAGCATATATAAATCACTCCATTTTTCACCCCCTTTAAGACCTAGCTTAACACTTTTTCCTTCACGTAAATTTCTAGAGATTTATGGGTCTTGAAATATAACAAGAATGTTTAGAAAATTCCTATCATTTTCCACAATTAAAAGAACCATTTGCATTTCTGAAAATTACGTCCGAACTTTAGCCGACGAAATCTTTTTTTTTTAAAATCCTTTTTAGGAAGGTTCAGCCTTCTCTCTAAAAATAGATTAGTGAAGTGAAAAACCGGCTACTCAAGTTTGTGGGTTACTCAATTTAAATTGTGCTGTGGAAGATAACCCGTCATTTGACGGCTCCGTTATGCTAGCTTTTCTCTTTGCAAAACAAAATAATAGATGGACATAACTAACATGTACTCACCAGGATGAAGGACTTTATGTCATTTCTTGTTATCTTCACTTCGGCAGTTGGATCATTGTGAGTCTCCAACAAGATGTCCATGAGATCCTTCCTCTCTGCAACTGATCCATTGATCTGCTTCTCTTCGTGCTCCTTCATTATCCTCTCCACAATCCGGTCGAATTCCCACAATGCTGCTTCAAGCTTCTTCCCATTTCCGGAAAAATCGAGCCACCTGAGAGGCCCCAACACATCGCCGACGCTCAGCTTAACTGCGAGCTCCAAACACGTCTTCACAAGCTCGTGGATCTCCTTGGCGTCGTGGGCAGTCCCCGAGCACCGCGTGCTCATCATCATCCGGCAGATCACGTTGTTTGTGAAAGTCGTCAGCTCCTTGCTCAGGTCCAATGCCTTCCCACCCCTCGCACTCTCGATCACCAACTCGACGAGGCTCTTGACCTCCTCCTCGCGGACGTTGAGGAACCTTTCGAGCTGAGGGGCGCCAAGGAGCCTCGTCATGCACAGCTTCTTCATAAACCGCCAGTAGTCGCCGTACGGCGCCATGATGAAGCGTGACCCCCTATAGATGAAGTTTTCCGAGGACACAAACTCAGGCCTCGATGAGAACTTGAGCTCTTGGGTTTTGAGTATTTCCCTCGCAATGGAGGCGCTCGAGGCGATGACGCACGAGGACGCCCCGAAGCGGATGCGCATGAGTGGGCCATGGTGGCGGGCGAGTGCTTGCAAGGATTTGGGGAGGACGGGGCCGATCAAGTGGAGGTGGCCAAGGAAGGGGAGAGAGAGAGGGCTTGGTGGAGGTGGGATCTTGGAGCGAGGCTTGAGCCTGAAGCATGCTTTGATAAGGGAGTGGACTAGGAGTGCGGTGAGGAACCAGATGAGGAAGAGGAAGCAGTAGAAGACATCATTTGCACTGACTACGGCCATGAGGGATATGAAAGTGTATAGATTTGAGAGAGAGAGAGAGAGAGAGAGAGAGTATGGAGTTGGAAGAAAGAAAGCTAGCGGTGAATGATACGTATAACATATTTTTTTCGCGAACGAGAAAGTAATATCTGTTCCATAAGGGATACTATCATGAAAAAACCCAAATTGATATACATGTGACAAATTTACCCAAAACTAATTTTTTTACCACAAAAAATTCTAAACTAGTACACATGTGACAAATTTACCCCAAATTTTAGAGTTTGTTGGAGAAGATGAACTGAGCCATGTCGTTAGAAAATGAGCTAATTTAAGAAACGTTAATTAAGTTATTATTATTTTAAAAAACTAAGTTTATGGTAAATTTGTCACAAGTGTACCAGTTTGAGGTTTTTTATGGTCAAAAAATCAATTTGAGGTAAATTTGTCACAAGTGTATTAGTTTGGGATTTTCCGTGATATTAACCATTTTTTTTAACTATCGCAAGCACTGTTTATGACAAAGATAAGTAATCCTCAATTGACCATCTTATTAGAGTAATTAAATATTAAACCACGTCTTCATCTAACATTTTAAACTTTTTGAACAGTTGGCAGTGGTTCTACAAAATCTCACACATCTCCACCATTGATTTGTTAGTAATAACTATTCACTATCTCATCAATCATCATACAGAAATTGATAAGGCTGTCTGCGAAAAAATAAAAAATTCAACGATAGTCTATGAAGGATAAACGAAATGTTCAACGAAAAGCTTAAATGTAACTTAAATTTGTTTATGAGCTTAACCCGGTTTTAAACTTATAAACCAACTTGGTTTTCTCTCTTTATTATTATTTTTTTGGAGATATGAATCGTTTTTGCATGTCCTTATGAAGAGGACATTCCTTGATAGATCACCAAAGTCGTCCGCGAATGAGATCGATTAATTATTGACAATGACAACCATTACGTCCGACGACTATCTACCAGGAAGATAGCCCCGGAAACTTAGGACAAGACGTCCCTACCTCGGTGGTTCTCGTATATGAATTAACATTGTGATTGTCATTTTTTATTGAAGCCCTCTCGCTATTGATTAATCTCCATAATTAAACCCATGTGAGCCCACAAAGTTAAGATCAACAAAAAGTTCGAAAATTAAACTTCTAAATTATAGAAATTGATATGCTTTTTGCCTTGTTCTTTCGTTGTTGCTTCGATAGAATACAGATTGTCTTGTCTAGTTCGTTGGGTAGATCTCTATTGCACCGAACAGTATTTCTAAAATGCATTTCGAAATATGGACTGATTAGAAAATCGATAAAGGATGTGAAGGGTAATTTGTTGCTTCTTGGATAGGAAACGTAGTTGACGAGAAAAATCAAAAGTATCGAGACTAGAGACAATCGTGTCCAGCCATATAAAAGGACAATGAATTGTAAAGATAAAATGGAATTAAAATTGAACAACTGATGTTCATTGATTAATTGGTGGTCCCTTCTACAAACTACAATTTGAGCATTTGTACCTACTGTGGATAGTTAACAATGGTTATAAAAAAATCAAACACATCCTACGGGACTCCTACAATTTGACAACTTCTATATATACAAACGGTTGTTTAACAATAAACAACTCCACTACTTGACGGTTGTTTCTCCACTCTTTCACCGTTAGCATCATCAGTTGCTTCTGAAATCCATGGTTCCACTTCTTGACGGTTATGTCAGCTTCACTTCATCGCGGTCGTTATTATCACTTCCTGCATTTTTAGCTCTACTTCTTGACAGTTGCATCCGTCTCATCCTTCACGGGCGTCTCTCTAATTGTTGCATCTAAAATCGTCGGTTCCAACACATAGATAGTTACTTCTTTTTAATCCTATCAAAGATTATATCGATCATAGCCTATTATCGATGAATCGATCTTGGTTGATCGACAAAATTGCTCCAAGACTTACTTATTTTCACTCATATTCCTTGTCAGCTAAACCTAGTTTCCTTGTCGGCCAATTGAGTTTATCAACTGGAAGCCTTTAACATATTAACAGATTTTGCCTCTGCTGCATTTGCTCAGTCTCTTCCAGTCCGAGTCGACGATCAAATGCTCGGACATTTTTTGGTGTTAACATATGCCCTTTTTAAAAAGAATCGAATAGTTTTTTATTCTTTTATATATGTGTGTGTGCACGCGCGCGCCGAAACTTTTCATCTTCTACCTCTGCAACCGAACCACTTTCAACTTCTTGCTCTCAAATGTCTTTCGCCATGGCACCAATCACTCGAGCTTCAATCGTCTCTCCTAGTTGTCTGGAAATGCACGTTGCTTGGTACACCAATCTCCGGAAGTTCGAGTGAAAAGGTAAACTCTCCCTTGAATTTATGGATAGGGGAGAAGGTGATGCTGATCACATCGTTTTTGGTCCCTGTTTTAAATCACTTTCAGTTCCATCAATTTTTCATCAATGCTTCCCTTGCCATCACGAGGAGATCCTTCCTGTCCTCCGGAATTTCATCTCTTAACGGGACTGGTAGGAAATAAATCACCGACTCAAGGCCTTTCCCGATTTTTCGAAAAGCGAATTTTTCAATGGTTCTCATGGCCTTATATGCTGCCCATTTGGAAACCGTAACACGTTGATTTGGCCCTGCAATTTTGTTGCCTTAATTCGAACCTGGAATCTATTCCTTTTGGTCCCCTTTCCTGAATTGCTTTTTCGTTCCTGTGGGACCGGTAGCCAATGCTCATATTTCTCTGGTTTATCCACTTATGGGTACTCTATCGACAAATTCTCTCGGACCGATGGTGACGTTTCCCCTGAACAACACACTACTTTTCTCCTCTACTGGCTTTCTTGTTTTGTTCTTCTTTTTTTTTTTGGGGGGGGGGG
>BCNH02000011.1:11482919-11494228 GCA_001662345.2 Metrosideros polymorpha var. glaberrima | reverse complement strand
ATAATCACTTCTGGCAAGAATTGATTCTGGCATAGAGAATCAATTCTTTACCAAACACAAATCTCATTCAGAAGTAGAAAACTATTGCGGAAGTCATTCTTTACCAAACGCATTTCTCTTCCAGAATCATTTCTAGCAGAGAATTAAAAATTTTGGCAGGTTATCAAATACACCTTAGTGTCTCGCAATGCCAGCAATGCATTCGATATTTTCCTTTTTCAAAACAGGCCGGACATAGAGGAGGCATGGCTTTCTCCTGCCAATATGACATTTGCCTCAAAATTTCTGATCGATTCAAGATTATTCCATACCGTCGATTCCATCGTCCTCAACACCTGGTTACATTCTATAATTTCCAATAACTAACATCTTTGAGAATCGGAAGAGAAATATACTCTTTCATAAAACCAATTCGGTATTATCCACCTAATTAATTACCCAATCGGATATTATTTATTTTGCTATGGTCCCCCACAAGGTCATAATCATAATATTTATGTTCAAATCTCTTATTATGATTCATATTCATCCGTAAACCTGTCAAAATAGACCCATTTCTTAACCCATTTTGTTAGGTTGGATTGTTATATGAGTTAATTATATTCAATAAATGGGTTTAGAATGGTTAAAGTCCAACATAATCTAAGTGTTAAATAGGTCCACAACTTACTTGAATCCAATCCATTTCTACGACTCTCTCTTTGCTCTCTCTCGTCCTCACTTGATCTCGCGCTTGCTTACTCTATGCTCGCACCTCAATTTAAGTGTGAGTTTTCCTAGATTGAGGTTAAATATGAAAATATTTTAGCAATAAGAGTCGGCTCGAATTAAGTATGAGTCACTAGATTTGTATTACATGGAAATGGGTTACCAAACAAATGAAAACTAACTATTTTCCTTGAAAATGATTTCCATTAAATATATGATCCTTTATCATGAACTTTTCAGTGAACAAACGCACCCTTAGATGATGATGTTTTACCCCTGAGGTGCATTGCTTATTTATTAAACTTGATAGTGCAACATGGCTTGACTAAAGTACATAATTGTATTGCACGTAGCGAAATGGGGTTAGGTATGTGATGGATTCTCTCATGAGATCTAAAACATTCTAACTTTGCATTGAAAGTGAAAGGATCACTTATAAGGGGTTGATTTGTCTTGATGTGGCCACTAGATGGAACTCCACCTACCTCATGTTAGACACCATCATAAAGTTTTTTTTTTAAAAAAAACTTTTGAAATGATGGAAGAAGAGAATTTTTCTTTTTCAAATGAGCTTAACTTTGATCTCCTAAAAATGAAAATTGGGAAATTGCCATTATTCTTTTCAAATGTCTGAAAAGATTTTATAATGCCACCAATAGAATGTTGAGGATTTTGTGTGTTGCTTCCAATGAATATTTGGAGGCGACAGCTTTTTTGTACAAATATATGAAAGATGCTTCGAATGTTTTGGGTCCCAAACTTTAAGCCATGTGTACAAAAATGAAAGAGAAGTTTGACAAATATTATGGGAGTTTGAAAAAGGTAAATATGATAGTATTAATTGCAGCTATGTTGGATCCCATGAAAAAGTTGAATTATGTGAAGATCTATTATGGATAAATCTATGATGATAGTGCAAAAATTGATGAGATGCACAATAAGTTGAGAGACGCCCTAGAGTATTTGTACTAATTTTATTAACAATATTCTCTTGGTACTAGTAACAAAAATTTGGAGGGTCAAAATGAGAGTGCTAACAACGACGATGATATCCAAGTTTGGTGGAAAACCTTTTTGAACAAGAAGAAAAGAGTGGTAGATGGCTATAAATCTGAGCTTGATTGGTATCTTCAAGCTGAAAGTGAAGATATTCTTAATCTTGACTTTTTTATGTGGTGGAAGAGTACTGGCTCAAAGTATAAAATTTTATCTTTGATGACTCGAGATGTTTTGGCTATTCCTGTAATTACCTTTGCTTCAGAGTCGGCTTTTAGTATATTGGGTTGTGTGCTTGCTGGCTTTTGAAGTTATTTGACTCCTAGAGTGTTGGAAGTTTCGATTTGCACTCAAGATTGGTTAAAAGTTGTTCCCATGTTGATTAATGTTGAAAAGTGTATCGAGAATGTGGAAAAGTTTGAGTTGGATAAGTTATGTATATTTCTTATTATCTTGCAATTCCTTTATATATCTAATGAGTGAATGCTTTAAAGAGAGAACTTTTTTACTACCGAAATATCAAAGAAAATTTCAAATAAGAACATGAAATTAACCGTTTTCTCAAAAGAGAGCAAGAGTGGATTTTATTTCAAATAAGGGCTAAAGTGGTCAATTTAGTCTCAAATAAGATTTGAGTTCCCCGGCCAACCAAATATTTGCCGATCCTCTTGCAAGTGCAACTCACGTGCTTATTCCGATGAATTCTGCTTGGACTCTCGTCTTCAATCTCACACCAAAGTATCTCTCAAAGCAGACATTGGAGATCTTCTTCTTTACTTCCTCTTCACTGTAGCCATTTGCCAACAAAGTAGCGTGGAAAATCAACAAAATCTTCCAAACAAAAACCAGAAACTGAAAACCTCGAGCATGTAGCCACCATCACTGTAGATGTGTAATTGATTTTTTGATAGTGAACTTCAAGGTTAAGTGTGTAAATTCGATTTTGAAATTCACAAACAAAGAAGAGATTGAGAAGTGATTTTTCAATATTGACTACACTCACAATTAATAAATGGAATTTTTTAGTATCCTACAACTCTCACTAACTTAGAAAATTAAAGGAAAATGCAATTATAGTCACTAGCATGCCAAATCATCAATTTACTATGAGCATTGCTAACGTGATTGTGTAACAGTATCACGATGGAATGCCAGCCACAAGACTAGAGGTGGGTCCATCCATGACCTATCTATTTTCTTTTTCATTCATAACACTTGTGGTTGACGTATGACCGCAATACTGTTACATGGTTATCCAAGCATTTCTCTTATACTATTCATCACTGACGGGCATAAATGAGGATAAACAAGAGTAAAACTCGCAACATAGGAACACATAATGCAAACATGCCCAAACACGCAAAATTCAGAGAAAATTATGATGAAATGCATATATAAATCTAGAACACCCTAAAATCCTAAGTCTAAATTAAGAAATAGATAACTAACAAAATAGGAAACTCTATCATACTAATTTTTTAAATATCTAACTCGATAACTATTATAAGTTGAACAAACCATTTGATATCCCAACATAATTTCTTAAATATAAAAAAATCATAATCTTCGGACAACTATCTCCACAATACAAATATGCAAATTTTGTATCTATCGCCCTATTGGAACTTGTGTTAAGAAAACTTCTTAATATGTTTTGAAGATTGACAAAAGCCTTTTATTATATTTATTGAATCTGATGAAAGTATTTTCAGGTGATACTAATGAAGAAATCATATTCAGACTCTAATTTTTGCCATTTGGATATTGCACCTAAAACTCTAGATAATCACTTAGTGGATTTTATATCTATATGTCATAGATATCATTAGAATAATATGAGCATATCAACAAAGCTTGCACGTGAATAATGTCGAGACGTTTGACATTTTTAGACTTAGACTATGCGAAACTGTATCAGACTCAGGAAATATCATCTTATCATGAAATTTATTCAGACTTAGAATATAACGAGTATAAATATGTATTTTGCAACGGCTAGTGATCTAACTTAAATTTCACATATAGAGAGTTTTAATTGAAGATTAATTCCATAGATTGTTTTGCAACAACATTATTTACCCAAAATATCTTTGATTGTTCGACAATCCTTTTTGAAGACAAGATATTTTTTCCAAACAAAGAACTCTACTTATGGAAACCCAACTTTAGTCGTATGGGCGACTGAATCAACAGGATATTATGATCTCATCACTCAACGGCTACTCAATCTCCTTGAAGCATTCGTATCCAATGGGTTGATAGGAGAATGATCCTCTGAAGACTATCCAACAATTAGATTGGAATTGGAGAAGTATAAAAGGAGATTCCGGTGCTAAAGAGAAAAACAGGGTCGTGTATATGAACTTCCAAAGTTCAAGAAAGCTTCTACTTTACACACTTATTTTTGTGAGCTTTAATATTGTAATCTTTAAAAAGTGTCAAAAGAGTGACTCTGAGATAGTGAGACCTATTGAGATTACTCGTTTTTGTAACCTTTGATTGATTCATTAGTGAAATCCAGCTAGTAAGCTGTCTGCATGGAAAGTGGACATAGGCTTGTAATAAGCCGAACCACTATAATTTCTATGTGCAATTTTCTCTATCCCTTAACTCTTTATTATCATCTTAGATAGTTTATTGCGCACACACATAAATCTGATATCTATCTTCAAACTCTGACTTCACATAATATCTATCTTGACTGTTTAGTTCTGCTTTAATTTGTCAAGATTTGTCAAAATCACCTGTTCACTCCCCCTAAGTAATAGTGCTAGCCACCTCAACTTGGGCCTTTCCAACACGATGACAATCTTCTTGCAAATGCTCCCACCAGGCCAAGGTACCACCTTGTAACTAGTATGCCAGCAATTTCATCCTCCGATTCTTGAAAATCTCCTTGTAATCGAATATCGATTCATCTTAGTTTGCCAATCCATGAAGTCCTCAATAGTCAAGCTCCCATCAAAGGTAGGATATATGCCCCCATCATCCGCCTTCGTGATTCTACCGACCACCACCACAGTCGCCACGCCAACCTCTCCGGCGACCTCCGCTATAGCAATTCCCATATATGAGCTTACAACCTTATTTAAGATTAAGTTGGCCATCCATGACCTAATTTGAGACTTGGTTCTCTTGGTTTTTCCTTGTCTTAGAAAATTGCCCTATTTTAGGCCCTTGTTTCCACGTTTCGCAAACAAGTTAAAATCGCAATCTTGAAAAACACTTGCCCCATGTCATTCAGCCAATCACTTTAAAATAGATAGAATATGGTTGTATTACATTTATTGGTGAAGGGACGACAAAGTCAAAGCTAAAATGATTTAATGTCAGGGAAAATATTACTTTTACCAATTAGGTTAATAATTTTTTTTTTGGAAGCCTTCTAACTTTTCCTCAAACATAAGCATCTTTCATTTTGGAGTGGTTCCTTTGTCCGATTGAAAGAAAGACAAAACTCTTCTTTCTTTTCTCCATCCCTTCCGGCTGTGACCAATGCCCACCAATTTGACCAGGCGTAGCAAAGCCAGTTGAAACAAGACAAATTGCACCTTAGATTGAAATCGACCAGCGATGCATTCACCGAGACAATCTTTCATTTTATAAAGATTCTCTATTGGATCAAAATTATAATATAGAAAGTAGTGGTGCTAGCATAACGTCACCATTGGATAGAATTTCTAGCGGTGCCGTTGACATCACACACTTCTTTCCAAAGAAGTTTTGTTAATCGAGAGTGGAATTTTTTTTCCTTCCAAACAAGTTTTTTTTTTTGGGTAAAATCCTTCCAAACAAGTTTCCTTCCAACCAATTGAAGAAATTTATGGCAGGGAGAAAACCATTAATCTCACTGCAAGATAAAGACCGTCATTCCATCATTTCCCATAGAAAATAAGATCTAAACAAAGATGCATACACTGGAAGGGGGCCCGACGACGGTTTCGGAGGTGCACCTTACCCGTCGGCCCACTCATCAATCACGGTCACCGTTGCTGAGTTCAATTATGTACTATATAATTTACGTTTTTTTTCCAAACTTTAAGCAATTCGTACATCCTCCGCAAAAGTGTGGAAATATAATAACACGTCTTCCTAGTATCATGACATGAAGATCTATATTACTTCCTTGTGACGCGGCTCAAATGGATTGACGTGTACAATGGGGTAACATACGAGCGGCTTAGCCATCTCCGCCGCGAATCCCGGCCCTTGGCTCAAGTCGACGGCCTCCTCTCCCTCCATCAACTCCCAATCAAAGCAGTGGACCAGCGACCCGACGGCTATGTGCACCACCAGCATCGCAAGCGATGCTCCCGCACACCCTCGCCGCCCGCTCCCGAACGGCAAGTACCTGAAGTTCTGGCCCTTGAACTCCATCTGATGCTCCCCGATTTTCTCGTCCGAGCTCTCTAGGAACCTCTCGGGCGCGAACTCGTCAGGGTCCGTCCACATCTCCGGGTCCCTCATGATTGCGTAGACATTGACTATGACCCTAGATTTGGCCTTCACGAGGCAACCGTTGACCGAGCAGTCTTCTCCGCACTCCCTGAGGATTATGGGCGCGGATGGGTGGAGCCTCAGGGCCTCTTTAACGACGGCCCGGAGGTAGGGCAAGTTCGGGATGTCCGACTCTCTAACTAGCCTAGTTGGTCCGACAACAGAGTTGATCTCGTCCCGTAGCTTCTTGTAGGCTTCGGGACGATTGATGAGCTCCGCCATGGCCCATTGTACGGCGACCAATATGGTATCCGTGCCTGCAATGAAAATATCCTGTCCATTAGAAGTATGAGAAACGATAGCGTTGACATTACATGAACGTCGTATGCAATATTTTGAACGTATAAAATGTAACATGCGTGGCTATTTTCTCACAATCTATACTTCTGGAGCATAAATATTTTATTTGCTATCAAACTATTAAAGGAAAAGTAATTAAAAGGTATTTGTTTAAGTGTAATTGGTGTCATGTCATTGTGTCGATTCAACACCGATTACTTTTTGCCTAATTAGCAAAACTTACTTAAGAGAGTATGGACATGTGCTCACCAGGAAAAAGGGCTTCATGTCATTTCTAGTTATCTTCATTTCAGCAGTTGGATCGTTGTGAGTCTCCAACAAGATGTCCATGAGATCCTTCCTCTCTTCGACCGATCCATTGTTCAGCTTCTCTTCGTGCTCCTTCATTATCCTCTCGATGATCCGGTCGAATTCCCGCAGTGTCTCCTCAAGCTTCTTCCCGTTGCCCGAAAAGTCGAGCCACCTGAGAGGTCCCAACACATCCCCAATACTCAGCTTCCCTGCGAGCTCCAAACACGCCTTGACAAGCTCACGAATCTCCTCCGCATCGTCCACAGTTCCCGAGCACCGCATGCTCATCATCATCTGGCAGATCACATTGTTTGTGAACGTCGTCAACTCCTTGCTCAGGTCCGATGCCATCCCTCCTCTCGCTCTCTCGATCACCGACTCAACGAGCCTCTTGACCTCCTCCGTGCGAATGTCGAGGAACTTTTCTAACTGAGGGACGGCAAGGAGCCTCGTCATGCACAGCTTCTTCATGAACCGCCAGTAGTCACCATACGGCGCCATGATGAAGTTTGACCCCCTGTAGATGGAGTGCTCTGAGGACCTAAACTCGGGCCTCGATGAGAAATTGAGCTCTTGGGTTTTGAATATCTCCTTCGCAACGGAGGCGCTCGAGGCGACGACGCAAGAGGACGCACCGAGGCGGAGGTGCATGAGCGGGCCATGGTTGCGGGCGAGTGCTTGCAAGGATTTGGGGAGGATGGGGCCGATCAAGTGGAGGTGGCCGAGGAAGGGGAGAGAGAGAGGGCTTGGTGGAGGCGGGATCTTGGAGCGAGGCTTGAGCTTGAAGCACGCTTTGATAAGGTAGCGGACTAGGAGTGCGGTGAGGAACCAGATGAAGAAGAGGAAGCAGTAGAAGACATCATTTGCACTGACTATGGCCATGAGGGATATGAAAGTGTTTACAGATCTGAGAGAGAGGGAGAGTATATGGGGTTGGAAAGAAGAAAGCTAGGGCTGATGCTATATATATAATGCATGAGAGTATGCCAACTGCCATGCAAATGTGAAAAATCAAATAGCTTGCTTTTCATTCTACAAGAGTGACACTACACATATTAACACACTGGTTACACAACTAAGATGCTGTTTACATGTTATAGGCGAAAATCATAGTTAAAAATTAAGTCCATCTCGGTTTGTTATCGCTTCCGATGCATGCGACATGAATGATACGCACAAATGACAGCTACGTCTTCGTGTCGGCATACTAGCAGATCTTCGTTCCACTCACCGATCTTTGTACTCCAACACCTAGTCACAATCTGCCAATGCTCACTGCCGATAACTTTGTCAATTGCTTCATCGACCAACTCTTCGGGCTCCCTGTTGACTAAACTCCATTCGTCAGCTAAAGCAGTGGGCTATTTTGTTAACAGGTCCTCATGCGTCATTGAAGCCCTCTCGCAATTGATTGAATGTACTAATTATTAAAACCCATGTGAGCCCAGAAAGTAAGATCAACAAAAGATTGAAAATTTAAACTCTTAAATTGCAGAACTCGAAATGGTTCTTATTTTGTATTTGGAGGTCCCATGGCCGCACAGACAGATTACGTAGCAAGTGGCGTCAATCAATATTTTAGGCAGTGATTTTCTTAATAAATAGCTAGAGTGCATATCTTCTTCCTTGACAATAATGCAGAAAGAAATATAAATTGCAAATTCAACGAAGTTGGTGCACGATGCTTCCTAAGACGGGGCCACGTGATCAGACCAATGACATCTCAAGAACATTGCATCATAGCCAAGCCTAGTGTCAGAAAGCTTAAGGAGAACCAATCGTTTCACGTGGAATGGTGGTTAGACTTTGATAAGTTCAAAGGCCCAGACCCAACCAAGAATCACACGATCCTAATTAAACTTTATGAGTAGTTAGTCTAAAATAAAGCACGCTTCTGCCTTTTATCGTTCACTTTATACTAAGACCGAAACAATTTGATGCATTAAAATCTTCCTGTTCGAGTACGACAAGGCTGTCGTGAGGCATCCGGTGTTCAGTCCGATAAGAGGAATCTTCATCGGTTGTTCGACTCTCGTGCTTCCATCATCGCGACAACCTATTTCTATTAGGATGTGGTTCATATTGCCCATCGACAGGAAAGCACTGGGGTATTGCTCCCAGGTGAGTAGACAGGGGTCCAGGGAGCTGCCCCAAAGGGGGTTAAGGGGGCAGCGCCCGCTGAATGCCAAAGGGCTTGTATGATTTAAGCTTATATTTTCTATTAGTAGTTTGGGCTTTGACATATGAATAGATACTGCTTATATATACTCTCTTTCTCTTGTAATTGAGTGATGTAACGAGAAGTGCGATGTTCTAAATTATCGTAGAATCCTCTATTAGACGTAACCCTAGTTTAAGAGTGAATTAGGATAAAACTTTGTATCTTGATTTCTCTCTCTCTCGATTTTTACTTTTTTTTCGTGTGATTGTGCATTGATACCTAACAATTTCGACGGGCTAAAGATGAGTCGATGTTCGTCGCACACCCAATTGATCGAACCAAATGACAGAAGACATTGGCCTTTTGTCTTTTTTGTGCAGCAAGACAAATGGGGATAATCACGTCGCAAGCAGTTGAACTTCTCTGTGCTGGTTTAATGAAACATCCAAAACTTTTTCTCTGTCCAATAAGTACATTGACTTTTCATTCGATGCCGTACTTTTGTTAATGTGGGTGCCGGAGAATCGATGCAGATCGTGTTGGATGTATTTCTGGTGTTGGTGTGGGAAGCAAGCTAGGAGAGAAGTATAAATAAATGAAGAAGAAATTGTCAAATTTAGACTCCATTTGTTTCGCATAAATTAAATTATTTGGAAAACATTTTCTTGAATATATGGTCACTTTTGTCTCTTAAAAGAAAATGAAAAAATAAAAAATATTTTCACCAATTACAAAAATGTTTAGACATAATTTTTGTCAGTATTGAAAATATTTTCACTAATTAATTATTTGAAACGATCATTTTAAAGAAAACATTTTTTAAATTATTTATTTTTAAAAAATAAATGGAGCATTAAATAAAATAAATAAGAAAACGGTGGCCCCATTGTCAGACCTTTTCATTTGAAGTTTTCTCTTGTCGGAAGTTCCGCTTCGGTTTTTGCGGCTTTTTTTTTCACTTTTGTAATCTCTCGTTGCCTTAACTAGTGTAATACACATGCTGCACTGCGAGAGTTTATTGACACTTAAATTTTGATAAATTTATTTAGAAATTAATTACATAAAAATTAGAAACCAGCCCCTAAACAAAAAATACTGCTTACTTTTCATATAGATTTTAATTTAATTTCCTGCATTGATAGCATCCATCGCATTTAATCAGACTGGCGGTGGCGAATGGACCTAAATTGATCGCGTGGGCTTGGCCTGCATTGAAAGGGAACTCAGCCATTGCATGAGGAGAGGGGGGCCGAATTTTATGAGATGGTTTGGACCCAATTTGGCAGCTTAATTCAGCCCATTAAAAGCCTAATAAGGGGAAAGCCTTGAGTTATTAAAGTCTATTAATTAAACAACGCCTAAAATTAAGCTCACGAGAGTGCTAAATTTCGACCAAGCCCTAGGACTAGGGCTGGCCGAAATTCATTAGGAGGAAAGGGCCAAATTGGGCCCAATTTGACACAACTTAGACCTTCAGGGACCTAATTGAAAAGATAATATGAATTCGGATCTAATTTGGAAATAAGTAAAAGTTGAAGCCCCTGACTTTTATATTTCTCTCCTATAATATTTTATATAATTCACATCACAATTCATTAATTCTCCGGTACCCACTAGAAGGATCGACGGTTTTTACATTAAAAAAAAAAAGGACTAATTTTATTATCTGTGTATGTTGAATTCAATTAATTGTAGTAATGATTGATCAGAAGAAGTCATCTCACCAACGATTAAGATGGTCGTTTTAAAAGTTTTCCTGAGTAGTTAATAATCAACATGAAGAAAGTTATCGATGAGGACCATTACCAATTCGACAGAGGTCGTCACCAACTCATTCCAGAAATTTGCTGAGTGTTGAAGTTAAAGGATAGGATGGAAATGTGTGTACTAATTGAAGCAGAATCGGTCATAATCCCTAGTGGACGGTTCCAGTACCAAGTGATGGTTGCCCATTTCGATGATCTCAGAAGCTATAACTTTTCTTGTGTAGTGATTATTAGGTTACAGAAGGCACAATTACAATCTCGGAGAACGTGCAGCGGTAACTGTAGTTAGAATAGTAACTATTTGTATGTAACAATTTTTTTTTTATTTTGGGAAAAAACCACCAAAAACTCCAAACTTTACCATTTATGACACATTTATCCCAAACTTTTTTTTGTATCACCAAAAACCCCAAACTTTACCATCTGTGACACATTTACCCCAAACTTATACAGTGTGACAAATTTATCCAAAACTTCTTTTTTTGACACCAAAAACCCCAAACTTCTATCCGTGTGACACATTTACCCCAAAATTTTTCTGATCCAAAGGGATTTTCTTATTTTACTTTTTTATTAAATAAAATATTCAA
>BCNH02000011.1:11437110-11476349 GCA_001662345.2 Metrosideros polymorpha var. glaberrima | reverse complement strand
AAAAATCTAGAGATGGCAATTTGGAGAGAAAACAGGAGCCTCATCTTCAAGTTGCCAACTTGATAGAAAATTCTGGAAGTGGCGGCTGGGAAGTATGGAGAGAGAGAGAGAGAGAGAGAGAGAGAGAGAGAGAGAGATTTTTTCAACGCTCCCCCTCCATGACTACTCTCTCTCAATGCAGATTTAGCAACCATGCTAGGTTGTTTTCATTAGCTGCCTTATCTCCTTCTATTTTTAACCCATGGTGCTCCTTGGCTTCATCCACTTCTGGTGCTAGTTGTTGTACTGCAAGATCTATTTTGACACTATCTCCTCTTACCTCAGCTAGCTCTTAGCTGTGACTTTCAACCGAGCTTTGTGAAGCTTAGATTTTAGCAATACCAATTCGACTTGTTCTTCAATCCCTTTTTCCTTCATCTCACTCAATTTGTTCTTCATATTCGGCATATCTCCTATAAGAATTTTGAGATAGAAACTCATTTGATCTACCTTCTCATTCGTGACTTTTATTTCATGCTTCAACTAATTCCATCCCATCCGAAGCATTTCAATATAGACATCATGATCCTCTTTTCCATAGGATTTCTTCTCCTTAATCTTATGCCACCGATTCTTGCACCACAGGATGTAAGGTGGAGGGCAGAAGGACACCAGAAGTGCCATAAGTTTTGTACAAAGATCACTTGAGTGCCATAACTTTTTTTGGCTCACTTGAGTGCCACATCGAAGTAAAAACGCTCACTTGAATGCCAATTTTGGCAAATCCCCCTACGTGGATTTTTTTTTAAAATTTGGTACCCTTTTTTATTTTCTTTTTTTTTTGTGCCGGCGAGAGTAACCGGAAACCCTCGCCAAACGCGGCTGCTGGCAAAGGCCCTCGCTAGATTTGGGCAAGGGCCCCTTGCCTGCGGCCGGCGAGGCCGCGATGGCCTTGCCTAGGGCCTTCGCAATGCCGCCAACTGCAAGCAAGGGCAAGCGGGGCTGTGAAGGCCCTCGTTGGATCTAGGCAATGTTGTCTTGCCCGTGATTAGCAAGGCCTCAATGGCCTAGCTCAAGGCCTTCGCAGCTTTGCCGGCTACGAGCGAGGCCTTTGCGGCCAACAAGGGTCACCGGTCACCTTCGCTAGAATGGAAGGAAAAAATGCCCGGTCTAGCATTGCTCGCTCGTGGCTGCTAATGAAGGCCCTAGCCAGATCTAGGCAAGGGCGCCTCGCCTGCGGCTAGTGAGGCCACAATGTCCTCGCCTAGGGCCTTCGCAGCCCCATCGACCGTGGGCAAGGGCAGGTAGGGCCGCGAAGGCCCTCGCCAAATTTGGGCGAGGTCGCCTTGCTCGCAGCCGGCGAGGCCATGATGGCCTCACCTAGGGCCTTCGTGGCCACGAGTGAGGCCTTTTGTGGCTGGCGAGGGTCGCTAGTGACCCTCATGGGCACAAAATAGAAAAAGCAATAAAAAAATGAAAAGAAAAAGTAAATTTTAAAATTTTAAAAATATTTAAAATAATACTTCCAGTGTTCACGTATGCTTTTCCGGCATCCACGTTGGATTTTCGACAAGCCAAATTGCCGATGGTACTTAAGTGATCGATTTTTCAAATTTATAGCACTCAAGTGAGTCAAAAAAAAGTTATAGCACTCAAGTAATCTCCGTGCGAAACTTAGGGCACTCTTGGTGTCCTTTTGCCTAAGGTGGAGATGGCCTCCTTTTCTCAAACTCAAGACGCTCAAACTTCTCGTGTTTGAAAGTTTTCCATCTCTCGATTATCAATAAGAAATCTTAGACAGAGAGTTAATGAGAGCAGATTTATAACTCAAATAAAAGTTTGTGATTTTTTATGAGACTATAAAAATTTTAGGGTAAATTTTGGACTGGACGATAAAATTGCGACAAAACCTAAAGTTGGGGGGCTTTCATAGGATGAAAAAATGTTTATGGTAGAATTGAGACATGACCTAAAGTTGAGGGTTTGTATGGGACAAAAAAAAGTTTATAATAGAATTGAAACTGGATCTAAAGTTGGAGATTTTTTATAAGATAAAAAATAAAAATTGAGACAAAAGTTAAAGTTGGAGGTGTTTTTTTAGTAGTAGGCCTTACTTTTACCAATTAGGTTAATTTTTTTTTTTTTGGGAAGCCTTCTATCTTTTCCTCAAACATAAGCATCTATCATTTTTTAAGTGGTTCCTTTGACCGATTGAAAGAAAGACAAAACTTCCCTTTCTTTTTTCCAATTTGACGAATTCCGGCGGTGACCAATGCCCACCAATTTGACCAAGTGTAGCAAAGCTAGTGGAAACAAGACAAGGTGCACCTTAAATTGAAATCGACTTGCGATGCATACGCCGAGACAATCTTTTATTTTATAATGATTTTCCATCGGATCAAAAATTGAAATATAGAAAATAAGATCTAAACAAAGACGCATCCACCGGAAAGGGGCCCGACGACTGCTTCGGAGGTGCACCGAACCAGCCTGCCCGCTCATCAATCACGGTCACCATTGTTGAGTTCAATTATATACACACAGCATAGAGTACTCCATTTGTAATCACAACATGATTGCCATATATGTTGGAGTTGGCGAATACTTCGGAGACTCTTATTTCTCATATCAGGCACGCCCACGTGAACTTAGGGAAATCGAAGTATGAACCGACGACATATGACCCCTATGCACGGAATGTCGAGGGTCCCGCTGCTCGGACAGCGGGCGGGGGTTCCGCTCCCCGGTAAGCGGACAGGGGCCCTGCTCGCCGGTGAGTGGGCGGGGGCAATGCCCCCGAAACAACAACAGTTTTTTCTTTTTTCGTTTGTTGTAGGACTAAAGGGATTTGGATAGGCTTGGGCTTTGGGTCCATTTTAAGTCATATATATTGTACTTATATGTGAGCATGCGTGGTTGTGAAAACCTAAATCATAATTGAATCCCTTTACAGGACGTAGCCTTATTCTGGGGTGAACCTGGGTAAACTCGTCTGTCAAATTTTCATTCTCTATGTGATTGTTCTGATTCGGTTAGGATATAACCCATCAATATACACCATAGTTTACTCTCTTTTTTTCCCAAACTTTAAGCAATTCATACATCCTACGCTTGGAAAGAAAATATAACGACACATCTTACTAGTATTATGACATCAAGAATTATATTGCTTCCTAGTGACACGGTTCAAATGGATCGACATGTACGATGGGGTAACACACGAGCGGCTTAGCCATCTCCGCCGCAAATCCCGGCCCTGGGCTCAAGTCGACGGCCTCCTCTCCCTCCATCATCTTCCAATCAAAGCACTGAACCAGCGATCCTACAGCAGCATGCATCACCAACATCGCCAGCGATGCTCCGGCGCACCCTCGCCGCCCGCTCCCGAACGGCAAGTACCTGAAGTTCTGGCCCTTGAACTCCATCTGATGCTCCCCGATTTTCTCGTCGGAACTCTCCAGGAACCTCTCGGGCACGAACTCATTAGGGTCCGTCCATATCTCCGGGTCCCTCATGATTGCGTAGATGTTGACGAGGACCCTCGATTTGGCCTCCACGAGGTAACCGTTGACCGAGCAGTCTTCTCCGCACTCCCTGATGATTATGGGCGCGGATGGGTGGAGCCTCAGGGCCTCTTTGATGACGGCTCGAAGGTAGGGCAAGTTCGGGACGTCCGACTCTCTGACTAGTTTAGTGGGTCCGACGACGGAGGTGATCTCGTCCCGCAGCTTCTTGAAGGCTTCCGGACGGTTGATGAGCTCTGCCATGGCCCACTGCATGGCCCCCGATGAGGTATCCGTGCCCGATACGAAGAGATCCTGCCAATTGGAGGCATGAGAAACGATAGTTTTAACATTTACATGATCGTCGTATATAGTGTTTTAAATGTATAAAATATAAACTGTGCGATTATAATCTAATAACCTATGCTTTCGGAACATTAAAATATTTATTTGCTATCGAACATTTTGATCAAAAGTAATTAAAATACACTTGTTTAAGTGTAATTGGTTTCATGTCATTGTCATCGATTGAACACCGATTACTTTTTGCCTAATCAAAGTGGACATAATTAACCTGTACTCACCAGGAGAAAGGACTTCATGTCATTTCTAGTTATCTTCACTTCAGCAGTTGGATCGTTGTGTGTCTCCAGCAAGATGTCCATGAGATCCTTCCTGTCAGTAACTGATCCATTGATCAGCTTCTCTTCACGCTCCTTCATTATCTGCTCGACGATCCGGTCGAATTCCCACAGCACCGCCTCCAGCTTCTTGCCGTTCCCGGAAAAATCGAGCCACCTGAGAGGCCCCAAAACATCGCCGACACTTAGCTTCCCTGCGAGCTCCAAACACGCCTTCACAAGCTCGTGGATCTCGTTGGCATCGTCCGCGGTTCCCGAGCACCGCGTGCTCATCACCATCCGGCAGATCACATTGTTTGTGAACGTCGTCAATTCCTTGCTCAGGTCCGATGCCTTCCCTCCTCTCGCGCTCTCGATCACCGACTTGACGAGCCTCTCGACCTCCTCCGCGCGAACGTCGAGGAACCTTTCGAGCTGAGGGACGGCAAGGAGCCTCGTCATGCACAGCTTCTTCATGAACCGCCAGTAGTCACCATATGGCGCCATGATGAAGCGCGACCCCTTGTAGATGAAGTGCTCCGAGGACCCAAACTCGGGTCTCGATGAGAAATTGAGCTCTTGGGTTTTGAATATCTCCTTCGCAACGGAGGTGCTCGAAGCGACAACGCACGAGGACGCACCAAGGCGGAGGCGCGTTAGCGGGCCGTGGTTGCGGGCGAGTGCTTGCAAGGATTTGGGGAGGACGGGGCCAATCAAGTGGAGGTGGCCGAGGAAGGGGAGAGAGAGAGGGCTCGGTGGAGGAGGGATCTTGGAGCGAGGCTTGAGGTTGAAGCATGATTTGATGAGGGAGTGGACAAGGAGCGCGGTGAGGAACCAGACGAGGAAGGGGAAGTAGTAGAAGACATCATTTGCACTGACTATGGCCATGAGGGATACGAAAGTGTATACAGATTTGAGAGAGAGGAGACTATATGGGATTGGAAAGAAGAAAGCTAGGGGCGATGCTATATATAATGCGCGAGAGTATGCCAACTGCCATGCAAAATAAGAATAATCAAATAGCTTGCTTTTCTTTCCACAAGAGTGATACTATACATATTAACACCAGGTTACATAACTGAGATATAGGTGAAAATCATAGTTAAAAATTAAGTCTATCTCGATTTCTTATATCACTTAGTTAAAAAAAAATACGTCTATCTTAATTTCTTATATCACTTTTAATGTATGTGACATGAATTATACGGACAATACATTTTTTCCGCAAACGAGATAGCCCATAAGACCGAGTTGCAAAATTGATATACTGATCACACGTTATGAACGAAAATCATCTTTAAAAATTAATTCTTAATTGGTTTATTATACCACCATCAGTACATGTGACATGAATCATACGCATAACATATTTTTCCACAAATTAGAAAGCAATTTCTTTTTAAAATTATCCCAAGCACTATTAATAAGAAAGATATATAATCCACAAGCGAAAAACAGATGTTCATCAAAAAGCTTAAATGTAACTTGAATTTGTTTATGAGCTTAGCCCGGTTTCAAAGTGAATAAGTTTGAAGGTCGAAACAAATAGGTACTCCTGTTTTTAAATTATTCATATTTTACGAAACAAACAGGATCTTAAATAACACAAATAAGAAAACGGTGACCCCATTCTCAGACCTTTCTATTTGAAGTTTTCTCTCGTCGCAACTCGCAAGTGCCGCTTCCATTATTTCTTTTCTTTTGTACTTCTGTAATTTCTCGTTGCCTTAACTACTGTAATACACGTGTCGCACTGTCGGAGGTACAGGAGGAATTGCATACGTTGAGGGCACACAAGGAGAAAAGCCAGAAAAACTGAAGCGGCACCTCCGATTCCGACATGCGAAAACTTCAAATTGAAAAAGTTTCACAATGGCGCCCACCGTTTCTTATTTTTGGACAACCTCTTCGTCTTCTTCATTTATACTTTTCTCTCGTAATATTTTGAAAAAATGACATAAATTATCTTTAAACTTTGATCCAATATACAATATGGTCCCTCAATTTTTAATTAGTTCAATGTGGTTCCTGAACTTTACCCCAATGTACAATATGGTCCATAAACTTTTAAATTGTTCAATGTATCCTTAAACTTGTAGTACTTATTCTGATGCGGTTGCGGATGGAGGCCAAGTGTGTTTTGAGTGATTAAGAAAGGAAGCAAGGGTAGATTTGAGTGTGTGGGATGGAAATCGATGGTTGAATGTAAAATGTAGGATGGATTCGATCAACACCAAGACATAAAGAATGCGCCACCGATGAAGGAAGAAGATCAAGATTGATGAAGTTCACTGCAAATGCGTAAAGGACGCAACACCAGCCAAGGATAACGAATTTCAATATAGGAAAGCTCATCACTAGGGCCTAAAGGACGCATCACCAGCTAATGATAAAAGGCTTTTTGGCTCACCACCAAGGAGTAATCCACTCTCGAAGGATTAAGAAACTATTATAGGAGTTATCCACTCTCCAAAGAAATTCGCTCATACTAAGAAAAATCTCTCTCATTTATTTACTCAAAGTTGCTGTCTTTTACAATAGAGATTACATCTCTATTTATGAAGTTAAGCCTAAAGAAAAGAGAAGACTTTTTGAGTTCCTGAAACTGAACAGACTCTTAGGGAATTCACTTAATTAAGAATCTTAAAAGTATCAACACAATCAAGACTCATAAAAAAAAAAGCTGCAACTAGAGATACCTAAAATGCATTGGAACTTGAAAGGACTCTGCAAATTCGTGCATTAGATTGGGCAACCCAAGAGACATCGTTCGATGGTCTTCAAATGGTGGTAGAAATAGCCTCTTGATAATTAGGTAATGGTTTCGGACTTGAATTTGGCAACAAACTTGTAAATCGATGCCTAAGCAGCATGATCGACGAGCTTCATTTTTGAACCCACATAATTAAATTGTAGCATAAGTTGGCTTTTGTTGGAATGAGTAGCGAATTAGTTGGTTCATGTGTCGGAGCATGAGTCGAGCTTGAGGACAAATCGATTGAGCCCGATGCTTCCGCATCATGTTCAATTTAGTCCATGAACTATATGAAAATATTTAATATTGCTCTTGAACTTGAACTTGAATTAATGGAATGACAACATTGAACAATTTCATATAGTTCGCTAAATTGAACATATACCAAAAGTGTATTGACCACATTAAACAAGTTAAAAGTTTATGAACCACAATGCACATTGATTCAAAATTCAGAAATCATTTGTGTCGTTATCCCTAGTATTTTATCCCAACAACTTCAGAAATTCACATGTCACAATATTTAGCCATATTCAATTAATCAGTGAATGTTACATTCAATTAATTGTAGTAATGATTGGTCAGAAGAAGTCACCGGCGATTAAGATGGTCGATTTAAAAGTTATCTTGCAGTAGTTAATAACCAACATGAAGAAAGTTATCGATGAGGACCATCGCCAATCGATAGAGGTCGTCGACAACTCTATTCCAGAACTTTGCCAAGCATTAAAGTTAAAGGATAGGATGAATGGAAATGTGTATTCCAAATGAAGCAGAATTCATTATAATGCCTAGTGGACGGTTCCGGTAGCAAGTGACGGTTGACCATTTCGATGATCTTAGAAGTTATAACTTTTCTTAGATATTATAGAAGGCACAATTAGAATCTCGGAGAACGTAACACTTCTTATTTTCCTTTTTTTTTTTTATGCTATGCAAATTTACTATTTTCCTTCAGTTTATTTTCTGTAAATTTACTATTCCTGCACCTTAAATTGCAGAACCTACATTTTATCTTCAAAATGTAGGTTCAGCTTTTGTGTGTGTGTATTTTTTTTTTTTTCAATTTTCTCATTTTTTATTTCCTTAACCAATAGAGTGCACGTGTCGGTCAAGCGTAAATACATGTCATCCATTGAGTATCATTCAAATAATTTAAATAGCATTTTATGCGTGATCCATCTTTTGTAACCAGCGTGTTGTAAATAATACTTATGCTTTCCAATAACATAATCCTAAAATGATGAGATTACTCATGACGAAAACCAATCTCTTAGCCAAAAATTGCCGAAACGAAAACGTCAAACCTTCAGGCGAAACAACATTTAACCAAAACTACCTGCTAAAAAATGAGGATTTTTATATTATTTTATCTCTTGCTTTTGGCTTTTGCACACGTCCAAAACGACGACCCGCAAAGCGGGCGCGATAGGGCCCGATGGGCTACAAATTGAACTTCAAGACTGCAATTATGACACTACCCACCTCCACCCGAACGTGCTCATTGTCCATCGTCATTCAAAAGCACAGGCCCAACAAATTGTGACAATTTTTTGGAACCGGCACTATCCACTTCGATTTCGAGTTGGAATCAGACCAGTCCTCACCCCTAATCCATCATCATCCGTCCATGTTCCATCATATTAATAATGGCTACTATTACCACCAAATATTTTTTATGTCACAAAAATTTCCGAACTAATACGCTTGTGCCACATTACCTATAACTAATTTTGGTTCATAAAGAAAATCTCAAACCGGTATACTCATGCCATATTTACCCCAAATTGATACATTTATGCCACATTCACCCCAAATTATGGCACATATGAATCAGTTTGTGGTAAATGTGGTATGAGCATACTAGTTTAGGAGTTTTTGTTATACCAATATTAATTTGAGGTAAATACAACATGAATGTATTAGTTGAAGGTTTTCTATGGTACTAATTCTATTAATAAAGTATTTTGATAGATGACTAAAGGAAAAAAAAAACATTAGAAATGCCAAAACTTATATATGGTGGTCACTTTAGTGTCAAAACTTTTTTCGGATCACTTAAGTGCCAACTCTGATCTTTTTGGCCGAAAATCCGATGTTACCTTTTTTTTTAATATCTTAAGCTAATGTGGCTTGCTAGCACTGATGTGGCGTTTTTTTTTAAGGTTGATGTTACAAAAAATCCCAAACTGATACATTCGTGACAAATTTACCCAAACTAATTTTTTTACCACAAAAAATCCCAAACTGGTACACCTACGACAAATATACCAAAAACTAAATTTTTTTATCACAAAAATCCCCAAACTTGTACACTTGTGACAAATTTACCCCAAACTTAATTTTTTTAAAAAAAATAATATTAACTTAGTTGATGTTTCTTCAATTAGCTCATTTTCTAACTACAATGCTCTATTCATCTTCTCTGACAAACCCTAAAATTTAGGGTATATGTGTACCAATTTGGAGGTTTTCGTGGTTAAAAAATTAGTTCGAAGTAAATTTGTCACAAATATATTAGTTTTGGGTTTTTGATGGTAAAAAAAATAGTTTGGAGTAAATTTTTCACAAGTATAACAGTTGAGGATTTATCCTGGTAATAACTTTTTTTTTATAATATTCTAATATTTTTCAAATAATATTTTAATTTTCTTAATTTTTTTCATTTTTCATTTTTTTTATTCTTCTTATTCTTCTTCTCTCTAGCCACTAGCCTGAGGGAGGGCTGGCGAGGCTTGACCTTGCCTAGCGATAGTGAGGGCTCGCGGGGCCTCAGCCTCGCCTAGTCCCGTGAGGGCGAGGTCGAGCCTTATCAGCCCTCCCTCTAGCCAGTCGGCGGCCGAAGGGAGGAAAAAGAAGAAAAATAAGAATAAATAAAAGTGAAAAATGAAAAATGAAAAAAAAAAAAAAAGTGACTTGGTATAATTATAGATGTCACATATTATTTTTGTTGGAATTTCTCTTTGTGGCACTTAAGTGGTCATTTTTTTTATATGACACTCAAGCGAGCCAACGAAAATTTTTTGCATTAAAGTAAGCATCATACACCAAATTTTTGCACATATGATGTCCTTTTGCCGATGACTAAATGCTTAGTTGGGAAGGGAACCCCAGTGAGGTGACATGTCCTTTTCAAGGGGAGAGCCTGATATTTTATGTTATGAAATTATTGCCTCGATTCAATTCCTAGTGAGTTAAGTGGTCTAAGTCGTTGAATTTGATTAGGCCTCTGATCTCACACATGCATCAAGGGAAGCAAGATCTATAATTCTTGTTGAACGATTGGGACAAATGCATAAATGCAGCGTAAAGGATTGTACTATAATGAAAAATAGTCATAGATGTAATCCCAAGACCTGTCAAACGGGTAGGTTCGATTGGATCGGGTTTGGAAGAATAAAAAAAAACCGATAAAAGTCGATCCATTTAACCTATATTGACCCATTTTTATATGAAAATATCATACATGCACCGACCCGACTTGAACCCAGTATATACCCAATTGAGGCTTCAATTTTTAGCAATTTTCCCCCTTAAATATGAAAAATAGCATGCTGAAAAAAATTTAAAAATAATTCTTACGTGAAAGAAAATTAGCATTGAAGGAAATTACTAAAAAATTTGATGAATCATATATAGTTCCTCCGGTGCTAGGAATTTGATCTAATTTATCAGACAGACTATACTTGGGAAGATTTAAATATCAATACGACATAATTAGCACATGCAATTGATGATTACAAAGTCGTTTTCAGCCATCATGATTTCCTCGGCCAAGAAATTTGTACATGTGTATCCCTTAATTGATGATTAGACAAACTTATATCTTTCAAGGGGGTAAAATTGAAATGAATCTTCTATGTATGTCATCCAATAGTGGTACAATTGTCTCTTTGTGCAACTAAAATGTTGAAATTTCAAACTACAGGTCAAAAACGTGCCTAACTCATTAAATTAATTATTATTGGCCCCCATCTTTTGAACCCGTGACTTGTCTATGGCTGTTCAGGGAAGGTAAAACTGATTAGTAAATTGATCTTTTTAATCAATTAAAATCTCTCATTTGTACACACACGTTATTGTAAAAATTGTACTGAAAACCGACTGGAATATTTTATTTTATTTGGATAGGCTTTGTGGGAGGACGCGACCTTCAAGAGTTAATATTTTTTTTATGTGAATTATTTATTTAGGACAAATTGGATGCTTTGTAATTGAAAAGTAATTCCTTTATTTTTTTTCCTTGCATGACGTTAGCAGGAGGCACGTGAAATTAGAGATTGGCCATGGTTGTCTAATTTATTTCTTGCACGGTATGAAGTCCCAGGTGTAATGTCTTCGTCCTGGACACGTGGCATTATCTCGTCCATGCATATTACTTCTGTAAAATCCACGTACGGAAGGCGAAAAACATCGCCAGTTATTCTTCGCGGCTAAAAGTGAGTTGAAAGTGGATTTTCCTGAAATTATTAAAATCCATCGTTAGTTGGGATTTTAATCTATCAGATTCATTTGAACTTATATATTAAATCTTAGACCAATAATTTATCACCTAACCAATTAAGCAAGGGTGCCAATTGGTTATGACATTTCCTTGAATAGTTTGTTATTTTGAGTCCGCGTTTACAATTCGTCGTAGCAAAATCCTAACATTAAAAAGTAATTATCATAGTGACAAATTACACCAATTAGGCAATTAATTTAGTGATTTGAATTTTGATTTGCAAATCGAAGGTTGCATATTCGATCAGTTATTCCATACTCGATGTTTAGAAATCACGATTAGTCTGTGAAGAACGAACATGAGCTCACATGAATCGTTGGTCTTGAGCTTTCCTACTCATATTTGGTCGAGCTATGGTGACGAGCTCACTTAGTGAGCAGTTGGTGTCTTCAACAGTGGGTGAGGTAGTATCCAACCCCGTCCAAACCATTATTCAAGGTCAAAGAAATAATGTGGATTGAATTTGATCCATACAGCAACACCTTCACCCAATGACACCTCCAAAACAACAAGAGACTAGTTCAAAAAATTCCTCTCTTTTCTTTTTGGGGTAAGACACCACATATATTAAAACTTTTGTCAATTTTACAATCGAATATGTAATTTTCGTTTTGTGTTCAATCAAATACTTTCATTTCTTCAAATGTGGGTCAATAGAAGGCTTTTGTTGAAATCACAGATGAAAAATGGCAACTTCAACACTATGGTTGTTGATTATCCACATTGCTATCCAATATCGCCTTTTGCGATATTGTCGCATAAGGAAAGATATATTGGATGGCTCCACTCTCTCTTTCTCTCTTCACCACTCAATATCTAAATGGAAAACGATAAGATTTTTTCTAAGAAAGCAAGTCAAGTTGCTAATCACGCTTAAATTTTACCGAGGAAGCAAGCTACGCAGGTGAAATCACACGACGCAATAAATTATTTAGCGAAGACCTCATGTCGAGCCAAATTTAAAAAGTTGAAGATATTCGATTAAATGAAATTAACTACTATATGATGAAAATTAATGAAAGATTAGATGTTCATAATATCATTTATTTTACCACTTTATGAAATCGATCCCGAGCCGTCAGCCGAAATCGATCCCGAGCTTCAACAAACATTCTATCCGACCGGATCAATGGCCGTACCTCCTCCTCCTTCACTCCTCCGATCAGCTCTCCGTTTCCTCTTCCACCTCCTCTGCTCCACCCAATGGCAGTCACCCACGCCGCCGCGGCTCCTGCTCCCCGTCCCCGTCCCCGCCACCGACGCCTCCCTCTCCGTTAGAGACTTCGGCGCCGCCGGCGACGGCCTCCGCTACGACACCGCCGCGATCCAGGCCGCCATCGACGCCTGCCACGCCTCCGTCGCCGCGGCCGCCGGCCCCGTCTGCACCTGCCGCGTCGCCTTTCCTCCGGGGAAGTACCTGACCGCGACGGTCCGGCTCAAGTCCGGCGTGGTGCTAGACATCGAGAGGGGAGCGACGGTGCTCGGGGGCACGGAGATCGGGGACTATCCGGCGGAGTTCGACCGGTGGTACGTGATACTGGCCGAGGGCGCGAGCGACGTCGGGATCACCGGCGGCGGGGTGGTGGACGGGCAGGGGCGGAGGTTCGTGAGGAGGTTCGATGAGAGGAAGAACGTGATGGTTAGCTGGAACGAGACGGGGGCGTGCCTGGGCGACGAGTGTAGGCCGAGGCTGGTCGGATTCATCGGGTGCACGAACGTCCGGGTCTGGAACGTCAGCTTGAATCAGCCCGCTTATTGGTGGTTCGTCCCTCTTTCTCATCTCTGTCTCTCTCTCTCTCTGCCATTTCAGTTTGTCCTCTGGTATTTTGCGGTTGTAGGTTGTTCAAAGGATTTCATTACTGATATTGAGTTGGTGGTGCATGAAAACTCCTCAAATTGAGTGGAGTAGAAACCCAATTTGGCAATTGTGTTGGCCTCTGCAACAGAGAGAAAGAAAAGCTCCTAATGTCACTGCGAAATACGAATGCCATCGGTTGGATTCGGACCTTGCTTACTTGGTAGATAACTGAAGAACTGTCATGGCATTATAGAATTCAAGGAAGTGATGCTGTCTGCGTGCCATAGTGCTCGTCATTATTTCGCCTATAAGTGGCAATTTTTGTGAATATGGCGATAAGGGTATTACGTAGTAGAACCAGTAGTCAGCTAGGATAAAATTCGATCTTTTTGGCAGTTGCCTGGGATTGCAGCTCTCTAAGATCCTCGAGATTAAAATCATCAATGAAGTGAGGGTGGACTGTGGAAACCTAGATCATCTTGTTCAAGATGAATACCCTGTTTGTCACTTCTGCATTTGCTTTGCATTATACCTCTCTAAGACCTTTTATGCTGTACCACTGTATGCCATTTTACATTTGATCTGGATTCCAGTGGTTTGCTGATGAAAGATTACTGCTGATTGCAGCTTGCACATAGTATGTTGCGTGAATACGTCCATTCATGACGTTTCCATTTATGGACACTTCAATTCTCCTAATAATGATGGGATTGACATAGAGGATTCGAATCACACAGTTATCACGCGATGCAAGATTGATACAGGAGACGATGCCATCTGTCCAAAGACGTATACAGGTCCTCTGTACAATTTAACAGTGACGGACTGTTGGATCCGAACAAAGTCCTCGGCAATCAAACTTGGTAGTGCAAGCTGGTTTGATTTTAGGGGTCTGGTCTTTGACAACATCACTATAGAAGATTCTCATAGAGGACTGGGAGTGCAGATACGTGATGGAGGTACAATATTCGTTCTTCTTTCTTCTGCTGCTGTAGTTACGATTCTGTATAGTGAACACTGATCTTTACTCAGAAGAAAACTTTGGCCATCTGCTTCTCTAAGTTCTTGTTAATAGGATATTAAAGAACTGCTTATTAGCCAGGGCGTTGTCTACAGTAATTTTTGCCCAAAATAGATTGTTTTTACAGAGAAACCTGTTCTTTGATTTAGTAAGGGTGTTGTCATCCTTCATCTTCTCTCATATCTCTCTTTTAGATGTGGCAAACAGGTTTTAGGATTCACTTATTCGCATCACAAACAAATGGAGAGCTAGAAAGTAGATATATCTTGACCTAGAACTCTTCTTTTACGTAATTACTAAGTTGATTCTGTTTAAGGGCTAATCTCCTTGTTTCTTGGAGCTGTTTTATGCAGGAAGAGCATATAGGTTATATTTTTTTGTCAAGAGTGTTAAATGCCCAATAAGCATCTTCAATAAAATCTCTCTCTCTCTCTCTCTCTTTTTAGATCTTAGGTCGTCCTCTGACCAAGCTCATATCTTTCTTTTCCTAAAATGTCTGCTGAATCTTGGGCTTATCTAAGCTGTCTCTGCAGGAAATGTGAATGACATCACCTTCTCAAACATCAAGATCACCACAAGGTACTACGACCCATCATGGTGGGGAAGAGCAGAACCGATCTACATAACAACCTGTCCGCGCAATTCCAGGTCGAAGGAAGGTGCGGTTTCAGACATACGCTTCATCAACATCACTGCCATTTCCGAAAACGGTGTGTTCCTCTCAGGTTCCAAGGGTGGGCTACTGAGCAATCTGAGATTTAGTAATGTGAACGTGACTTACAAAAGGTGGACAAGTTACGACGGAGGATTGGCAGACTACAGACCCGGATGCCAAGGGCTGGTGAAGCACAGCATGGCCGGGATCATCATGGAACACATCAAAGGGTTGGAAATTGAGAACGTGAACATGAGATGGGCTAATGAGAAATCCTGGCAATGGGACAATCCTCTGGATTTCAGGCCCTCAACTGTGAATGGCATATCTTTCCGCAATTTCCGCTCAGATTTGTACAGTCGATGAGGTGATCGGAGGGGCAGGAACCATGGCTTGACCTTAAAAAAATTTCTACGCCATTCGTGTACGGCACTTTGCACTGTGCATAAAGGGTTGTATAGCAATGAAATGAATAGCTGTCTGAGTTATTCTTCGGAGTCTTTTGGTTTGGTCTATTCAGGCAAATCTAGATTTCTCTCACATCTATGCAACTTGCTTCTTTCAAATCGACAGAAGAATTCTAGTTACATGAATAGAAAGATGTCCTCGAATTTTAATAGATCCATGCGGAAGTGAATAGGTAAGTAGACTCATGGCACTCAGCCGCACGAAACGGCAATCTTCTTCTGCCTGCGAAATTCTCAGAAAAGGGCTGCTTAGTATGTAAAGGACAAAGAGAGCAGATATGTGAATGAGCTGTTCGTCTCGAAGCACAAGATAGCAATCAAGAGTATACAGAGCCCAACACAAGCAGAGTTATGAGCATATAACGAGGTTCATGCCGATTGTACACGGGGGCCAGACATTGACTGGCCGCTGAAAAATGAAATGACCATCTTTCGAAGCATCCCGATTACACAGAAACCTGCAAAAAGCATCGACAGACATGGGAGACCGCAACCATATCTGGGTGCCTCCGAAAATCATAACAATCTCATCATTCAGTCCTTCGAAAGTTAGATTTTTTACCTTATTGCTCGGAGTTCCTGTCATCTATTATAAGCCACTGACCGGGTCGATGGTAATGTGTATTTTGTGCTGTAGTTACTCCCTATTTCGGTCTAAGTAATGAAACTTTAAGGAATTTTCGACAATTAGGAGTAGCAATTCTAACCGAAAAGCGGAAGTTTGGAGTCAAAACGTTGAAAATGATTCTACCACTCAGCTCATAGAACCATGTAGTTCGTGCATCAGCCAGCTGAAGAAACCTTGAGCAATGAATTTTGAAGAGGCAGACCGCAGATTAGTCACTTCTTAACAAACAGAACGATCCCATATCCAACATAACCACTAGAAAAGACGTGCCCGTATGCACCGAAGAATGCAATGCGGTTTCAGTGCGGACGTACACCACCCTTGTAAAGTCGAAACATCCAATCTCATATTAATTATCTCAGATCGATTGCTTTGGAAGCCAAACAGCTAGAAATTCACATCAACAAAAGTAGCCACAATGAAGTCCATCAAACCGACACAAATAATGACTTACACACCCAAGCCAACAACAAAATTACCGCCAATCACAACGAATAAGAGAGTTCGCTAGGCCGCAAGCATGCCCCCAATAATGTGACCTGCAATTTCTACCAGACATGGGAGAGCTAAGACAATATGCAGCCAAACTTATATATTTGAATTGCGCGTAGGTGAAATGTGGCGCAGTTTCCAGTAGATAAGCCATCTCTTGAGCCCCCAAAATCTAGATCTTGTCGAGCTTGTCAGCCTTGACAACAGGGTTGGCCCTGGCAATGGCGTCTCGCGCAGCAGTTCTGTAATCAAATGGACAATCATGTTTGTCGGAGTAGCGGTGGACTGCACAGTAGAGGCTGCCACACTTGCAGCTGAACCCGGTCAACCCCACCCTCTTTTGGCAGGACGCACACCTTTTAGGACCCTCATTCACTTTTGCCTCCACAACCTTGCTTGAAGATGAACCAGCTGAGAGTTCAGTTGAAATGACTTTTGCGTCAACCGAGCCAGCTTGCAAGTCCAAAATCTCACTTGCCACAGGTTCTTTACCATTTTCACTGGAACTACCATTCACAATGCTCTCAAGTGACGATGCAGCTGCTTGTGCCTGTTCCTGCTTCAACATCATGTCCTTGTTGCACTTCGAGCACATATTGGCGGTCGCAGCACTTCCAAAGAAGCCACAATTGTTAATGCAGAGGATTGGGCCTTTTGGAGCCTGGCATCCTGTCTCATTGTGAGACTCCATTGTCCTGATCTCCTGCAAATAGACTGCCTATAATCCCTTGTCTAAACAAAAGCAGAGATACAGAAATCCAACAATTTTCACCAATCAACGTAAACAAGCACATATACATCAAACAGCACTTGCATGAACAGGAAATGATCACGACCGCTGTACCCAAAATTTAGTAAAAAGCACCCACCCAGTTAGTTTGAGATGTTCAAATCACACTCAGACACTTCATTCCCCAAATGTCCACCAACAATGGACCAGAAAGGAAGAACCTCTCGGTTCTACAGCTCGGTTCCAAAAGAGCATTTTCATATTCTCAGTTCCCCTAACCCACCAGCAGGTTGAGAGAAAGCTTTTAACAATTAAAAAGACCTAGTCATCGTCCGTAAACTACAAAGGAAGGGAGACATTGTCACCACTAGACATAATTGGCACACCCAAAAGGAAGTGACTAGTGATGCTGAGAAAAATTTAAGGCAGCCAGTATCCCGATTGCAAAAGACAGACACACACACACACACAGAAGAGCGGTGCCAGTGCACCTATATGACAGCATAACAGCAGAACAATCAGAACCAAAACCCAGAATAGCACGAACACGAACAATCCTACAAATATGTTTTTCCAACAAAATCACCAACTCAACTAAAGACCTCCCAAAGCCACGAGCTGCTTCGTGAGTATGTCCCAATTACCCTAGGACGTCACGACTAAACCCACCCACAAAACAGTGAGACAAATTCAGACCACCACAAACCCAACACACGACCAGTCCTGAAGACGGGAAAACGAACAACGTCAAACCGTAATTCCACGAAACAAGCATCATGAGCCCTCGTGACATAACATAAGCTAGGATTTTTCAAAATTAAGCAAACTACAGACTTCAAGAGGGAGAGAGAGAGCCTGGCCTACCCGATTCGACTGATCTCGCTTGACAAAAATCGAAACCAAGGTCCAGTTCCTGCGACAAGAGAGAAACCCAAGTTCAATTTTCGCAAAAGGAAACGGAAAAAACCCCCGAGAACAGCTAAACGAAAATCAAATCGAGCCCCCCAGAAGAAATCTAGGAAATGAAAAAACAAAAACTTCGAGACGAAGATTACCCGGAACGATTCAGCGGATGTTATCGAAACAATCCGAGAAAGCGAGACCTGCGAGAATCGAGAGAGAGAGAGAGAGAGAGATGTTTGTGAAGAGGGTTCTCCCCTCTCTCTCTATCGTCTCGATGAGTATATAATAGAGAAGAGAGAGACAACAGAGAGAGCACCTCTCTTACTTTCTCTCTGCCAACAAGCGCTTTCCACCGAGTCGGTACCGCCTAGCACAACGCCCTCGCCTGGGCTCGCTAATCACGGTTTTGCCACTGCCTCGCGATGACGTGGCTTCTACGTGTCGGATCCCGATGGGTGGGGGTAGGCCACCAGGCGCATGTAGTTCCGGTCGCGGCGAGGGAATGGCCGTCCGCCGACTTGCGTCTGAGCCGTTGGATGCGTCACGTCACGAGATGCCAACGGCGACCTGCGGATCTCGGTGAACACGGACGGCTCACGTGAGTTGATGGATTGGGCTTGGGCCGCGTGTTTGCCTGGTGGCCGGTGGACAAGCCCGAGCTAGTTTTTCCACGAGAACGCTGACGTGTCCAATTTTCGGCTTGGACTCAGACCAAACTAGAGGCTTTGATTGTTTCGAAAAAAAGAATTTTGGAAAACATTTTTCAAAGAACGACCGTTTGTATCGCATACAAAAATGAACAAATGAAAAATATTTTCACCTTTCAAAAGAATATTGAGATATTAATTGTTGTCAATATTGAAAATATTTCTTATTAATTAATTATTTCAACCGTATAAGCTTTGTTTTTAAAAAAATATTTTTGAAATCATCAAATTTTCGCGAAATAAATAGAGCCTAAAGAAACTTATAGTATCTGATTAACAATTTTCAAAATAGACATCTACTTAAACATACAAATCCAATTGTCGATTACTCGTGATATATTATAAACAAGCTGCTCTGATCGAACAAATCAGCCATTTTGATTTTTGTTCGACAGCTCGACCATTTTAGTACTCACCTTTGTGTTATATTCTATGTGTTAATTTTCGTTTTTTTTGAGAAAAATGAATGATTTGAAAAATATTTTCTAAAAAATAATCGTCTGTATCACTTGAAATAATTAGTTAATGAAAAATATTTCATAAATCGCTAAAAATTTATGTCTATACATTTTCATGAACAATGATTTTTTTTTCCTTCATTCATTTTTATAAGCGAAATAAGCGATTATACTTGAGGAAAATAGTTTTCTAAATTATTCATTTTAAGCTAAATAAACGCATCCTTATTAAAATCTTACTGGAAGGGACAAGGGGTGGTGCTGATAATATTCTTAGTCTTTGACTCCTCTGTCCCAGTTGGCTAAGAAATTGAATCAAACTCGTCTAATTTGCAAGAGTGAAGTTAAATCATATACACATGTGTGATGACTAGATTGTATATGGTGCATCCAATCCATATATTAACACACAAATAAAAAATAATATCATGGCCATTTGAAGTATGGATAATGGATCCACTCATCCAATTCGAACGTTTCGTAACGGGTGTGAGATATTTATAATAACGTTCGTAAGGAGTTGTTAGCACTAGCCCGATCTCTCCAACCTTATCCACAAATAAAAAAGAAAAGGATATAGAAAGCCCGACCAGACAAATCGATAAGAATAAGCCCATTTCCCGAAGCTGCACAAACGGGATTATAAATAAGTGCACAAGGAAAGAGAGTTTCCACTAGACACGGTCCAGAGTTGAAAGATGGAATGACATCTCTTTTGGGATGGATCCAAATGACAGAGTAGATATCATACCATATTAACTAGGGGTGATCTGTTTAGGGTGAGCCGATTCTCATCGTGAAATCGAGAATCAGACCATAAGAACTAGTTCCTAATTTGTAAAATTGGGAATCGGCCCATCTTGTCCTAGACCCACTAAAGAACTAGATCGACCAGTTCGGTACGATTCATGAGTGGGTCCAAGAACCATCCGTATCTCCTTTTTTTTTTTCCCTGTTCCCTACAAGACTACAAGTGTTATTGCATAATCGAAACTTCTACACGAGCGATGTTGATAGAACATGCTTGTGATAAGCTAAGCATGCTAATCATCTCCACGAACAAAGCTATAATAATGTAGTGCCTCTGAACTTTAACCCAATATATAATGTTACCCTTGAATTTTTAATTTCTTAATGAGGTCCCTGGTCTTTTGGTAAGTGTTCTATCTAGTGCATAGACCATATGAAAAATATCAAATATTATCCATTCATAACTCAAGTTAACGTAATTTGCTGAATTAGCTTTCATTCGATCAGTAAGTTTGAAAGGTGGATAGAAAAATTCATTATACAAGGATTATCCACATAAGATATTCAACTCAAATCAAGATATTATTGTTCACATCATCAAATAATATAGATATCATTTAACATGCCGGACTAAAAGCCAAATCAGCAAATTCATTTCACTTGAATTTATGAGAAAACATTAAACTTTTTCATATAATTTATAAACTAAATTGAACATGTACAAAAATTCAGGAACTATATTAAACAAATTAAATTGATCTGAAGCCTAGGAATCGCATTGGACAAGTTAAAGTTTAAGGACCATTTATGTTATTTTCACAATAAAAAAGAAAAAAGAAATATGAAGATAGGTTTGGAATAGGGATCGACTTATTCAATTACTAAATCTAAAAACTCTAAATGACAGGATAAATTCCAGATCACTCCTAAATCAATTACCCCTAACATATGACCAATCCCTTCCTTTCTTCTCCCTCGCATCTCTTTCCCTCCATCCAATCAATACATAACATTTAAAGCCCTCTTTCTTTTATCCCGGTTCGGTCTGAAATGAGTGGAAAAAGATTCTAGCAGCAATTCACCGGTTCTGCAACGTCAACTTTTTTCAACCTTGACCAACCAGGAGCTCCAAGCATCAGACATGTGAAGAAATCTTCCACAATGAGCTTTGAAGAACAAGCGACATTTTAAAAGACGAGCATCTCAGATTCCCAATAGACCAACATAACTACAAGATAAGACTGCGCAAATTCACATATGAATCAAGGAGTATAGACTAATGAAGATGACAAACCTAAAGTCGCAACACCCGATTGCAGAATGACTGGATCACAAGCCATACAACTAGAAATTCATATCAACGGAAGTAGCAACAATGGAGTCCATCAAACCAACACGAATAGCGACTTACACACCCAAGCCAACAGCGATATTACCGCCAATCACAAAGAACAAGAGAGTTCACTAGGCTGTAAGGATGCCCTCAAGTAATGTGACCTGCAATTTCTACCAGACAGAGGACAGTGAAGACATTATGCAGCCAAACTTATATATCCAGAATTGCCCATAGGTGGAAGGCAAAGCAGGTTTCCAGTAGATAAGCCATCTTTTGCGGCCCCCACATCTAGATCTTGTCGAGCTTATCCGCCCTAACCACGGGGTTGGCCTTGGCAATGGCGTCCCGAGCAGCAGTTCTATAATCAAACGGACAACCGTGTTTATCGGAGTAGCGATGGACCGTACAGAAGAGATTGCCGCACTTGCAGTTGAAGCCGGTCAACCCCACCCGCTTCCGGCACGTCGTGCACCTTTTAGGACCCTCATTCACTTTCATGTCAACATCCATGCTTGAAGATGAACCAGCTGAGAGCTCGGTTGAAATGACTTTTGCATCCACCGAACCAGCTTGCAAATTCAATATCTCAGTTGCCACAGGTCCTTTACCATTCTCGCTGGAACTTCTGTTGACAATGCTCTCAATCGAGGAGGCGGCTGCTTGTGCCTGTTCTTGTTTCAATATCATGTCCTTGTGGCACTTTGAGCACATATTGGCGGTGGCAGCACTTCCGAAGAAGCCACAGTTGTTAATGCAGAGGATTGGGCCTTTTGGAGCCTGTGTCTCATCATGAGACTCCATTGTTCTGATCTCCTGCAAAAGGAAACCTTATATTCTATAGCAATGAACAGAAGAAGAGGGACGGAAATCCAATAAATCCTCTTCATTTAATAAAAAAGGGAACAAAAACATAGAACAGCAATCGCAAGAATAGGAAATAACTGAGACCCTTGCACAAAATGATTTTGTATAAAGCAGCAATTAAGTTAGTTTGTGATGTTCAAAATCACACTCTACAGCTTCATTCCGCAAAACTAAGAGCAATTACCAACCAGCAGAGGATCGAAAGAGGAAGAATCTATCAGTCCTATCGCTTGGCTCCAAAAGATGCACTTAGACATCCTAATACTATAAACCACAATCAAGTTGAGGTAAAGCTTCTAATGGTTCAACGACCTAGCCAGCATCCGGTAGCAACAAGCATCCTGAACGGAATACTGCTCTAGCAACAAATCATCGCCACTAGACATAACTGAACCAACCAATGGAAACAACCGGTGAGTCTTGAGACATATTCATTCCAATTGGCCCGGGTTTTACCACGGGGGCTCGGCAGACCATGTCATGGGTTTATTTTCAAATATATCACTGTGAAGTACATCCCCTATACACCTCTCAAGGGACTCAATCCATCGCAATCCCACAACAGAATAAAGAACACCTAAATGACGACATAACAACAGAACAATCAGAACCCAAACTCGGAAAGAACACAAACACATAAGTTTTCCCCCGAGAACGTCGCCGGCTCAGCTAAAACCCCCCAAAACTTACGCGACGGTTCGATAGTATGTTCCAATTACCCTCAACGCAGTGAGCAAATTAAGACCACACTCCTCCGCAAAACCGACATACGAAAAATCTCGAAGACGAGAAAAACGAATCACTTCCAACCCCTAATTCCAGAAACAATCACCACAAGCCCTCGCAACATAAACTAAAATCTCCAAAAGAAAAAAAGAAGAAAAGAAAAAAAAGAAAAACCCCAGTAAACCACAGACTTCGAGAGGTCGAGAGAGGCCCGGCTTACCTGATTCGGCTGATCTCGCTCGCTAAAAATCGAAACTTGGTCCAATTCCTGCAACACGAAAGACGCCCAAATTCAATTTGAGCCACATGAAACGACAAAGAACACACCAATACAAAAGCTAACAAAAGTCAAATCGAACATCGAAAAAGTCTGGGGCAGAAATCGAAGAACGGAGCTCAAAAAGATGATCACCCCGAACGATTCTCTGGACGCGATCGCAGAAAATGATCCGAGGAAGGCGAGACCAGCGAGAATCGGGAGCCTAGAGAGACACAGAGAGGAAGAGAGAGAGTCTCTCTCTCTATCGTCTCGATGAGGAGTATATGATAGAGAGAGAGAGAGAGAGAGAGTAGGAGGACTTTCTCTTTACTTTTTTCTCTCGGCCAACAAACGCTTTCCACTGAGCCGGTGCTGCCTAACTCAATGCCCCTCGCATTTCTCTCTTATTGCGGTTTTGCCACCGGGGCGGCTCGATGACGTGGCGCTCCGGCCCGGTTCCTGACCGGCGTTACGGTCCCAGGGCGCACGTAGCCTCGGTCGCGGCGAGCTGCATCTGAACCGTCGGATGACACCTCGTGGGGCCCCCCTCGTCTACATCCAACGGCGGTCATCCGATCGTACGGTGTAGATTCGTTGGGCTCCCGTGCACGTGGTCGGCTCAGTAGATTGGGCCTGGGCAGTCTCTGTGTCTCTCTTGTCTGGTGGATAAGCACGACCTGGTTAAGGTGCACAGGACATGCTATTGTCTTTTCTCGGCTTTTTTTTTCTTTCCTCTTAAGATAATTAAAAATAAAAAAAGATTATTCAGTTGTTTTTTTCTCATGGGGGGAACACTTCATCATTGAATCGTTGATTACTTTCTTTTCTTTCCCTTCCAATTTATTAATATACGAACAGTTTTTTTTTTTAATCTTTAAATGGAATTAAGTTCAATTTGACACGACAAAAAGAGATATCGAATTAAAACGAATAATTACTATTTATTACGTTACCATGATCTTGAATATCCATTTAGAACCAAATGAAATTGATTTGACGGGTGACTTTCTTGAACCGGATCAAATTAATTAAGGGGTGAGAATCGAAAAGGAGGAATTGATATCGGGTGACTCGATTCTATTTCGAAGTTGTACCATAATTAATTTTCTATTTCTTGTTTACATAATTACTTTTAGTCACTTAATTCATTGATCAAACGCATTCAGTTTTACAGACAAAAAAATTGGTTGGTCGAATCATATATACACAAATTTAAAACGGACAAAATTTATAATCTATAATTTCACAACATATTATTAGGAAACGGGAAAACATATATATAAAAAAAAAAAGCTTCATTTATCTAATGGATCGGACTGAACAACAAGCTGTTGAAACTGAATCGAACTGAATAGGTATTTTCGGATTTTTTGTTTCGCATTTTTCTTTGACAGCATGAACTTTTTTTTGTAATCACCTTCTTGTTTTTTTTTATTTTCTAGGAGTAAATTTAGTCGATTGGAATGGAAGTTACTGTCAAGAGAACTTTCATAATTTCACACGCACGACAAGGGGGACTGCTACAAAATTCTGTGTCTCTGACTCCTCCTGTGTCCCAGTTGGCTAAGACATCCATTTTTTTTTTTATAATCGAATCAAACTTGTCTGCGATGGCTAGGTGCAAATCCAATCCACAGATTAACGAGGACAGAGAAAAATATCAGGCCCATGTAAAGTATGCACAGATGCATTCACTAAATTAGCTGAAGCCCAAATCAATTAAAGAAAAAAAGGAAAAGCCAGGATGTAACGCTGTTGTTCTCTTAATAAAACTCGATTCAATTTGATCTCCTATTAACGAAGGAAGCAAACATCTCGATGGCTTGTCCAATGCTGGAGCGTCGTTAACTAAGGGTGTTAATAGGTCGGGTCGGTTTGGATCTCCATGATACCTGACCTAAAACAAGTAGAATGCGCGTGTTTCTAACCCTGAATCTGACCTGAACAGCATATGACCCGAGCTAATATCCCAAATCGGGTCGGGTTTTTGAGTTTTTTTTTTGGCACAACATGACAATTTAACGTTACCAAAGTTTCTATTATGTACACATAAGCACTTTTGATCAACAATTTCATGTCGAACTTTGAAGTCCAATAAAGCTGAATACCACTCATAGCGTGAAATAAGAAGCAACACATGCTCAATATAATTAAGCAACAACTGATATTATAGAACATAGAAGCTGCAAAAGATATTGCTCCACAAAGCTATCTTAAAAGGAGACACTGATACTTAGAGGCCAAGTAAAATGAACCTTTCCTTCTTCAAGTAATACAAAGCCCAAAGGGTGAAGCAAAAGGCTAACAAGCAAACTACAAGGAGGTTTTGACAAAACAAATCGTAAGAACGCCGAAATTCCAACGGAGAGAACGTATAGAGCAAAGCATGCACACTTAAGTTCATCCAAATCCTAATCCTGGAAACAAAAACCGGTAAAAAATAAGACATGGTTCAACTATACAATCACAAAACCGCGGAGCATTCAACTGAGGAAAGCCTCTCTTGATCGAAAGAGCTATTACTTCTCAGTGTGACTTCACATACTCCAAAACGACATGGCGAGCCTCGCTACCAGCTGACACCACAGAACAGAAATAATATCAGCATAATATTCATACGAATTCATCTATTGACACCCAAAGAAAAGACAGACATATATAATGAACTCAAGTAACCTGTTTGTCTGACCCAAGTTGCCAAAGCCAAAGGCAGGTTGAGATTATTGAAAGGGGGTCGAAAAGGAGGGCTGCAGATAAAACATCACATTTGATCAAAAGAGAACCCCACTCCACCCTCCTCACCTCAAAAAAGCAAAAAAAAAAAAAACTATAAGTCAACCTAAAAAAGTATCAAAGGAGGAGATAAACTTAACAATTATACAAGAAGAAACAAAGCTGCAAAAAGTAGAAACTATACATACCATGCTGCAATAAAATTTAAATCAAGATCATTTACATATATTTGACTGAATCCAGCTGGAGCTGTAGAAGGAAGCTGTGAAGAAGTGGTTAAGAATATACTTCCCCCAAACCCACTAGTGGGTGTGCTGAATAGGTTTGTTTGACCTAAGGAAGAAGCAGTCGTCTGACCAAAAGGAGACGTAGTCTGTCCAAAGAGAGACGCGGTCTATCCAAAAGTAGGAGTGCTCTGTCCAAAGGATGGCGTGGTAGATGAAGTAAATTTGTAATAAGAAAATAATTGGTATAACAAGTAACAATTTTCAACTTCATCAATTATAAAGGGAAACCAATATCGAGTTTGGCTCCATGTTCGTAGTTGACAACTCTAAGTTAAATTCACAATGAAAATGAGAACTTAAGTAATCATTGTAATATATAAGAGTATAAATATTCCACAATTATATTTTCTCACTTGACTAGAAATTTTCAAGTACTTTTAGGTCCTCCTTGATCGAAAACGAAAGTGGCGCAGATTGTAGCCAATCTTAAGCACATATAAGAGCCTCCACCATGCTTGGGGTCAAGGAGCTACTAAACACATCAATGACATGACCTCCTGTGTTGAATGCAGCCTTTGATGCTATAGTAGAGATGGGCACGATCAAAATATCTCGAGTAATGGAAGAGAGGATAGGATATTTTGAAGAATTCACTTTCCACCAAGTTAAGATATCAAAGTCAGAGCAAGAACATTCACATTTTTCCTCCAAATACTCATCCAATTTAGATTTTTCTTCCAAAATATGTTGTCCTGTTTGTCTAAGATACTTTGTAGTCATAAAGCCCGTACCAATCATAGGAGACTTTGACACACTTATTGTCCTTGTACCCTTAGATCTCAAGTTGGTTTGAGGGCATTTACCAGTACGGTATTGCTCATACGATGATATGTGCTTAGTTGAAATATGGGGGGGGGGTGGTTTGAAAAATCATTTCATAGATAAATTTCCAATAAATGCCTATAGATTTACCATATGATTTCTTTCTTCTTCTCTTCTTTTTTTATTATTGATTTTTCACACACCCATTCGTTCGAGTGCAATATAGAGTCGAACTGAAAATTTCTTTTTTAAATAATCAAGTTGAGTCAAGTCGATATGGAGCACACAAAGCATTTTCATTTTCTCAAGATGGAGGGTGAAAAAAAGCTTGAAGAGTTGACGGTTCTTAAATACCCAATTGGGGTTTGAGTCTAGGGTCCCTCCCGGGTACCTTTGTCTCCACAGTTTTTTACCATTGAATTAAAATGCAAAAAAAAAAAAAAAAATCTAAAGTGAGACCTATCCAATGGCTAAGAATCGTTGCGTTTCTATTCGAACAGTGACAAATTGTCAATTCACCATGCTCGATAAGAACTACAACATGTCCCCTTGTTCGAGTTGCTGACGACCACTAGCTCGGTGCATTTTCAAATTGACTCTAGTTAATTAATTTTCCATTGTCTTTGGAATTTTTTTGTTTAAAAAAAAGAAGAATGATAATGTCATTTTTGCTTTGCCTTATACAAGTTGTAGCCACCAATTTCACAATGTAACTGAAATTGAACCTGGGCTAGGTCGAGTTCAACTTTGATATATTTAGCCCACGAAGCAATGAACGGAATACGTTTTCTTTGTAGGAATAAAGAAGTAGAAAAAACAAGAAACTCGCTAATCGCTACGCCGGTGTTCTTGGGGAGTGGAAAAGTTGCAAGCTTTGAAGTGAAAAGAGACGAAACCCTTGCTTCGATCGACTCAGGTATTAGCCACTACTCAACCCTTTATACTTAACGTGCTTCAGCTTTCATGCCTCTTTCTACCATTCATACGGCTAAAGAAATGTCCAGAAGAAGAGCTAGTTCTCGGCTTTTCTAGGTTGTGCACACCAACCGTTCGAGGAAATTACCCATTGGGATTTTGCTTAATGAACTTGCGGTTCTATGGGTTCTTCTTTTTTGTTTCGGAGTTGATATTCAAAGTGATTTGATCATTTTACGGTTTAATTGCATAATGGGTCATCATATGATAACAATATAGTGGAAGTGTCATAGTGGGAGTGTCTTTTTTTTTATAGACATTATAGCGGAAGTTAAAGCTGTGAATTTGATCCTTTAAGCACTTCTTCATTGACTTTTGTGGGTACTTTAATGGATTCATCAAATATTGAAGCTAGAAATGGTTGTTGTCTCTAATGGAGTACTTGATTGAGTGTGTGCAGGTTCTTAGAGACGAAAATGAGCTCTTCACGTGGAAGTTAACGAATTTAATTGATGTGGAGCTGTTTAGATGGCATTGAGGCAGCTTTTGGGGTGGTCTGATGGCGAGTTGATGAGATCATATTCGAAGCCTTGTTCGTGATGGATGAGACAAACAGCTGCCATTTGCACGGTGGACGGAGGCTTGGGGTTCTGGGTTCTCTGTAGAATGCACTATGGTATGTAGCACTAGTTGATTATACATGCTTTTTTTTGCCTGATCTTGCAAAAGTTAAGTGGTGCTTAGACGTATGTATATGCGTAGCAAATGTTTGGGTTTTCTCTAGCTAAAGAAAACACACCAAAGGAGGCAATTGATAGTGGTGTGTTTGGTTCAAATTGATGTTGTTGTGACATGAATAATTTCCCCCTTCCCTAAATCATGAGCTTATTCCCCAGCAGGATCCCATTTCTTTAGATGACTGAAGCATTTTAGTAGAATCTGCATTTGGATACCTCTTGTCTAGTTGTACTTGATCAAATTTGGAAGTCTTTGTCTTGTTTGTCTTCAGTTCTCTATTAGATTTTCATCTCATCTCTGTGTGTTATGGACCAAGTTGTTGGCCCTGAATTTTGAGTTTCATTGGAGGGAAACCATAAGGCATATAGCATGGAAGTGACACCTATCCTCTAGAGTTTAGAATAATCCTGCACATTTTTGGGTTGTTGGCAGTTGTTGTAGGCAGAGATAATTGGCTTTGAAAATTCTTTCTCCCTCAAGATGATAAAATAATAGGGTTATTGTGCTTCTAAACAGTACATGTTAAGTTGCTCTTTTCCTGTCAGGTCCAAGGATCACAGTACCCAGGAGTCTCTGATGGGCAGCTTGCAGAGCTCTATCAATGAGCTCAACTTCTGCGCTGCCGGTTCGCCTGTTCAGTCCAGAATGTGAACCGCAAAATATTGCTACTTATGATAAAGGAAGATAGTAGTGGTATTCGATGAGAGCTATCTTTCTTCTTTCATATAGTGACTCATGATCCCATCTTCTAGTTATATACTTTCTTGCCGAACTGTGATTCTAGTGAAGCGATGTTAATCTTCAAGTCTATATATATTGATTTTGCATGATGAATGTTCCTCTAGTGCTAAGATTGGCATATTTTGGGTTAATAAATAGCCTAAGTATATTACACACTAATGGTAGGGTTTCCAAGATAGGCATATAAATAGTTGTCTTTTATTGGATCCATTACAGGCTAGAACTGTGATAGATCCAAATGGATTTGGAGTCAAGTATGCTACCTCACTGGAAAAAGCATTTAACATGTGGGCTCAATCATCCTGTAATTCTTGGCATATTTCCTTGGGAGTCTATGATCTACCGAGGGAGTAATCCGTTCTAACGTATAGCATCCAAGTACATATTGTCTTAATCCCTATGAAAAATATCGTAAACGCCAAAACTCAAAAGTTTTCTTAATGAACGGCTTAGATCTATTCATTTGCGACTAAACGGCTACCAATCCTTGAGAGAGTATAGAAACCCCTTTCTTTGCATGGAAAATAATGATATGCAGACTATGGTTCATTAAAACTAACCAATAAACATATCAAGAAAACAATAGGATCTTCAATAATCTCACAAACCATGCATGTTCTCACATGTCTTTGACACTATGAGACATCATGCCTACCATATTAATTGTAGAATGAGCCTTTATAAGAATTTTTCTGACTGCTGATAACAATCTGGCAATTTTCTGTCAGTTTTAGCATTTCCTACATTCGTCTACTGAAGGGCAACATCAACTAATTGGGGTGCAAAAGCAACACATGGGGAATAACCATTGTTAAAGCAGCAGAAGAATAGCCTAGCTCTTAGTTTCTGTCGATAGTTAGCAGTAACAAAGGCAAAAGCATTATCTAAGTTGTTGCCCATATATCAATTGGTCACAGCCAATTCAATCGCATGTTGTTAAATTTGACACTTATTTACAGTCTAGCATTCTATAATATATATCTAGGATTAGGATGCAAAAGAAGTGCATGTATGACGTATCAACCACCTCCAGGTGGAAAATGATAAAAGCACCAACTGAAGCAATCCGAAAATAATTTGCGACTCACCCAAATAGAAAAAAACCCTTTCGTTGGTTATAACAACAGTTGTGCCGATGTGTCTTAGTCAGAGCATTTTTGGAATGCTTTGTCCAGTGAGGTAGCATACCTGACTCCAAATCCATTTGGATCTATCACAGTTCTAGCCTGTAATGGATCCAATAAAAGACAACTAGTTGTGTGCCTATCTTGGAACCCTGCCATTAGTGTGTAATATACTTATGCTGTTTATTAACCCAAAAATATGTAAATCTTAGAACTAGAGGAACATTCATCATGCTATATCAATATATACAGACTTGAACATTAACATCACTCCACTAGAATCACAGTCCGGCAAGAAAGTATATAACTAGAAGATGGGATCATGAGTCACAATATGAAAGAAGAAAGATAGCTCTAATTGAACACCACTACTATCTTCTTTGGTCAAAAGCATCAATATTTTGCAGTTCACATTCTAGACTGAATAGGCGGACCAGCAGCACAGAAGTTGAGCTCACTGATAGAGCTTCGCAAGCTGCCCACCGGAGACTCCTGGGTACTGTGATCCTTGGACCTGACAGGAAAAGAGCAACTTAACATGTACCGTTTAGAAGCACAGTAAACCCTATTATTTTATCATCCTGAGGGAGGAAGAATTCCCAAAGCCAATTATCTTTGCCTACAACAACTACCAACAACCCAAAAAAGTGCAGGATTATTCTAAACTCTAGAGGATAAGTGTCTCTTCCATGCTATATGCATTATGGTCCCCCTCCAATGAAACTCAAAATTCAGGTTCAACAACTTGGTCCATATCATATAGAGATGAGATGAAAATCTAATAGAGAACTGAAGACAATCAAGACAAAGACTTCCAAATTTGATCAAGTACAACTAGACAAGAGGTATCCAAATGTAGATTCTACTAAAATGCTTTAGTCAACTAAAGAAATGGGATCTTGCTGGGGAATAAACTCATGATTTAGGGGAGGGGGAAATTATTCATGTCACAACAACATCAATTGGAACCAAACACAACACTATCAATTGCTTCCTTTGGTGTGTTTTCTTTAGCTAGAGAAAGCCCAACCATTTGTTGTACGTATACATGCCTCAGACGTCTGAGCACCACTTCAACTTTTGCAGGATTAGGCAAAAAAAAAAAAAAAACATGTATAATCAACTAGTGTAACATACCATAGTGCATTCTATGGCGAACAAGGCTTCGAATTTGATCTCATCAACTCGCCATCAGACCACCCCAAAAGCCGCCTCAATGCCATCTAAATAGCTCCACATCAGTTAAATTCGTTAACTTCCACGTGAAGAGCTCATTTTCGTCTCTAAGAACTGGCACACACTCAATCAAGTACTCCATTAGAGACAACAACCATTTCTAGCTTCAATATTTGACGAATCCATTAAAGTACCCACAAAAGTCAATGAAGTAGTGCTTAAAGGATCAAATTCACAGCTTTAACTTCCGCTATAACGTCTCTATAAAAAAAAATAGACACTCCCACTATAACACTTCCCCTATATTGTTATCATATGACGACCCATCATGCAGTTAAACCGTAAAATGATCAAATCACTTTGAATTTCAACTCCGAAACGAAAAAGAAGAACCCACAGAACTGCGAGTTCATTAAGCAAAATCCCAATGGGTAATTTCCTTGAATGGTTGGTGTGCACAACCAAGAAAAGCTTGAGAACTAGCTCTTCTTCTGGACATTTCTTTAGCCATATGGATGGTAGAAGGAGACGTGAAATCTGAAGCATGTTAAGTATAAATGGTTGAGCAGTGGCTAATACCTAAGTCATTCAAAGCAGGGGTTTCGTCTCTTTTCACTTCAAAGCCTGCAACTTTTCCACTCCCCAAGAACACCGGAGTAGCGATTCGCCAGTTTCTTGTTTTTTCTACTTCTTTTTTCCTACAAAGAAAATGTATTCCGTTCATTGCTTCGTGGGCTAATTATATCAAAGTTGAACTCGGCCCAGCCCAGGTTCAATTTCAATTACATTGTGAAATTGATGGCTACAACTTATATAAGGCAAAGCAAAAATTGACTTTATCAGTCTTTTTTTTTAACAAAAAAATTTCAAAGACTAGGGAAGATTTATAACTAGAGTCAATTTGAAAATGTGCCGAGCCAGTGGTCATCAGCAACTCGAACAATGGGGGCATGCTGTAGTTCTTATCGAGCACGGTGATTTGACAATTTGTCATTGTTCGAATAAAAATGCAACGATTCTTAGCCATTGGATAAGTCTCAATTTACATTTTTTTTTTTTGCATTTTAATTCGATGGTAAAAAACTGTGGAGATTACGGTACTCGTGAGGGACCCTAGACTCAAACCCCAATTGGGTATTTAAGAACCATCCACTCTTCAAGCTTTTTTTCACCCTCCATCTTGAGAAAATGAAAATGCTTTGCGTGCTAAATATCAACTTGACTCAACTTGATTATTTCAAAAAGAAAATTCCAGTTCGACTCTATATTGCACTTGAACGAATGGGTGTGTGAAAAAGCAATATTAAAAAAAGAAGAAGAAAGAAATCATATGGTGAATGTATAGGCATTCATTTATTGGAAATTTATCTATGAAATGATTTTTTAAACCCCCTCGGTATTTCAACTAAGCCCAAAGTTCTTAATCCCTTCGCATAACACGTTGAGACATCCCTATTAGGAACACTTAGCCAGGCTCTAAAATCTATAAGCCCCAATTAATTATAAACTAATAAGAGGTTTTTTTTTTGTCAAATAAACTAATCAAAGTTAATTAGGATCTGTTTAAAGTGACTTTTACTCTTTAACTTCTACATTTGCCTCTATTAAATATGTAAAGCACGAAAAAATTTCTTTACTTATCCTAACAAAAAACGGAGAACATCTCTGCCTCTTTTAGACGAATCAAATCTCAAATCTCAAATCTCAAATCTCAAAGCTATACATCTGAGCAATAGAGGTGGTAAAATGAATCGTGCACTCATATTTTCACTCACATTTAAAGGCTTGGGTCATATATGAGTGGCCTATGATATATTATATAAGTTGAAATGGGTGTAATGCACCAAAGATCAATTGATGATGGGTTCATATGGAACTCACTTTCAACCCATTTAATCAAAGAGTAATGCTAATGCGGCTTCATGCCAAAGCAAGCAATGTTGTAGATCTGGGAATTTTCACATTTGCAATGTTGCTCTTATTAGTTGTATTGTTTTTTTCTATTTGTTAAGCTTTTTTAGGCAAAAAAATATATTTTGAGTTTTTCTTTATTTTGCTTTTTCATATGTATTTTTCGGATGTACTAAATTGTCACCAACACCGAGGTGGCAGTGACAAGCCGATGTGATGATGAAATTTAGGGGTGAACATTGAGTCCGATTTAACTTGGAACCAGACCGAACTGGCCTATCACCACCAAGGTGGAGGTGAAACTAGAACCGGTTCACAAGAGCGAGGACATTGCTCATCACCCGGGCAAAATCCACCACCCTTCGTCTCACCGCCAACTTCATGCCCCCACATATCCATGTTGGCCACGTGGCATACATGCCATAGGAATACCTATTGCACGAACTGACTCAAGCGTGCGAGCTCCCTCACCGACTCAATGAACTGGTCCATGGAGTTGCTCATTCTTCATGGGCAACAACTTAAGGAGAATTTTAAAAGAATTGAAGCCCGTGTCCGATAGGGCATGGGTTAGGTCCAAATCGGTTATGGTTGCTAAAATTGTATTGTGTAAAAATGAGTTAATTTAAGTAGACCATTTTCAACTTGACCAAAATCAAACCGAACCCCCCGTGTGATGGGCATACTAAATTAGAGCACACTAAAAAATGTCAAAATTAGTCACCAACAACCGATTGCCGCATCTTAGAGTAGTAATATCACAATCTCGATATATTATGTAGGGGTGAGCATGGTTCAAGGGTAAGAATTTAGAACCCGAGTACCGTACTGGTGGGAACATGTCAGTTCCAGATTTCAAAGTATGCAAGATAAGTTTCAGGTTCCAAAAATTAAGGAATATATTTTAACGGATAGGTTCTAGATTCTAGGTAAGTGAAACCTGAAATAAGTTTTTGTATTTTTCTTAATCTATGTCTTCACACGATCGTGTGATATTCCATGACGTCCGATGATGAGTGTGTAATTTAGAATCACTATAAGCTTCCATTTTTGGCAATATTTATAATTGAGACTTTTACTTTGTTAATATTTCATATTCTTCGTATGTCTAAATATAAGTTGTGATCAGTAGATTGTAGCAGTAAGTGATGGTCATTAAAGATGATGATTTGGTGCAATTGTTCATTTAAGAATGCAGGTAGAACCTGTAACATGGTAGATTCCAGGTTCCAAGGTATGTAGGGTAGATTCCAGATTCTAAAAAATGAGAAACCCGTTCCGACGGGTAGGTTCCAAGTTAAACATGTACAGAACCTGAAATTGCTCACCCCTAATATTATAGGTTTCAACAAGGATACAATCCCGGGGTCGGAAACAAACATAAAGAAGCTGGTTATTGATCGAAATCTATGCAATGAGTTCCGTTTAAACCAAAGGATGAAGCTTTCTACTAGGCCATTCTTCAACTACAGAATCATACAGGGAGAGTGCTTGGCTTTGACAGTAGAACTTACTTGGAAAGCAGCAATCATCTGCATAGGCAAAGGATGATCCTTCCAAAAGGAACAGGTTGTGCAGAATCAATACAAACAAAAAACAAAAGCTTCAATCCACGAACTTTATAAGAAGCTCCTCCGACATGAGAACAGGTTCATTCTCATTTATTTGCACAGAGCCCGTCGTCAGCATCTCTCAATCTAAATGAGCCCGCAGTCAAGATCTTTCCTAAAAATCTAATTACAAAGGCAACGTAAATCCTCTTGGTTCCTGATGAGCGCAGACTTCTTGGAGTCCCATGGTAACTAAACCATGTTGGCTGCCAACGGCGTGCAGGCTGAGCTAAAAGCTGCAGCTTTTATTATCAGAACACATTCAAGCTACAAGAAAACAAAAACAAATCGGTCAAACTTTGGATCTCCAGAGGTAACACGAGATACTTTCATTGCTATATCCACTGTATATGTCGAACCCAATACAAATACCAAACCTACTTTATCGCACTTCTCTCCTCACCCTGAAGCCTTTTCTGTTTTGTTTACTTCTACGGTGCATAAATAACGTATAGTTGGAGAATGTTCCTCAGTGAAATCTCCCTATCCATTATACAGTAAACAAACAACACTGTTGTTCAGCTACTGGAGTCCATAAAGCCACCTTGTTTAGAGCATGACAAATATGAAAACAAATGTATGACCATTGACAAAGCCTAAGAACTGATACTGCCGATAGGGAAAAAAGGCGGCTTTCTGCACCCTACCTCACCATTACGCTAGACAGAATTAAAACAGAATACCTCTACCACCTGAACTGTACTTTCTACTGGCCATCAGAGGAGTGAGTAGAACATGAGCCTCAAAGAGATACATCCGAAACATGTCCCATTTGCCACTGAATTAAAATTTTCTGCAAGCTGAGGTCTCAAATCAAACCAGTTCCTATTACCTTTTCTGTACTGTTTGCTAGTTATTTGTCAGTTATTCTACTTCTAGAGCTGGAGTTCTCCAATACCAACCAAGATTATAAGCAAGCATCTCCGTTTGGCATCAAGCCGACTCAGATAGGTATAGCAAGTTCTTATCCCATCCCACAATTGCATTTGCAGATAGTTCTCATCAATATCAGATTTTGATGTGCAGTGAGGAATTCTGTATTGAATGCAGTGTTCTGATTATTAATCATCAAAGCCTTCTGCAAGGGACCACCTTAACAAATGTTTCACAATCACAATGGTCCAGATAGAAGACAAGATCATCACTTTAAAAAAGTGCCACCGACAGTTTTCATATATTCATGGAGGAAACTAACTGTTTGCTAAACCAGGAAAAGAACAATGATAGCAAATATAAATTTATTCAAACAGGTACCATCACGCCAACCCCTAATCCAATCCGAATCCGAATCGGGACCAAATGGAGAGAAGGGATAGGGGAATTCACCTCGAAGCAGCAAAGGCCTGCAGCTTATTCAGAGAGAGGCGAGCAAATTGCGGATGAACAGCAACCGTGAGGCCGATCGAGAGAGAGAAATCGGGCATGAGCGAGTTAGGGCGCGCATGATAAAATTTATGTTCCAGAAATCAATTTCTTTCCAGAAATTGATTTTTCTATTTCTGAGCAAAGAAATGCGTTTGATAACGACACAAAATTTCTATTTCCGAAATAGAAATTCGTTTGATAACAACATAAAATTTCTATTTTCTTAACGGCGTCGAACGTCGATGGACGGCGGCGAAAGGCGGTGGGGGTGATTGATGGCGGTTGGCGGCGACCGGCGAGCGATGGTGGCAATCGGTGATGGGGGCGACCGGCGGGTGGTTGCGGCGATCGGTGGGCGATGGCGGCGATCGGGGTGACTGATGGTGGTAGACGGAGACAGCCGAGCGGCGGCGGCGATCTGCAGGAGGTGGGGGCGACCGGCGGGCGGTGGCAATGATCGGTGGGCAATGGCGGCGATCGGCGGTGGTGGCGGCGACTAGTGGGCAATGGCGGCAATCGACGGGAGGTGGCGGCGAAAGGCGATGGGGGCGATCGGTGGCGGTCGTTGGCAATTGACGGGCGATCGGCGGGAGGTGGCGGTGGAAGGCGGTGGGGCGACCGGTGGCGATCGGTGGCCGGTGGCCATCGGTGGGCAATAGTCTGCGACGATCAACTATCGGCAACGACCGATGGCGGGTAGTCGGCGGTGGGTGTGGGCGGTGCGAGTGGTGGATGGCTGCGATGGGCGGCGATGATGGGGAGCCGAGAGAGTGAGTCGTGAAGAGAGAGATGAGAGATGGCAGGCGGGCGGGCGAGCAGGTGGCGGTGGGTGGTGACAGCGGCGGCAGGTGACGGCGGTCAACGTGCGGGCGGCGAATAGCCGCCAGGGGGGGCGAGCGGGCAAGTGACGAGCGGCAACGACGGGAAGCCAAGAGAGAAAGGAGAGCAAATTGTAAAGAGAGAGAGAAGAAAGAAAATTTATAATTTCTGTTTCAGAAATCAGGAACAAAAATCTGTTCCAAAAATAGAAAAATTAAGTTGCGTTACCAAACGGATTTCTATTCTAAACATGTTGCAGAAATCATTCTGGAACAGAAATTGTAAAACAGAAGTGTTGTCATGCGCAGCCTTAGGGTTCAGAAATTAAGAAAACCCACCCACCACCAACAACACCGTTGAGCTTTCTCCTTCCTTTCCATTTCTCGGGCAATTTTCCAAAACGAGAGACAGCGTTGGCGTCATGCTCGGAGGCCTGAAGAAAGGCTTTATCTTTTCACCCAAGTCACGGCGATGGGGACAGATAGAGAAGGAGGATCGGTTGGTGAGGAACGTTGCCGTGCGAGGCTGCAAGTTCAAGAGCGATGGAAGAAGAAGCTACGCTATGTTTGCGAGTTTTGAGTGAAAAATAGGGTTTTAACTTGGGTTAATATCACGAAAAACCCCAAACTGGTGTGCCTGTGACAAATTTACTCCAAACTATTTTTTTTATCACAAAAAACTCTAAACTTGTATATTTGTGATAAATTTACCCCAAACTGGTACACTTGTGATAAATTTACCTTCCGTTAGTTTCCGTCAAATTTTACTATCAAATTGCTGAGTTTGATGACATGTAACAGTTGACAGAATGTACTAATTTTGAGTTTTATCCTCCGTTTATCTCAGATTTGCCAGTTTGGGATTTTTCGTGGTATTAATACAATTTAACGGAAATTAACGAAGGATAAATTTGTCACATGTGTAACAGTTTAAGGTAAATTTATTACAAATATACCAGTTTGAGGTTTTTCGTAGTTAAAAAATTAGTTTAGGGTAAATTTGTCACATGTGTACCAGTTTGAAATTTTTCATGGTCAAAAAAATAGTTTATGGTAAATTTGTCACAAGCGTACCTTTTTTGAGTTTTTTATGCTATTAATCCTTTTAACTTTTAAGTTTGCGATGGAAGAAGACAAGAGGCTGCGCTGCTGTTTCCTTGTTTGGGTATAATAATACCTAATCATTTTTACTATTACCCGAACAAGATTGAGACCCGATCCGAGAAGGCCATAGATTTACAGGTCGGGTCGGTTCGTGTTTTCTCGGGCTTTTTGGACACCCCTGTCATTAACATCATAGGATTGTAGCCAAAGCACACTCACTGCCTAGGAAGGCAATCGATGCTTCGGGGCAAAATATATGTTCACCCACGGGGAGTTTCGGTGGTATCTCGGGACAATTTTCACGTATCAAATTGAATCCTCCTATTTATGGTTTTGTATTGGGTTCTAGAAAATTATCTAAAAAGTCATAAACCTAATGCTTTTTTGCCGATTTAGTCATAAATCTTTTAATTGTGTCAATTGAATCTTAAATATTTTTCAAGTTTTACCAATTGAGTTCATCTACCCATTTTGGCTGAAAATCGATGACACGGACATTGATCGTCCTACGTGGTGTGGCCAGTATTGACATGAACAATTTTGAATTTTTTTTTGTATTTTTTTAATTTTAATTTTAATTTTTTTCCCTTTTTTTCTCTTTTCCTTCTTTACTCTTTTTTTTTTTTTCATTTACTCTCACTCTCTTCTTTCTTTTTCCCTTTTACCCTCCACCGGCCATCACCCAACCTCGTCGATGGCCGACGGAGGTTGCCGGCCTCAAGCAAGGGCCTACCCTTGTCAGCCCCTGGCGAGGGCGACCCTTGCTCGAGGTCCGGGAGGGCTGCCCTTGCCAACCCAAG
>BCNH02000011.1:11417263-11436903 GCA_001662345.2 Metrosideros polymorpha var. glaberrima | reverse complement strand
GTGATTTTCTGGTTAAAATTGACTGGATTGATTCAATTGGTAAAACATGAAAATGTTTATGATTCAATTGGCACAATTAAAAGGTTTATAATTGAATTGATAAAAATGCAATAGGTTTATGACCCTTTTTTAGACAAATTTTCTACCGAGCTCTCCAAGGTGGGTTAGGATAATCGTAAGAACTTACTTTAATTATGGTCCATAGTTGATGAGATTTCATTGAATAGGAAGCGAATTTGAGACTTTATATTATATCTGAGATGCGCGGTTGTAGTCGTCTGTCCATTGATTGATCCCTTTGAGTTAGGATGCATGTTCTTTTGCTCCTGTTTTTCTCTTTTTGTGTTGCAAAATTTTCTTTCTGATTTATTTCTAAGTGAACTTTTCTCGAGCATTCTTTTGTTTACAAAAAAAATAAAAATTTGAACTTCTAGTTCATCTAATATGAGAAATGTAACATCAGTTATCGTTTTATCTCTAGAATGTTATATCATTTGAGAATGCGAATTGAAAATTTAGTGCCTAAATTTTGCACTAGTCCTATTTTTGTTTCTTGAATTATAATTTGTCTCGACTCGTGTTGGTAATAGAATATATTCCGTTCTCTATCTTGACTGCATCCATAATTTTGCATAAGAATAATGAAACATATACTAAGACTTACGTTAGTATTAGTAATATAGCTAGTTCTTAACAAATATTGAATATAATTACGCATTAAAATCTTTATTTACAGTAATTCACATAAATCATCGTACCGATTTGATATATCTATATTGAACATCATTAACATTATTCTTTGCCCAACTAGCATCACGAATAATGCTAGGAGGTTGGGGAGAGGAAAGCAGGGAGCGACAATAGCAATTATGGTCGAAGGCATGGTTGAACATGACGATGGGATTGAAGGTTGGGCGGTATAGGATTTGTTATGGAGTTAGCATGGCTACGTTTGACCGTTGAATCTATGAGAAACCAATGTGGAATTTGCAACATCTCAAGTTCCATTTGAGATCGGAGAGATTTTGGGAAGTGATTCATGGGTAGAAACCTATAGCCAAAGGGTCCCCACTTGAGTCCCTGTGGAGCTTAGTTTATGTGGATTAGGTTGGATCACTACAAATTAGAGGTGAACAACAGGCCGGGTCTATGACAAAAAAAGAAGAAGAAGATAGGCCGGGGTCCAATGCAACCCGCCTAGGCTCGAAGGGCAAATGGGCGGCCTTGGGAATTAGGCTTACATGGAAAAGTCCGGCCGCCGCCCATGTTTGGCCCCAGCCTGCCCCGAGTATCTCTACGCAAAATGCGTACAATGGTGGACTCAGGAAGGTACGATAGGCTCGACTAGTTCGGCTCAAGTCCGCTCAATGATCATCTTTACTACAAATGATATATTAATTAATGCACCAATTGAAAGTGTAGGCATGAATATTATAGTGTTTTAGGGCTCGGTGTGTTTGGGGGCTTTATGCCCGACATTAACGAGGATACCATCTGAAGTTGGTGAATTTGTGACTATCCTTCATGACATACTTTATAAAACTTTATGAAAGTCCCGCTTCGAATTGACAAGGGTTTGTAAGGTGATCGATAGGTGAGTTTCCATTGGGAGCTTGGCAATCTTGGACATTCACTCTGCACCTCCCTGTGTGATGATTTCTCTCGCAGCTTACACGTCGTACTTGGTGAGCATCTCGTGGCTGCATTAGAGCAGATGATATCTGATCGAAATGTTATCTTTTCTCCTTGGCCTCAATGCTCTGAAGAGGTAAACTGAAGAGGTCAATTTACCTCACAGGAATATCCATCCTTCCTCACCCAAATAGAGTTTCGTGCTGCACCTATCTCGGCGCCGAGTTCCACTTCGCCTTGTGATTCTAGCCATCTTCCATTGAACTAACCAAGGCAAAGAAAGTCATGCAAAAGTCAGGACATAAATCTGGGAACGGCAAGAAACCTTATTAGAGACCGCAAAGTAGAAAAAAATTGTGCACTTTGGTGAGCCAAATCTCCGTTTTGGATTGCCACCGCCACCGCACATGATGAGTAAACTTCTCTTTCAGGTTGGGTAGTGTGACCATCTCAATGCAACTATTGCAAGAAATCGGTAGAACAACGTCATGGACCTAGTTCCCTAAAAAATATTAACTTTAGATTTAGTCTCAGTTCTGTCTCGATTTTTTTTTTTGTCTAAAAAAAAAATCCCCCGACCTATTTTTTATCTAAAAAAAAATATCCAAACTTTAAATCTAGTCACCATCTTTCAATCTACTATTAAATATACCTCTTTGATACTACCCCAACTTGACTAGTCATTTTCGCATCGATAACAAATCTATATCGGTAATGTGACATAGAAAATTATCTTCAAAAGAAAATCGTTTTAGGATATGAAAATTAGGGACAACTAACGGTAATTTTTGGACATATGACTAATAAGGGCAGATTTAGGATTAGAATAAAAACTTGTGATTTTTCTCTTAGACCATAAAAATTTTGGTGTAAATTTGAGACTCAGACCTAATGTTGTGGTATTTTTTAGACAAAGAAAAGTTCGGGATATATTTGGAACTAGACGTAAAGTTAAGTTCGAGATATAATTGAGATTAGACTTAGAAGTTGTGGATTTTTTAGGCAATTAGGCCCCACATGATGTGCTTTCCCATCTTCCTTAGCGAACGTCCATAAGTTGGATGGGTAGTGTCAGTCAGGTGCTCCAGGGGTTTAGCTGGCTAAAGCGAGTCCCCAACTGCGTGCGGCACAGCACTCAATGACTCTTCACCATTCACCGTCATCTTTTCCACGAGTTGGTGTTGCATCTGATTGTTTCTGTGCGGCTATTTATGTTATAAGAACATACTCCGTTCCATGTATGTGTATATATGTTCACTTGCTCCGTCTCCCTGCGGCCACAAAATTCTCCTCTCTCAATCTCTCTCCCTCTCGCGGATACAAATTTACTGTACGAAGCAAAATGTCGGGTTTTGGAGCGAAACTCGCTGCGTTTGTGGTGCTGCTCTTCATGACGGGGGCTGTGGCTCAGGACTCTCAAATTGCGCCTTTACCAGCGATGCTAACCGGAGCCGGCTTCGCTCTTCTTGTTCCTTGCGTTCTCGTCTGCTGTGCTGTACTTCTCGGTCTGGTTCATGGTGTTTTTCAGCTCACATGAGCTTCCTTTGATGACTTTTTTCATTCCGCAATAAAAAGGCCGCGTCCTTACTGATATCGTCTACTTAGAATTGGCATGAATATGCAGCACACATACGTCGTGTCATCTTGTGTGTGCCATTTATTCGAGTTCGCAAGAGAGAATTATCGTGAGTATGGAATATTTTTGTTATTTGTACTCATTATACGTCAATTAAGATTCTGAGATGTCATTGATTGATGATTTCCCATGATCACATTGCTTCCGCTGGCTAGGATTTGAATTTTGATCACCTAGACTCTGATCTTACCAGATAAATGCTGCTTACAACCCAAAGAATGCCATCGAGGTACCATAAAGCAAAAACCGAGGGTTTCTCCGGACATCTGTTTTGAGTGATCATTTTTATTTCATTACCATATAGCAAATCGTCAGATCAGACACATCAAACACCCTACCAAAGCAGATCACACCTTTCTGCTAAAGCTAACATCGAACGACAAGAAGTCGATTTTGTCGTAAACAGTATCAGAGTTCAAGATGCACAAAACTGATATGCATTGTCACAATAAACGAGAAACAATCAATAATAATGTCACATGGACCTTCAACATCTGAGATACAAACCGGGCTAGCACTCCAGACAAAACTGCCGACCTCAGTACTCTCTCTATACATTACCAACTCCACAGCCATTTAATTGCAGTTTCCTATCAAATCATGCGTCTCATAACTCAAGTTTCTGTAATAAATCAAAAGATCCGGTACCCATCTTCATAGGTAGCCCGAGGCAAATCTGAGCGGATGGGGTCTCCAAGTTGTCCACCTCCCCATGATATGCCGCATCAACTATGAACTTGGAAGCTGTCTCAAAGGACATCTTACTGAAAGGTGATATGGAGTCTGCTATACCACCGAGCCTGTTCATTGGGCGATAACCACCTGTGTGGGTCATAAAGTCCGCGATCAAGGTGAGGTGACGGATATCCACAGATATACCATATGAACTGAAGACATTCTGCACCTCCCTTATGATGGTTTCTCTGGCAGCTTCTACGCCATATGTAGTGAGCATCGCGTGGATATGGTTGGAATATATATATCTAATGTCCAGCTCATCTTGCATTTGCCAAAATGCACAAAAATCTGCTCCATTACTTTGAAGCGCTGGAATTGCATCTTTCTCCTTGGCCTCAATTTTCTGCCTTCTTTTGGGATCTTCCCCATAGTAGATCACTTGATTCTCTTTGCAAGTAATCACTTGACAAGATTCGATCTTGCCCGAGCTCCTGAGGTATACCTTTTTCGCCACTTTCTGAGCAATCTGCATGAATAACAAGAATGTGACCTTCACAATAATCGAGGAACTAGAATACAAGCCACTAAGATCAAGTCTAGAAGCAAATTTGATTTATCCAAATTTCCACAAGAGACGCAAGCACAAATCAAGATTATATATGGCAAAGTTGCTTCCTCAAGAAGCAGGATGTAGCATGTCCTAGAAAAGGTCATCGACAAAATAGTGTTGGTCAAAAGAGAGGTCAAGGAAGACGAAATATGCTACACACAATGTTTTACAGTCAAGTACAAGTACTAAAATGAACATCCTATCATAAAGCTGGTCATGGAAGACAAATAGCACATCTATATCAAAGCGTGACGTGTTCCAAGAGTCTGAATAATTGAAGGGGACAATTTGTTAATTACCTGAGCCAACAAAACATGAGGTTCATTAGTAAATCTGAAATGGACCTCAAAGTCCAATCCATTTGCTGCCACAAAAATTGCTCTGTCAAACTCCTTGATCACTTTTGTTCTGACCCTGTTCTTTCTTTCATCATCCGACTTTGTTTTTTTCTTACTTTTCTTTGTTTTAGAAGGACTCACAATCTCTGGTGCTATCCCAGGCGTGCCATCATCATCCTTGCCAATATCAACTTCATTAGCCTGATCGTCATCACTTTCTAATCCAGCAGACAACTCCAGTTCATTCCGTTCCTCTTCATAACCATCCTCATAGTCCATTTCATCTGTAGCTTGTCTTTTACGTTTTTGCACATCAAAATCAAGATCATCATTGTCATTGCCATCATCACCATCCTCAGCATCGTCATCTAAGTTCCTCTCCTCGGCATGCTGTGAATCCAAACCAGATGCATCTTCATCAGTCTCGCTTGATGTCTTGGGTCTTGAATCTGGTGTAAAATTCTTTATCCCACTGATTTTTGAGAGCAGAAGAAGATGACTCTGTATTGCATCTTCCAACTCCCTGAGGTATACTACTTCCAAGATCTCTTCAAAGTGTTTTACTGAACAGAAGTCAGGCCTGTTAAGCTTCATTTTCAGCTTATATATGCTGCAGACCTGGTGATTATCCACTGCAAATGGCACAACCGCAACTTCCATACTTTCAATCTTTTCGGCCACAGTGATTTTGTTTAATTTTTCAGCAAGAGAAGTGGCCTCACCCCTGCAAATGACACAAAGCACTGTCAATACAATAAGATAAAACACAGAAACTTCTCATGTAAATGCACATTCTCATAAGTAGCAATAAAATATTTGAAATCAAGGGACAGAAAGTAAGCATAAAACCACTCAATGTCATGGCTTGAGGCTTCAAAAATCAGCCCGTCATGAGTGCCATCCAAAATTTTTGAAGTCTAAAAACTAGTACAAAAAGCAGCAGAGCTTTATAATATATATGGTTTTTTCCCAAACTGGAACATATTAAAATGTTCGCTTATAAGTACTGAAATTAAGCCACCAGCTAATGCATGCTACAGTTACATAACAAATTGAAACCCGGAAATAACTTAATGGCTAAGCAGAGAAAATGCTCCATTAGTAAATAAGGCAGGTGACTTCATGCTGAGAAGATATGACACTTCTTTAAATTTACGGAACAAGAATAAAAATCAACAAATATGCATCAAGATGCAATAAGTAACATCAAACACTTAAACTAAGCTTGCATGCACAAACTTTAAAGACCACTGAATTATTTTCTATAGGGAGAAAATGCTTCGAAGTCCTAAAACACTGAAAGGCTCTGCAATTTTCTTAACCCTCTCTCTCTCTCTCGCACGCGCGTGCACATACACACCCGTAACGTCTCCATCCAACTCACTGACTCAAGTATCTACTTCCACCACCTCTAAAGATCCTCTCACAACAAACAGCTTGTAAGTGGAAATGCAATGGATATTTCAAAAGCTAGGAAACCAGTTTACTAATTTACTCATAGGCACCTATGACTATTCTACATGATGTTTCTTCTACTTTTAGTAAATCAATTAAAACTTAAATCAACAAATTCAGATGGTTAGGCAATAAATGACCCTGAATTATTACCAAACAACAAAACCTCAAACTTCAACCTGCTGCTTCTCAAACGAGTGGAAGTGACCAGTGATCCACAATCAAACAACAAAACCTCAAATTTTAACCTGCAGCTTCTCAAACTAGTGGGAGGGACCAGTGACATATAATCAGGGCAACAATTCATTCTCTTCAATTATTAGAAGCAAATGGGGCAAAAGCAATGTGTGGCAGATTGAAGTTTGAATATTTGCTTAAAGACAGGACTATGAACAAATTCAACTATCCCTTGCAATTGGCAAAAGACGAGAAAATCATCCCAGAATCAGATAATTGTTCTCTCTTCACATTCCTATCGATAATTTGATTTCTAAACAACAGAGATGAATAATTCAAAGAAACAGCAGGTCGACTGAAAGATGCATATGAATAAACGAGGCGAAAACCCCGTAATGAAGGCAACCCAAATAAATGAAGATGCTCTTAACAAGTAAATGATGCAAAAAGGATTTTGTCTTATGACTCTGTCCACCCCATTGAATGTCTCATACAAAAAAAATAGACGGGCCCACCTTTTCGCTGAAATTCCAAACTCCAATGTCTCTCCAAGTTTCTAATGGTTTAATACACTGAGAAGTTCTAGGTCTTGACATTTTATGTTATCTAAAGCATAGACGTTGAATTAAGCAGCTTACTTAGACCTCCCTCTCCATAAAGGACAGGTCATAATCGGAGTCTTTATATCAGTGGACGCGGTCATCAATATCTCCTGTAGGCGTGGAATTCCAAGTGTCACATTCATTTCTCCTCGACCAGCATGATGAAAAGTGTTCAATCTGGAAAGCCACAATGTTTCATGTCATCAGAAAATTAAGAGACAAGCAAAGAAGGTGAATGCAAGTGTTGACAATAAGCACAATACACAATCATGTTAATATCCACAAGTAAGAAAAATATTAAATGTTCCTTTTCTTAATTTGGAAAGCAACGATAAATTTTAGTACGTTTAGTAGACAGCCCCAACAAAAAGTGAATCAGCCTACACTTAAACATGCATAACTGCAAGTTTGACTACAGATACCTAAAAGTACACTGTAGGATAAAATGAAAAAGCGAGTGGGAATTCAGATAAATATTGAACCAAAGAGCTTTCAGAAAATATTTCATTTTATTGTTCTAATTTTATCAGAAGTTTGTTATTCAGTGCAAAATGGGAAAAATCATTTCATTGAGGAAGAAACCGAATATAAAACTAGGGAGCAGCGATGAAAGCTAATCTCAACAAGACACAAATCCAATATTATCATTAATTTAAGCACTAAACTTCAGCTTCTGAAGTGACACTACTGCAATCTCAGCCTCAAATTCTATGTCAATTTTATGTAAGAACTTAGTTAACTTAATTCTATATAACTCAATAATATGGTTAATCAATGTAATTGCAAGAATTAAGCTAGATCCCCAGCCATATGCACGTTAACAAAAGCAAGCATGAATAACATAGGCTGCATGATATATGTTCAAAGATGATCAACTCATAGAAACCAAAAAAGCATATTTACGTCATCTGTGTTGATGGTTCTCCAACAGACTGAGCAGCAACTATGCCAACTGGTTCTCCAGGCTGTGCAAGACTCGAAAAATATTTTTGTTCCACTGACTTCACAAAGTCTTCCGGCTTTAATATCTTATTCTTTGCTAATCTAGGAACCGAAAGATTCTGATCACACATGAATTTATTTGCTTTGTCCTTCAGAGCTGCTGGCAAATCTGTGATGTAGCCATTAGATTTGCGAAGCTCGGCGGAATACTTCGCCTTCATAATGTCATGATTCTGCGTGATAATGATGAAGTTAATATCAATGATAAAAGAAAGAATAGGTCTCATAAAAATAGAGTCAACCAGATCAAAGCTCTTACAGCCAATAGGGCATCAAATTTTGCCACAAAGCTTGTTTTATGGACATCAATACCATCTTCTCCATAATAAAATTGCACGATGGACCCATCCGCATCTCGGACAGTATAATCATAAGAAACTTTTAGGCATTCGAGATTTTTTACCAAGCATCTCTGCAGATACCCACTGCGAGAGGTTTTGACTGCCGTATCGACTAACCTGCAGAAAAGCCAAAAAGATATAAAATCAGGCAAATCACAATTAATGTCAACTTCATTGGACACTACATCAATTTCTTCAGAGATTCTGTAACTAATCTCCGTTGAGTTTCAAAGTATGTATCTATGTGCCATCTCAAGCCAACTTCCAACAAATTTTATGAATAATTCCCACATTAAAACTCTGGTTAAAAGAACTCCCATGTGCATTCCAATTTGTTCTCGAAGTAGTTAATCATTCAATTAGCATTCCAGCCTTAGAATGTAGCAGTCATGGAGCAGAGAAATCACTAAAATCGACAACATATCAGACAAAAACGAAGTCACTTTTGTCCTTACCCATTGGCAAAAACAGGAATCTAGAAGCATGTAGCCAAACTTAAAAGAAAGAGAACTAAAAGCAAGGGCTAAATAATGTTCAAAGTAGATACAAGAAAAAAAAAAAACTCAATTTGGTTGAACCCCATTGTTCAATTTAGTAGACTCGCATTTCGTAACTAATTAGATGAGACATTCTGTACCAGCAATACATGTTATAATCCTCCTCTGACTACCACTCTCTATATTCAAAATTTACTTCTAAAAATGTCCTGTCAGTTGTGCCTTGAACCATCAAATAGATTTACCAAAAGATTCATAGTTTCAAACACCAATCCCCCCTGTTTTTTCACACTACCAATTGGTTCTCTTAGACACCACTGAAACTTCAACCATTTGAAAGGATTTCACACCTGACGCCACCAGACAAGATATAACATGGAAGCTACTTCTCAAGCCAAAGCACTTCATAGGCATGATCCCAAAGATTTATCCTCAAGGTAAGAACTGACGGTTAATCCTCAGAGCTGCTTTTCATTAACAATGGCAGCTCGATTTGTGTCATGTTCTATCACATTATTTTACACCGCAATTGCATGTAGTTTTGGAATAAGGCTTTATAAAAGCACTTTTTTATAAATAATTTATTCTTAGATCTTACTACATATATCTATTAATCATTATTTAAGTGAAACAAAAGTCGCCATGAGTTTCAACAGAGGATTGATTGCTGCAAAAAGATAATGATAACCAAAATGACGGGATCATTTTTATTTTCACTGCATTCTCAGACAAAGTCCAAAGATCACTTACAACTTGGGGGAAATGGAAAAAAAAAAAAAAAACATGCCAACATATCCAGATAACCATCTCAAGATTATATGATCGATTGACTTTTGAAAAATCTTATCCAACAAATGAGATTGTAAACAAATTACCCTTCACGGCCAGCCATACAATGGAAGTAATATTCTTGAGGCCGCAGACCAGTAAGAAACCGATCAATTATAAAGCCTCCAGCCCGAGATGCCCAATCCCAAGGAGGAAAGCTGGGCAAAGTCTTTCCAGAAACCATTCTAGGGACTCGTCTGCCTTCTAGCTCCTGTTGACCCAAATGAGAAGATATTTGCTGGAAATTTGCCTGTTCAAGGCAAAAAAAGGAATTTCTAAGAGTACCGAAAGTATTAATGTATCAAAACATTTACTGATGAACCAGAAATCTGAATCAGAGAACTTTGTCAAACTTGGACCTAGTTTGATAGCTTCGTGTCACTCGATGAATTTATTAAAACTATACATGTTTCAGAGATTCATGAATGCATTGATGTCCCAGCATCCTTACATTAACATAAATGTAGTTATAAGCATAGTCGTCAGCATTGCGGGCCAAACCATAGTCATGATCAACCAATCTGCCATGATCAATCTCGATCGCTCAAAAAATGGTTCTAGGTCGGGCTCAAGATTGGATAGTTGTAGGATCACATAGTAAATCAGCAACAAGAACTGCTTTTCTTCTTATTTATTATGCACACAATATCACTCTGTAAACTTACAGAATCATCCAATAGAACTGAATAACCTTTGCAATCAAAAGAAGGTGACGCAAATGGCTTATTAGCAGCAATAATTTTTTCAATTTGTTCATAACTCGCATCTTGGACCTATGGAAGTCTTAACATTCCAGACAATCAGAGTTGAGTCTTTAAACTGCCAGCACGTAGCCTCATCAGATATTGTAATGCCCATTTCCTATTCAAACGTCTGGCATCTTGTTACCAATATCCTATAGTAGTCTCTTTTCTACTTCTCAGATGATTGAGAATTAAATGCTGCCTAGATCTTGTATTCAAGTTGAGTTGAATACATCACCGAGTCAAGTCAAACCGTCCAAGCTTTATCGTGATGTCTAAGACTCAAGTCAATGAAAACCATTCACGATTATTCAACAGAGGATAACTATTAACCAGATGCTGGAAGGATTGGATCATGAAGATGAAGAATATGTAGAGAAGACAAGCAACTTACAGTACCCCCTTTGGCCCCAGATGTAGTCATCAGTGAAATGCAATTCTTCCCAGTGGGCTTGAATAACCCTTCAGACAGCAAATTCTTCTCGATCTTTTTACTACTCAACTCATTTAGCCTACTAATCATCCTCCTATCTAGATTGGTCAGGGCTGAATCTCCATTGCCGCGTATTACTTCTTCAATTTTCAATTGAAGTTCTGCTGGGTCTGTCACACAATCGCATTATTAGCCACCCGATCTCAAGCACATAATCAATCTAATACAAGGACACAAAATTCTGACAAAGATGACTACACTACATCTAGAAGTATCGAACCAAGCCCACCAAAAAACTGAAAACTGCTACTTACAGTCAGCCATCTAAAACCTGTAATTATGTCTGGCAAAATGTAGGCTCATTTTAATAGCTAGATACTGAAAATACAGCATTCAGGCGGAAAGGAACTTAGAGGGATGGAACAGAAAAAATCAATCTTTTATATTTAATTGAAAGAAAGAGCATAACATCTAACAAGATCAAGATTTATGCATCTAGCAGCTTGCTGCTAGATTTATGGCAGGGAGGAATCATAGTGTTCAAGCACCAGACATGAATATCACTATGCACAATAAAGAGGATATCAATAGAAGTACCAAATATGATAGTACTGGTTGTAAGCAGGATAAGTTTTAAAAGGAACAAGAACTTAACTAGATCAACAGGCAAAAGAGAGTAACAGATTTGTTGCCATAATACTTGCAAGAAAGTAACACACCTATGAAACCTTTGTTCTTAACCCCAACAACCTCGCAGTGTACTTCCTCTCCACATCTTTCACATTCTTCAAGTTGTTGTTGTCTTTTGTCATCAATATCTTTACTCAGCAAAAGATCATCTACTCCACATGTGAAACCATGCATCTGAATCATCAAGATCAAATGATGGAAGTTCATACACTTGATAGAGAAAACCACCACACAGATTTAATAATGGAACTTGCATGCTTATTCTACAGCCATTTACCTGAAGATAAGCTGTAAACAACCGACTAAACGCAGATAGCAAAATTCCTGCAGTATTTGAACCATAAAGCTCCTGAACCGTATGGACTAGACCGTAGTCACCAAACTGAGCCTTATCGATGACCCCACAGATTAGGTAGTTCTTGAATATCAACACAGTATCTTCACCAGGCTCTTCATTTCTTTTCATTTTATCTTGAATAAATTCTCTTGGCTTGTCCTGTGCCTTCACTTTATCCTTGTCAGTCCCCTTTCTCTTACTGGGTTTATGTTTAATCACATCTTCTTTTCCTGGTTCACTTTGAACAATCTTCCTGCCAAGTTTTCTTTTAAAAAAGTCAGATGGTATCTTCCCCTGCTTTTCCACAGTAAATGGTGGGTAACCTCTAGTTAAATGATCTAGAACCGCAGCAATCAACTGCAAAGACAGGAGGAAACAGCAACTGTCAGTATGCATATATGATACATGATAGGTCTCCAAGCGCATGTGCTATTACAGAATGGAAAAAAGGAAAAGACAATTTATTGTAAAACAGTCCATCAATTTCAAATTTATTTTGCTTCCCATCTAGATTGATTTGATGAATCTTCAAGCACTTGTATCAAGAATCTGCCATATAACATAGTATGACCTGTTTTCCCGTCCAGAGAGGTTCTGGTTTCCAAATAGTAGGATTGGGGCAGAGCATATTCTCTTCAAAATCAACCGCCACCTTTTTCCCAAGTTTCCTGAAAGAACCTGATCCAGCAGCGGAAACTCCTGAACTATAAAGGAGGTGATTGAATTCATGGTAATTCAAAAATGTATCCTTCTTTGTAAGAATTGCCGCACTGACTATGTGATCCTGACAGAATAAAGACAATAGTTACATCAAAATGAGGTTAATAATAAGGAAAGTTGATTGACAAAAAAAAAAATGGAACCTGGATCAATGCTCTAATAGGAGACCCATTGGTTGGTTTAACATATTGATTGTTTGCATTCACAATGTTGTAAGCTTCAGCACGTGAAATATCGTCTTGTGGAAAATGGACATTCATTTCATCACCATCAAAATCAGCGTTGTATGTACTGAAAGAGCACAAACAAAATGTCTGAAAGAGGTCTCGCTAGCAATTGCAAAATGAACTGTCGAACATAGAGCAGTCTATATCTGGCCAACCTGCAATTTGCATAATGCATCCGAAGTGTTTTCTCCCCCTTCAATACACGAACAACATGTGCCATTATACTAGGCTTGTGAAGTGTAGGCTGCATGGCAGAAATATCAAACTTTATCAAGGCCAAGGAAGGACAGTGGCACTTACCGACAGACAATGGTTCAAATCATGAGTAATTAGGAAAAACAAGTACAGCATTAGCATGTCTTATCACTACCGGGACAGATATACTTTTCTCTATGCCTTTTACATCAAAAAATAGTTTGGCCTTTATACTAAGAAATTTCACATCTTAATTCCCGCAGTATAATCTTGGGCCCACTTGAGTCCCTCTAGGTCTCTATTTATCACATGAACACTCTTGGTAAGATATGAAGTTATTATGGCCCTTCAAACGTAGAGAAGAACCACTATTAATGATTACTTATACATTGCCTCCCAAGTTTACTCATAGGAGCACAAAACGTAGAGGATTACACATGAAATAAAACAGGAAGCTCTACAACCTTGAGATGTTTGATGCTTTTATAGCTAAAAAACCTTGGAAAGGTAGAACTGATCATGTATGTCACCCAGAGTCTCAGACAACTCTTTGAACCCAGAGTAAAATATTCAACAGCCAATCATCTCTCATTTACTTCCCAAATCTCATCAATCTTACAAACAAGAGCTACTCAACAAAAAGATTAGTGAACTATTGCTATTCACAACCAATTTCTGCCTTACTTTCACGCATCAATAATTGACACATTTGGAAATTGTCATTAGCGATTTTGCAGATATGTTCTGGCATTTCCAGGCAACTTGGAATGTCAAACTAGAGTATGCATAAAAGAAAAGTTGTTATTAACTTTACCAAATTGATCACAAAAATGTGCTAGGCTGCTGGTGTGCATAGGAAAATTGATAGGCAGGATCTACTAATCCAACACTCAACAGACTCTAAATGAAAAGTTATTCATAAGTTTAGGTTTTATAGAGGATTGTTGCTATGAAGCAAGTGTGGATATGGTATTCAAGATATGCGGTTAGCTAACACCATTTCTCTAAATTTTAGCATTCACACCATGGCATTTAAGATACGTGTAATTGTTGATTTGATTCATGCCATTGGTCCCATGTAAATGGCTGAAAAGAATCAATTAACGTAAAAAAGCATGCGCCGAAATGACATGACAATAAGAATCTACTAGCACAGCATCACCCCCACAGAAAAAAGGTGGATCACCCCCAACCCCCTCTCGAAAAAAAAAAAAAAAAACTCTTTCTTCTCCCAGTGTCAAAAAAGAGAAAAAGATCAGCGAAGTTGCTATCCACAAAGACATAAAAATCAAAGGCAATTAAAAGTGACCACCCCATCATACTCAACTCACCAGCAGCAAAATTGCTCCAGAGAACAACTATATGCTCAATGGAAGAATGCTCAAGTAACACATGGATATCTACAGCGTACTATCAGCATAAAATACACTAGAACCCCAAAATGTTTAAAATGAGGCCTTGTTATAAGCTGCTGAGGTGTATTTACCTTTCTCATTCATGTTAAAAGATAGATATGATAAGAGCCGTGTCTCTTCCAAAATGCAAATACTGACAATCAATGAGTTACATAATCACTTTTAAAATATTTCTCCAATGCAAAAACTAAATCATTCCCCAAAGACTGAGAATTTAGTAGAGTTACCTATATCCCCGTAATAGCTACCACATCATGCCACAAAAATTCCATGTGCAACGAAGCATAAAAGAAAAATAAAAAGAGACTAGCTTGTTAATTGGTACAAGTGCTGGTCATGAATTGGTCATTCTGCAACAATTAAACAGCAGAAGAAATTGCCAAAACAATTGGCAGATAATTTTTATACAACAAATCCGTAAGGGGGCATCTGACCAACAGGTGGAGCCAAACTACTGACATGGAGGAACATGCATTCTACATGACACAGGAGAAAAGTACGTCTTATGAAAGTCCATGAAAATAAGGTAGCCAGAGCTGATAAGCTAAAGGAGCATTGTAAACAAATTCAAGAGAAGGGCCACATTTCTCCTAGTATCCAAGCAAGCAACACAAGATGAATACTGTCAAGTATGTACTACTACAGTATACCTGTCTATTGACCAGAACAATATCTCCATCTCTCAAGTGGCGATATACAATTTTGCCTTCAAACTCATTATCCGAACTCTTTCCAGCTTGTGTGACAACCCCTCTCGACGAAGGTAATCTCCTTGAGATTGAAATTCGACCTTTTCTAGCTGGCGGTAGTTTAAGAGTAGATAACTTGTCAATGTAGTGCGTTGCTCCTGGATGAATTTCTGTGCCATTGATAATAGCTCTCCGCAAACTAACAATATTCCAAGGAGTTACTCTCTGTCATTATAGGCGTTGAGCCAAAAGGAAAAACTCCATCAAGATCATTAGACTAAAACAAATAAAATCAGATATCACATAAAAGAAAGCAACAACAATTAGTAATTTAGTATTATTGAGCATCGATGATTTTGTTATGGTTGGGATACAAACTTTTTTTGCCAAATTTTCAGGATTAGATCTGGAGTCCTAGTGAATTTGGAGACAAATTTTCCTAATAATGTGAATGGAAAAAGAAATATTTCTTTGCTATACACAGAAGTAGAAGGGAAAGGAAAAGTAGAAAGTACAAATAAAAACAGTTCCCTGGAAGGAAAGACCATCACTAAATCTATTCCTTATTCCTCTTGGTAACAACCGTTAGACAAACCCTGAAACATAGAAATATCTCCAGATATTAAAAGTTCCATAGTAATTTTTTTAACAATGAACAAAGCTACACTGTGCCAGTTAGATTTAATTTGTAAAAGGGCTCAAAGATCTTATTCTTTCACGATAAATTTTTGACCAAACCCCATTTTACAATTTTATTTGCAAGTAGAACAATATTTTCATGACACCAGATAGTAAGAATGCATAATTGACGGAAAAATAAACCTTCAACCACACTTCTCAAGTCGTGCACAAAATAGCAGTTGAGATAATAAAAAGACAGAATAGGTGACGTTTCCCAAGAGGTACTCAAGGCCTAATGCACTGCATCAAGCATGCAATAGATTCACTTCCCAGACAAGTAAATGGACACCTCTTCCAAAACATATTATTTGATAATCCACATAAATCTAATCAACGAGAAACAAGCACTATACCGACCTCCCCATCATTAAGTGTCATAGTGACCATTGATCCAGTGTATAATGCTGGTTAAGCATAAAAGATTCAAGGTTAACTTTCAGGTTCATTAACACCTTACTAGACCAATAATCAAATCCACCGCATATCAGCAGAACTTGCACTCAATTACAATAGATTCTGAAGTAAAATACACCCATGCAGAATTCTTCATGCTTACCTCTGGGTATGTTAATCTCAATGCAAAATAAGGGGGAATGCCGATTTCATTAACCGCTAAGTAAGGATCAGGAGAAATGACAGATCGACATGCATAATTAACTCTCTTGCCCATCATATTCTGCCGGAACATGCCTTCCTTTTTCTCCAGCAACTGGCATATACCTGAAGCCACATCTCTTTGACCTTGACCTGCCAAAGGGGGGGAAAACTATTCATTTCCAGTCAATAGCTCATTAGGTGCATAATAGAACCCAAACATGCACTCCAGCCCAAACAACCAATTTAATCGGTGTGAATTTCTTCTGCAGCGTGCTTACCAACCTAAATGGGCATAGCATAGTGCTTTCCAGGTTAAAAAACAATGAGACTCTTCTCTGCAAGACAGCAATAAGAAAAAACTTTCTGCTTTTAAGCTGATAAAAATTGGAAGAAAGTTCTATTTACCATTTCCTCGCCGTGTCCTATATATCATGATCTATTAGAAGGATGATTTGATTTTAGAAAAAAATCACAGTCTGCAAAGAATGAATCTTTAATTCAGTTTGTTACCTTGTCTACAAAACTAAGATTAGAAGCCCTAAGCTTTCATTTTGATGTGATTTTGATCCTCAATCCTCATTTTCCTTGAAATTGGGTCACGAGTCTTGCACATGACTGAGATTTCAAGGATATAATTGGAATAGTTTGTAACCTCTGTATTAGCTAAATAGTTCGATTGTGATTTAGCTATCATACAAGAACTGGACTTGATGCAAATGGGGACTAAGAACCAAAGATTGGGGACTAAAGTAAAGAAACCGTCGACCTTTGGGGACCTTGGACATTATCGTCCCTTGGTTTCATATGGTTGCAAAGAAGGAACTCTTTACTGTTTCTTGTCTATGCACTTGAACATGGAATAAGGCACTAAAACCGTTAGAGCATTCAAAACAACTGCTTAACAAGGAAATGCCATGTCCACCATCTTAAGCTTCAAGATGCTAAGCTACTACATTGGGAACAAAATGACAGAAAGGAACTATTTACTCTTTCTTGTCTATGCACTTGAACATTAAACGAGGCAATAAGACTGTTAATGCACTCAAAACAAGTGCCTAACAAGGAAGTGGTATATCTACCAACTTAAGCTTCAAGATGCTAAAGCTACATTGGAAACAAAATGACAGAAACACACTGACCTGTAGCAGTTTTGCTATCAAAAAGACGATTTATTGATTGTTGAAGATCCATCCACCGGCTAATAATTATTGCATGTTGCAACTTATTGATACGAGCATTCCCTACGGAGATGTTGGCCTGCAATACCTTCCCCAATAGAACTGTATGTGGATGTTCCATCACCTGAAAGAAAAGGGTACAACTCAAACACTAAGGTAGACATCTCGCAGAAAAAATTATAAGCTCAAAAAAACCTTTCAAGCAAGAAAAAATTCCACTATAGAACGAGGCTCCGACACAAATAATGCCTTATGACATGTGCTTATTGTACAGAGACCATAGAGGAGCATAAAGAGGTAGTCTATATTCTATAGATGCTAACTCGGTTTAAGAAGAATACAGTATGACTCTGCCTTGCCATTTGATTCCTTCCCATTCCTAAATTCACTATTACTGAGACAACCTATGAAGGGATGTCATGAAGGCCAAGATCAGAGCAAATAAATCTTTCCACTGCTACAATGGGCTAGGAAGTTGATTTACTAGTCAATTAGCATCTACAGCTTTGGTTCCACTGCTGCAATTAGCATCTCAATCTTCTTAGCCCAAGTACTTGTCATCTCAGGCAGCCAGCCTCTCAAAAAAGACATAACCAGGTAAACATGCAGACGACAACATATGATTATTACTCTGTTAGATCCCAAACATAGGTGAGCATCCGGCATGATGCAGAGTGAGTCTGAGGTCTAGCTAGACACAACTTTGCAATCAAAACCAAATCTTACAATTTCAATCAGCACAGGGAAGTCCTAGAAGTCAACGATTCCTGCTTTTCAAGTTGTTTGAGTTTACTAAACAAGAAGCCATTTGGACATTCATTTTTCTCAGAATTGGAAATTAATAGCAAGTAGCATCACTATTGCATAACTTAGATAATCTGATCATGGAGAATAGTCACTCACTACTTACAACTACCGAGTGTCAGGTTTAAAGGTTGTGCATTTTGTCTGTCGTATTTTCCTCCCTTAGTCAAACACTTATAACTACTCTGACAGTCCAGGTGGACCTATCATTCTCCATTCATAAATTTGATAAAGATGCATCAGACTGTCAGAGAGCAGCAACGTGATCCCTTAAACCTTTTAGAAGCTGACCAATGAAGATCAAAGATAAGATAAAAGAGATGACCAAAAAATCATGTTCAGCGACTTCGTACCTAGTGAGATTAGAAACATATGCATGACAATGAGCATCTCCGAGGACATCTTGTATTGTTATGTTCAGACAACCTGATGAAATTTGACGCATTAAGAGAGCGTAGAAGCTAGGAGTTCCGGGCCATATAAAATCATTGTTTTGATAAAAAGGATTTCAGGCTCATTAGCCTTGTAATTTCTGTAAATCGTATTACTGCTGAAGTGCTAGTTGATTGCCTGAAATTTGCCATCTATAAGCTGGTTTCTACCACTGAAATTTCTTTTGTTACAGGAAGGAAAATTCTTGATCTTGTTTTAGTCAATAATGAATGCCTAGCATATCAGATTACCGCTACAGTGCTGGCTAATTGGCTAAGATTTGTTGTCTATTAGCTGGTTTCTGCTTCTTAAAATGATTTTGTTACATGAAGGAAAATTCTTGATCTTGTTTTGATAGCCTTCTAAAATCAGCTGTCCCTAGTGTTATCTGTAAACTCTATATTGAGAAGAAATTTGACCATTTTAACTGGAACTTTCTTCTCTGCATAGTACATTCTCAAAAGACATCGGAGGGGTTTTCAAAAATGAGGAAAGTTCTAAAAAATGTAAAGGCTAGATGGCTTACAACCTTATTTTTCAGGCATTATGGTGGTAGCCTCTTAAAACTCAATTTATTTACGAATTTTTAATTCTTTTCAGGTTATAAATGCGAGACAACCCTTAATGCTCTTTACTATACTTACAAAAAAAGACAATAATTAGCCCCAATTCGATTCATATCATCTTGCTTCAGTCACCCACC
>BCNH02000011.1:11363580-11416562 GCA_001662345.2 Metrosideros polymorpha var. glaberrima | reverse complement strand
CCCCCCCCCCCAAAACCCCCTTTTCTTTCTCTTTCCATATCTACTAAAATTATTATAAGCTTCTCCATACTTACCAGTAAGATTTTAAATGTAAGAACTAGAAAGCAGAGAATGATAAATGTTGGTTTTCTTGGTTCATCAACAAAATCAGAAGCTACATTATCGTTGCCGCTCTATCCTAATGATGGCAAAATTTGTGCAGAAATGAAGATCACTTACTGAATCACCTCCCTTAGACGGGGGACGAAATTTGATTGGAGGTACAAGAACAGCCCCCAAGAAAAACATAGAGTGAGTTGCTCTATTCCCAGAACCCTGCTGCTGTATGTCACTGATAAATGAGCATAGTCGTGCTTCATTCTCCCACAGACGTTTCATAATTTCTTTAACCTATAAAAAATGGTACACAATATTAGCAAAAATGAAGAATTCGTGCATATGTGGACAATCTAAGATTCTTATGCAGACAGACAAGAGCGAAGCCAGATCAATGAGAGAAATTAGCAAACCTCTGATGGTAATAAAGGTCCTGAGAAAAAATTCTTCTGCTTGATATACTCATCAGCTACACTTTGGCCCTTTCTTCTGTGCCCTTTTTTTTCAATGCGAATACTGTCAGGAGATGCAAAAGTGGATGATTGAGTTTCAGCTTCATTTCCGCCATTATCTTGGAGGACAACATTTTCAATATTTTCCATCTCAGACAAATTTTCCCTGCCAACTCCATCGAGAAATGGCCCATCCAGTTTGTTCCCCCTAATAATGTTTCCTCTAGTTTGAGCTCCAGTCATGCCACTCTATTGTTCAACCCAAAAGGTACAATTACTTGTGGAAGGAAAATTTTAGTGCAGGCATAATAAGAGAAACAGTAAGGTAGCAATTTGAGCCGAGCACATCAATGTAAGCAATACAAATCAATCAGTTGGCATTCACTTAAGAAAGAACTTGAAATTCACATAATATACTAAAAAGTAAAAAAAAAAGATAGCAGATTAGGCTCATTTTAAAAATGCAACCACTAGAAACTATGCAGCCATGGCCTACCCAGACTGAAATTGGCCTTTGCTTAAGAATGAACTCCAAATTTCACAGAGATAAGAACAAAGTTCAGTTTAGGCTATCATTAAATGTGTCATCAAAGGGCAATAGACATGGCATACAGAAGTTGCTCAATAAGGATGTCTAAGACTAAGATGAAACTTAAACGTCAAACTTCAGCTGCTTAGTTATAAAAGCTATTAGTAGCCTCCTATGTCACTCAGATTCAGGTAGAGGTGCCAAGTATGAATTTGGATCTTGGTGTTTGATTTGTCCGTTTATAATGATGTGGGACACCTTGACCGTTGGACATGGATTTGGGTATAAGCATTTAAAACTTGAATGATGCATTTTTTAAAATCTTTGTTCATATCATTTTCAGGGAGATTTAGATTCTTAATAGTTTTTTACAATAAGACATGAACTTACGAGTGTTGAGTTTGCAATATGATGTTCCAATATGCACGCCATACAAATGTCAAATCCTATAGGCGTTGGTGCATCACCTAGGTAGAAAAGTCGGAGTGACATAGGTGGCCTCAAATGTTAAAACCTTTTCTCCAAGAGTCTTTGTTCAAGATATTTTTTGACAGTCAAGGTACCAAGTTTCTAGAAGCTCCCTCACTAATGTAATTTCCACACTATATTTTTCACTACTATCACTCAGTTCTGCTCATAAACTCACGGATGGAGACAATTCAAAAACTCAAGCCACCGAAGCTACGTGCTTTTGGGGTGACACTGTCACTTTTTTCTTCTCAGACTCTTTAAAACCTCAAAGTATCTATTCCCTATGTGAGTTAGCATTGAAGACCAAGCCCCATTTCAAATATTCATTCCTTTTCACAGTGGTTTATGTTTTCTGATATGCTAACTGTCAGCATTTATTCCTGATCACAAGTGAAATCTTTGAGTAGCAATAAGTCCCCTTAGTGTCCAGTACATCATACACAAACAGCTTCTAGCACAGGCTCCAAAAGAGAGAGCATGGAATCAGCAAACTACAATAAACCCATAAAAATGACAGTTGAATCAAAATGATCATAACCAACAAATACGGAAAAAAACATGCACATATATAAGGACTTTCCTTCATCAAGCATTCTCAAAAGGCATATCCCAACAGCCATACCGTGTGGAGCCAGCCAAAAGTAGGTTTACTGATCGGAGGATTTTTAGCTTTGCAGTTCTTACACTCCTTATACGTTGGCTTCAAAAACTTTTTCAAAAGTGACATCGCTTCGTTGAACTGAAGTGAGGTCCATCCTCCCTGCTTCTGACACTCAGAGCTGTCATGCTGCGAATCAGAGTTCACAGTTGAATATGATGTGTCACCCCCATCGCTAGCCTCTGGCAGCGAAGAATTAGCCCACTTGGAATCCAGCTCTTTTGCGCTAACAACATCGCCTTTTGCAATGAGTCCCAATTTGGAAACACATGCATCGACCTTTGTCATTCAAAACAGCAGCATTAAGAAGCATGTCATTGTGTTCCACAAGAAAAGAATATCTATGGAGCCATAATGTAAATCAATCAAAAAAAGAAATTTAAAAGCAGCAATACTAAGCATGCACTTGTTTTCCCGTGATTGGGAGTAAAACCAATATTGAAACCAGGTGCCATGAATTACCTGGCTCCTACTTTCCCTGAAATGGTAGCAAAAGAAGCAAGTCCTCTTTAGAAGATTATAGAGGTTGTTGAATAGCAAGGGGTTATAGACCGGGAGAACAAGGTCTATATGACCGCAATGACCGGGGCAATTAAATGACCGCTGGCCACAAGATTTACAGCTGCGAAATAGGAAAGCAGTTCGAACATCAACCACCCCACCACTTGAATTTCACCAGAAAACACACTCAGGCCCAATGCAGTATTCACTGTCACCAGCGCAGAACTGACCTTCCCATCCAAATCAAAGTAAAAGCGAAACCAAAAAGGAAATAAATAAAAGTAGCATAGACTCACGGCGTTCTCTCATCCAGCGTCCCCATCGCTGGATCATAGAGCCCACCAGGCACCGGCCTCTCCACATTATCGAGCAGAACAGTGTTGGTGACCTTCACGACGCTCTGCTTCGTCACCTCTTCATCCGTCATGAAACCAAAGCTGACCGCCTCGACAGTCTCCGAGGCCCCCTGCAACACCAAAAGAGAAATTCACCAACGCTGTCAAGACGTGAAGCTGATCCCAGATAGCTAGCCGATAAAAGTTCGCGAAGAACACAAAAGCTCGAAATTTCGACGCAGCAACATCGCTAGGACACGGAGGAAGAGTGAGGGAAGAGAGTCGACCTCTGTTGCCTGAGCCATGGCGGTGCGAATTCGCCGGCGATCCCTCCTCGTCTGAATTGCGCGAGGGTTTAAGCCGAGTCTGGTTTTGGTGGTTAGGGTTTTAGCTTGGGGCGGGACGGTTGATGGAGAAGACGACGAGCGTGGGCCGAATTGGAGCATGGCCCTTAAAATAGGCCCACATCTTATATTTATGGAAATATTCGAATTTGTCTCTTTTTTTTTCTTTTATTCCACATTTGCCCCTGACATGATAGGAAATTGAATTATTTTCAGGAAAATGAACATTAAAGGTTTGATTGCATTCGCGAAATTAACATCTGATTTTTTACATTAGACTAAAAGAGCACAGCTTATAGATCATTTGGGACAAATACTAAGCTTAACTTTTCCATCACTTTGCTATCTGTTTCAAAAAATGATAAAGGTAAAAATGAAGAGAATCTAGGAAACAGCCATGTCTATACCACTATTTGACGTATTCAAGAAAAAGTGTAGAGTTTAGGGATTCCATTACACAAGTTCAAAAGTTTAATTAAACAATTTGGAAAAGTGTGCAAACCTTCGGTGCCTTTATAAAACATTGTTAAGTCACCGTTAAATGTTGATGTAGTGCACTACATGGCATTTAAAAATAAGCTTAGAAATAAGGAATATTAAAAAAAATTAAAAATAAGAGAAAAATGAACCTTAGGATCAGGCTAGAGTCACACGACCCAAGGCTAAATTCGGCTTGGGGTCGATGACCCCTAATGTCGCCTAGCCAAGCACAACCCCTTTGATTGACAATTGGGGTTGTGCGACCCTAGCCAGGTGTTGCTTGGGGTATTTTGACCCCAAAGACCACTAGCAAGGGCTCGCCCAGCCTTAGTTGGCATGTCGACACTGACCTTAACCTCCTCCCACATTGTCTCTCTCTCTCTCCCTTAGGGTTTGGTTCTTTCTAACTTTCCAATATTTTACCTAGTTAACACCTAAATATCTATAAAAAAAAACACGTAAAAAAGTACATATAATCACCAATTTATCTAGTCAGTATTGACATGACGGCGCTTATGTGTCAGTCTATGTTAACATGTTCCTTCTTATTGGGAATAACTAAGTCGAACAAAAATGTCACAAATAGTGACTCTTTTCTTGAGCATGATTGATATTTTAATTTTCGTGCAAAGCACGAGCGTGTAAGGGTTAATTTATGCTATCAAGTCAATACACTCGATTTTGGGTCTCACACAAGGAGGAAATAGATGGGACATCTTGGGCTTACTTACTAAATGGGTTGAGTAAGTCAAAGCATATAATCTGTCTCACTTTTGCATCTTTTCCAAATTTAACTCTGACATGCTAGAAAAGTAAATTATTTAAGAATGGCACTATTTTCACCTCCGTATGAATAAATTCAAAAATTGCCCTCATTTATTCAATTGCAATATAAAGTGATGGCCCCAAATATATTTAGTTTCATTCTTTTTTATTTTTTTTCTATTTCTAAATAAAATCTATTTGCCATAATTAAGCATTACAAATGTTTTATTTTGATTTATTGTGATTATACCATGTATATTAAAGGCACCATTATTTCTTTTATTCTTAGAATTTACTTCCGTAGAAATAAACTTTGTCGAATATAATAATTTCTATGAAACCTAACTTTTTTTCTACATTAGTGAGCAAATTTATGGATTAATTGTGGGAGAATCTAGAAAAATTATAACATAGATTTTTTTTTACACGATCACATGTTTATCAACTTTTTTTTTGTAAACACTTCATGAATGATATTATTTTTTGTCAATCCAAAATGATGATATTTCATTGGCATTTAAAAAAAAACTCTTATTTTATGCAATGTTTTGATTTAATTAAATATCATCTCTTTAGGTTTCACGTTGGAGAATATAACTATGATTTTCTTTTGGAAATTCTTTAAAGAGGTTTGTTTTTGTTTCCTCTGATCATCGCATTATATTTATATGTGTATGAAAGACAACTGATAAGAATGAGTTTGATGGTGATATACACAACAAAAGTGAAAGTTGTTAAACATGTGATCGTGTTAAAAAAAAGTGTCTATGCTAACATATTTTTTTATTCTATTTTACAATTAATCTATGAATTTGCTCGACAACGTAGAAAAGAATTAGGTTTGAAAATTTCTCTTTTTGAAAAAACAAATTTCTATGAAACAATAAGAAAGAAATATAGTAAAATCTAACAAAACATATACAATATTTAATGTAATCACTCATGCTACAAGATGCACCAACACCTGCAGCTTGTTGGTGCACGTGTACCAGCACCAGTAGGTTGTTGCTGGTGCAAATGTACTAGCAGCAATAGCTTGCTGCTAATGCAAGTGCACTAGCTGTTGGTGTTAGTGCTACACTAGCACTAGAATCGCACCTACCACCATCAGCACAGCAACAAAACAACTCCTGCACTTGGGTGAGCAAAACAACCCTTGCACCAGCACACATCAACCCAATCGGTCTAACTAACACAACCAAAACAACACCATACCAGCACAGTAGCAAAACAACCACATCCCAAATGCATATTCCAAAAGCATATTATGAAAATGGCAAAAGTATTGAATTGATATTGAACTAAGTCATTACATTTTGGTTAAGTTGAATAACCAACTCAAACATCCATATCTGAGTTATGCGATTCCCACCAAAATAATGCAAAAAACATATCAAACAAGCACAACCCCCCTTTCCCTCTAGTTCCCATGAGCACACATGTACAACCTCCCATCAGCACATTAGCAAAACATCCACATGGGTTAACGTATATAATCTCCCAATAAAAAACAAAACTAAAAACTAAGTACTAGAATCCTCTCATCAATCAATTTCCACAACCCATCTAGTTCCCTTTCTTCCTTTTGCAGGTCTTTTCTCTTGATTCATAATCCTTGCGCTCTTTCTAACTGGATGTGCAAGTTCAGGTTCTTCATCTTCACTTGTTATTTGATTGGAGCTCTCTGTAGGGTCATTGGTGGTGCAAGGATCACTTGATCTAGACGGAGCTTGGTCCTTCCTTAGTTGCTGTTTTGGACCAGCACCCATTGTCTTCTTCTTTGGAGCAGCACCCACAATCTTCTTCTTTGGAGCAGTTCTTGACTCTTGAGTTAGGCCTTCAGAGATAAGCACCTTCAAACTTCTCCCAAGCTACAATAACAAAACAAAACCATATTAATCATATTGTGAGCCAATTTATATACGATACTTTAAATCCATGATTCCTAAAACACTTACATGCAAAATAGTCATTCCCGTTTGTTCGTCTGTATAAAGGCCATAACCAAATTGCCTTAGCCTTTTTCCAAGAGCCCCTCTTGTTTGGTGTGGTGGCTCACTTTCAGCAACCTCATCAACTTGTGGAGTTGGTCTTATTTTCACCTAATGAAAACAAAAAAAAGTCAAAATTTCCAAAAATCATCCCTTAAAACAACATAAACTCAAACTCAAACACTAACACAACACAACTTACTCTTGTTGTTTTCCTAGTTTGTGTAATAGTCGATGAGGGGATTACCCATGCCCCTGCAAATGGATGTTTAGATGGCCCTTCAATTGGATGTTCGGCTAGCCCTACAACAACCTCAACAATCTGTGTAGTTGGTCTTGTTTTCACCTTATAAAGATAAAATAAAATCAAAACTTCCCATAAATTAATCCCACAAGACATCACAAATACAAACATAAACACAACTTATTCTTGCTTTTCTCCTATTATGTACAACAGTTGAAGAGGCCTTCTTGCCTTGGCCTACACAACTTGCCCCTACAGCTAGATGTTTAGATGGCCCTTCAATTGGATGTTCGGCTGGCCCTATAGCAACCTCAACAACCTGTGCAGTTGGTCTTGTTTTCATCTTATAAAGACAAAATAAAGTCAAAACTTCCCCTAAATTAATCCCACAAATGGCACAAACACAACTTACTCTTGTTTTTCTCCTAATATGTGAAACAAGTGAAGAGGGCTTTCTGCCTTGGCCTACACAACTTGCCCCTACAGTTGGATGTTCACCTAGGCGTACAGCTGGCCATATGCCTTGACCTACATTTGGGTCGACAGCTGGCCCTACAGATACCTCAGTAGCAACCTCAACAACATTTTGAGTTTGTCTTCTTCTCACATGATAAATAAAGATAACACAAAGTTAAAATTGGAACGACCCCAAATTTATCTTAAAAAATAATATAAACACACTTATTGGGTATTTTTTCCTAATCTGTGCAACAGTCGAGGAAGGGGCTGCCCTTTCACTTGGGCCTTCAAATGGACCTGCACTTGCATGTGCATATTGTGCATGTTGTGCATGTTGATGTTGCTTCTTCAATTCACACCCAGTCTTATTGTGGCCTTCATTCTGACAATACGAGCATTTCATCTTCACACCTCCAGGAGTCAAACTCAATTTCTAATCTCCCCCTCCTGAATTCTTTGTCTACTTTTTGGCCTTCCCATTTGCTTTTTCAATGGCAAAGGATGGGGGGCTTCTTCATTTGTTGGCTCTCAGAATTTGCTACTTCAAATAAGCTGTAACATGAATTAGTACGAAGCAAGATATGTGCTTCTCTTGTACCAAGCGTCCAAGTAATCCTTTGAATTTTCATGCTTATAGTGGATAGCACAAATGGCATGTGGACAGGGAATTCCACTCAATTGCCAGCCTCGACATGAGCACTTTCTACTCTCTAGTTTGACGACGTACTTATCACCATTCTCCATGACCTCGTATCCATCATCCCCATTCCATTCAGGATAACAGAACCTTACCTTCTCGATATTTTCATCCAATATTCGCACAATCATAGGACCATAATCTCTAGTCCACTTTGATGCATCGTCTCTTTGTTTTTGTAGCCTAGTCATTATTATCACTCAAATTTCCTCAAGCATGCTAACAATTGGTTTGCACCTGGTCTCTAAGATTCTGCCATTGAATGTCTCACTCAGATTATTCAGAACAATATCGCACTTAAACTCTTCACTAAAAAAAGGCCACACACCAATGCTTAGCTTATATTTGGAAAAGTGTATCAAAACCCTCCTTTGTCAAGTCATGCAAGGCTTGCTTGTGAATCCTAAAGTCAGCCATGTTGGTGCTCCTAGCTATGAGCCAAAATTGCTTATGGAGTTTATCCCCTTTGAACTTCTTTGCCCAATTTGTATAAATGTGTCTTGCACACATCCTATGTTCAGCATATAGCATCAACTCAGCCAGTGCTGGAAGAAGTCCCTGCAATAAGTGAAATAAAAAATATATTTGTAAGATAAAAAATGTGAATAATATTAAGGATTGTGCAGTTGGCAAAGGCATTACCTTCTGTTGGTCGCTCATGAATGCCCAACCTGCTCCATTCTTAATCTCAAGGTCTATCATTAAATTTTTTAGAAATCAAGACCAAGTGTCCTTGTTCTCTATTCTCATAATAGCCCAAGCAATGGGAAACATCTGGTTATTGGTATCCCTCCCAATGGCAGCCACCAACTCTCCCTTACATAAACCTTTCAAAAAAATCCATCAAACCCTATAATTCTTCTACAACCAGCCATAGAATCCCGTTTGCATGCATCAAAGCAAACGTAGAAGCAATCAAACTTGGTGTCACAATTAGGCAGTGGCCTCTCCACTACCTTTACATACACCCTACTACCTGAATTATGAAGCCTACACTCGCCTGCATAATCCCAAACTTAACCATACTCTTCTTTGTACTTTCCCAGCAGTGTCGTCATCAACTTTTGCTTGGCTCGTTTGCACTGATTCATTGACACATTTACCCCAACTTGCTCTTTCACCAATTGCTTTAAATGATGACTCTTTATCTCAGGCATCGCTTTGATTGTATTGAAAAAGTGCTTCGACAACTAAGAACTCATTACCCGTTTATTGTCAAATACGATCGAACAATTATACTTCTCCTCAAATGACCTAAGCTGGAATGACCCGCTATTCTTATTCAATACGCCGTAGATCTTCCATGAATAGTTAGGTTGAGGACATTTAGCTCTCACAAATTGTTTTGTATTTCTAGTAAACTCAACACTCCTTTGTTCACCAATGGAGTGCTTGATAACAGCCTCTTTAAACTAATTTGCATCAGTAAATTTCATTCCAATAGTCAAAACAGTAGAAGTATCATTTGGATTATATGAAGGAAACTTACTTTTCTTTGTACGCACGACATATTCATCTTCAGACTCATTATTCGAACTATCAACCTCCTCCTCGTCACCCCCGCTTTCTTCATAGTCGGTGGCTTCACCATCAGTTGGAGCTCTTGCAACCCTATTTACTCGTTCAGCTGTTTTATGCGATTTTCCAAAAGCGGGAACTCTTTTTTTCTTAAATTCTCGCTGCCTTTGCCTCGACTGTGCAAGTTCCTCATCATCATCGTCACTTGGAAAATTCACATTTTCCAAGGCTTCATCATCTGATGAACTAGATGCAGCAACTTCCCAGCCTAATCTAATCAAATCTTCATCATCAAAGGCTACATGCCTTGCCTCCCTCTCCTCCCTCTCATTTTCTCCTTCGTCTAAGAAAGAACAATCATCAACTTGAGTACTAGGTTCTATACTAGCTTGTACTCCTCCTATTTCAGTGCTCTCATCCTCCTCATCATCACCATAATACTCCACGTACACGGCAGCTTCCTCGCCATGAAAATAATGGTAAAATATATCTTTAATACCATTATCGTCATCAAAATGCCTTAAACCATCCTTCAAGGGCTTCCCAGGAAGACAATAATATAACTTTTCTATTTTGCAACGTAATTGTTACATTATTTCTCTTTGCAAATTAATGTAAGATGGCCAGCTTACATTGACATATACAGTACCTTTAAATCCACCTGTATATTCCCACTCATCAGAACCTATGACAAATTTCCCATGATAATTAACAATAACGGCTACAGTTTTGTCCCCATTCGCCATGCCGATTGCAACCAAGGAAAGAAAAAAATAATTATTTCTTGAGACCACATGCACAACAACATCGACTCAGCAAATTTCGCCCTCCACATGCTAGACAACTTCACGACAACTTCACATGGAGGTCCCCACATGGACAACAACATTGACTCAGGCAATTTTTTTTATTGGACAGACACCCCCACATGCATGACAACAATAGAGGTCCCCATATGGACCACAAGCCACACGGACGACCACAGTGACAACACAGAGAGAAACGCATAAAGAGAGAAACCTAGACTCCCCTAATTTCGCGCAACTCACACCAATCCCCCAATTCCAAGCCCTAATTTCACTTTTCAAGCCCTAATTTCGTTGGACTCAAACCAAGCAAGGAGACAAACCTCACTAAGTGCGAACGACAGAGAGTGACGGCCACTTAGCGAGCGACTACCATCGAGTCAGCGACTACAACCGAGTCAGCGACAAAGAGAGAAGGATAGGGACGATGAACGAGTGACTGAGATTGATCGAGAGAGGGAATTTGATCGACCGCGACAAAGAGAGCCGACCAAGTTTCTATTTTTCATTTCCTTCAAACGATGTTGTTTTTGCCCTCGTGAGGAAAACAACGTCGTTTATCCTCTTCCCAGCCACTTAAACCGAGTGACGTCGTTTATTAAGTCCACGTGGACTGGTTTTTTTAATTTTCGAATGCTATGTCACTTATTTGTTTTATTTCAAAATGCCACGTATATTTTTTGGTCAGAATATCTCACCGGTGGCACTAAAGTGATTCTTTTTCTTCGATTTTGGCATTAAAGTGAGCTCCGTACACAATTTTTGGCACTTCTTATGTACTTTTTTCCAAGGAAAAGTGATAAGATATCATCAAAGAGATGATAAACTATCGGTAGGAAGGTGATAAGCTATCACCAAAGATGTGACAAGCAATCGGCTTTTGGGTGATAAGTTATCATCAAAGGGATGATAAGTTATTGGTATTCAGATGATAAGCTATCAAGGAATGGTGATAAGTTATCGTCAAATAGGTGATAAGCTATTGAGAAATCATCAACAGGCTATCAAATTTTGGTTGATGAGTTATTGATTAATGTGTCTTATGTTGTGATATGTGGTAGTTCTATGCATGCTTTTGTGTTGTTTAAAGGATAGATTACTTTAGAAAGATTGTTGCCTCTTGGACTATCATTTTCTAGTTGAAATGAATGCATTTTTGGCATATAAATTATGATTCATGAGGTATCATGCTTGAATATCAAGTTTTAGGTGTTGGAATAATCTAGGAAGCTTGAAAAATGAAGCATGTAAAGTTAGACGAGTTAAGCATGTACGTGTGATTATTTCATTGCATTTTTACGTGTGAAAGATTGCAATGAGTTTGACGTATGAGCACGAATCATGACATGAGCACATATCATGGTTGTATTGGTTAAAAGAAAGAAAAAATGAGATTTGTATACATGATTGGTGTGCTCGTGTGATCACAAAGTATACGAACCCTCAATGGTGATTGGGGATGATGCCCGATTTTATTGACGATATTATCGGATGCCCGGCGGGGGTTCGGATGACAGATCGTAGTAGAGGCAAGATCGATTCTCCTTATGGAATGCCGTCTGTCTACAAGGGAGGTCGAGGTGGGGCAACACCTCGATCTTCCCGGAGGAGACATTGCAGTGCCTGATAGGGCGGGATGATGTCCGGTCATGCCGAAAGACTACTAACATTCAGGTTGTGCCGTGGCCTAGAGAAGTCGAGAACCGCCAACCTTCGGATTGTGCTGTGCCCGAGAGTGAGCGTAATCACTAGGTATAAAATTAGAACATGCTTGGATGTATTGCGAATGAGAATGGTGATATGTGTTCTGATTGCCTTGGCTGATGTATTGTTCATCAAATGTTATAACTGATAATATGCAGGGTATGTACCGAGGCGAGGTAAGAATGCCTGTGATTTGTTGGTTGATCGAAATTGAGTTGAGTCACTCGAACCTGTTATAGATAAAGTAAAGCAAGAATTGCTCGCTATTAATTTGTCATCGATAATAAATTGCATGTTTAGGGTATGTTCTGAGCAAATCAGCACCCTACATGAGGCTTAAGTTGTTAACTTACTGAGATTTTATCTCACTTGTTGTTGTTAACCGCTTTTCAGGACCATAAAATGGAAGGTCGACTTGTATAGTTTAGATCAAGGTGCCCTTGGCAAGAAGCAGTCCGTTGAAAATGGCATGTATATGTAAACTTCATAGGGTTAACAAGTATATAAATACAGTGTGCTTTGGTAACAATTGTAATCATGTTATTTTTCCTGTTATTCCTATGATTGTGATTGTTCGGGTGATTATTAATCGTTTCTGCTTGCGTTAATCAAAAGATAAAACAAATGGGTCGACAACGTGTCTTGGGATGTCGCATTCAAAATGACCCAAGAGAAGTGTCGGGATCATCACACGCTCGAGGGCTGGGGCGTGACAATTTGTTATAAAGAGATATGTAAAATTAGGATAGTTACCGGCACGTTGATGGTATACATGATGTTGTTGCAACTCTCGAATAAAATCGGTTAACTTAGTGCTCCAAGCTCACTCGCCGCCCATGCATATCATGTGCATATCTCTGTTTTCTTCATTAGCATGAAAAACAAGTGCGGTTTTTGTATTACAAAAGTCCATTGATCTATTACACCCGCTCTTCACTCTCCTCCAACAAGCTCCTCCCCTCCTCACAAAATCTAGTATGACCCTGCTTCTTCATTGTCCCTGGGAGACATCTAGACCGAGGTGCACGTCCCACCTTACCATGACCATGGTAGGTGCCACATTATGGTGGTAGTCGCCATCGCACTGGCCATCATTGCATTCCTCAAGGGCTCGTTCCTTCTATGGAGATGGAGACGTTGTTGCTGGTCTCCCGTACCAACAAAAGGTCAAAGGCGCTAGCAAAAGCGCCAGTTGAGACACCGGCGAAGGTCAAGCTCACGAACCAAGCATCCAATCCAGGAGGGTCATCCCCAGAGTCTAGTTAGGTTATATTTGGCATAGTTTTAATAAAATTAGTTGTCTTACGTGTTGTTTGCTATAAATAGATGTGTAAAATTAGGATAGTCACCAACACGTTGATGGAATATAGATGTTGTTGCAACTCTCAAATAAAACCGGTCAACTTAGTGCTTTGAGCTCACTCGCCGCCCGTGCATATCATGTGCATTTTTTGTGCATCTCACGTGCATATCTCTGTCGTCTTCATTAGCATAAAAAAACAAGAGTGGTTTTTGTATTACAAAAGTCCACTAATCTGTGTCACCGCCTCTCTGCTCTTCTTTAGTAAGCTCCTCCTCCTCCTCACGAAATCTAGTATGACTCTGCTTTTTCTCGTCCATGGAAGACATCTAGATTGAGGTGCATGTCCCGCCTTACCGCGACCATGGTAGGCGCTACATTACGGTGGTAGTTGCCATCGTACTGGCCATCGCCGCATTCCTTAGGGGCTTATTCCTTGTGTGGAGGTGGAGACATTGCTATCGGTCTCCCACAGCAGCGTGGGTGGAGGTACCAACTGAGGCACTAACAGAGGAACCTGAGGAGGTCAAGCTCATGGACCTAGCCTCCAATTTGGGAGGGTTGTCCTTAGACTCTAGTTAGGTTATATTTGATATAGTTTTAGTAAAATTAGTTGTCTTACGTGTGGTTTGTTGTAAATAGATGTGTAAAATTAGGATAGTCACCAACATGTGATGGTACATAGGATGTTGTCGCAACTTTCGGATAAAACCGGTCAACTTAGTGCTTAGAGCTCACCCGTCGCCTGTGCATATCACATGCATCTCCCATGCATATCTCTGTCATCTTCATTAGCATGAAAAACAAGCGTGGTTTTTGTATTACAAAAGTCCATTGATTTGTTACACCCCCTCTTCACTCTTCTTCAATAAGCTCCTCCTCCTCCTTGCAAAATTCGGTATGACCTGCTTCATCGTCCATAGGAGACATCCAGACCGAGGTGCACGTCTCGCTCTACCACGACCGTGGTAGGCGCCACATTACAATGGTAGTTCCCATCGCACTGGCCATCATCGCATTCCTCGGGGGCTTGTTCCTTCTGTGGAGGTGTAGACGTTGTTACCGGTCTCTCGCACTAGCGCGGGTAGAGGTGGCAACAAAAGCGCCAGTTGAGGCACCTAAGGAGGCCAAGCTCACGAACCTAGTGTCCAATCCAAGAGGGTCATCCCAGGAGTTTAGTTAGGTTATATTTGGTATAGTTTTAATAAAATTAGTTGTCTTGCATGTTGTTTGCTATAAATAGATGTGCAAAATTAGGATAGTCACCAACACGTCGATGGTATACAGAATGTTGTCGCAACTCTCGAATAAAACCTATCAATTTAGTGCTTCAAGCTCACTCGCCCTCCGTGCATATCATGTGCATTTTTATTGCATCTCACGTGCATATCTCTGTCGTCTTCTTTAGCATAAAAAAACAAGCGTGATTTTTGTATTACAAAAGTCCACTGATCTGTTACACCCAACTCTGCTCTTTTCCAATAAGTTCCTCCTCCTCACGAAATCCAGTATGACCTGCTTCTTCATCGTCCATGGGAGACATCCAGACCGAGGAGCATGTCTCGCCTTACCACAACCGTGGTAGACGCTACATTACGGTAGTAGTTGCCATCGCATTGGCATCGTCACATTCCTCGAGGGCTTGTTCTGTGGAGGTGGAGACGTTGCTGCCAGTCTCCCACAACAGCGCGGTGGAGGTGCCGACTGAGGCACACCGACGAAGGCCCCCTTAGGAGGTCAAGCTTACGGAACTAGCATCTAATCCGAGAGGGTCGTCCTTGTACTCTAGTTATGTTATATTTGGTATAGTTTTAGTAAAATTAGTTGTCTTACATGTTGTTTGCTATAAATAGATGTGTAAAATTAAAAGTCAAAGAGAACACAAAAACTTGAAACTTTGAAGCAGGAAAATCGATAGGGCACGGAGGAACGATTGGATAGTGAGGGAAGAGAGTTGAATCTGTTGTTAGAGCCAATGTGAAGTTGGCGAAGACTCTTTATATGAAGGAAAAAGCTTAGATGACCGTACCATTAGTTTGTAAAACGTACCGTCATCTCTTAGCCACACATTCCCTATGAGAGAGAAAGAGCCTTGTGTTTAGGGATGAAAATTTTCATTGACTTGTGTTGGAGAAAGGAAACTTTTGTTGCTAGCTTTTGATCGTCACACCGTGAGACGATCATGCTAGCAGCTCTCCAATATGAATTGCATGAGGGTTCAAGGTTCTTATGTTGAGTCTGGTTTTGGTAGTAATGGCCTTAAAATAGATCCACATCTTTCATTTGCAGAAAAAAAAACATAGAACTTGTCTCCATTTTCCCTAATGTAACTAGGAAATTGAATCATTTAAATTTACACAATTTCTACTACTTCCTTGAATAAACGCCCAAAAGATTCTCCACTTATTTGCTGGTTTCAATCCCATGTTTCCCTCTCTTGAGATGACTTCCACTCTTGCTCCATTATCCCATCGAAGTTGCTTTCTTCTTCATCTTTCGAATATAAAGATTCAAAACATGGCAGTGAGTCCTGAGGACAATGAACATAAGAATCCTGATTATTTTGACAACACTAACATCTAATTTTTTCAATTAAACTAGAAGATCACAAATTATCATCATTTGGGACAAATACCAAGCTTAATTTTTCCGTCACATATCCTTTCATATTAAAAATAAAAATGAAAAAGGAAAAAGAAGAAGAAGAGAATCTAGGAAACAGCCTGACGTATAACACTTTTCATTGTATTCAAGAAAAAGAATGCAGTTAAAGGAACCAATTAAGCAAGTTCAAGGACCGAATTAAGCAATTCAAAAAAGTGCAATAGCTGGCCCCCGATTAGGCATCACTTGGGGTCCCTTAAAGCCAATGACGACCATCAACGGCTCATTGGCGCAATGACCCCAATCGCCTCCCACATCTTCTCTTTTTCTCTGTCCCTTAGGTTTTGTTTTTTCCCTTAAAATGTTCCAATATTTTATCTTGTCAACACCTGAAAAGTAGTCAGCATTGACATGGCACTTACGAGTCAATCCATGTCAACATTTTTTTTTAATAGAAGGACCAATTTGAACAAAAAAAACAGATACTTCAAGGATCCTATTGCACAAAAGAAATAATTCAAAGAATTGATAGAACAATTTGTAAAAGTTTAGGGACTTGCAGCGTCTTTATCCAAAAGTAAATCAGAAAATTGATGGCTCAGTACCCAAAAAAACTCCAAATTTTAAGTGTTGTCGCAATTGTATCCAAAACTTTTTTTTTGTTTCATAAAAAACTCCCAACTTTTAGTTTTGTCCCAAATCTACCTGCATTACCTTTCCGTCTAAAATGGTCGTTAGTGAACCTATGTGGAAATACCATGTCATTAATGAATTTCACCTTAGTATGATGACTAAGACAAATCGTTTACAAAACAACATCTTCTTGATGAGCAATTAAGAAGAGTGAAGGCAAGAGTGATGGCAATTGAAAAGCCAAACCCTAATTTCTCATCAAGAAAACATCATTTTGTAAACGATTTGTCCTAGTCGGCTTATTGAGGTGAAATTCATTAATGATGTGGCATTTCCACGTAGGTTCACTAACGGCCAGTTTAGACATAAAGGTAACGCTGATAGATTTGGGACAAAAATAAAAGTTTGAGGTTTTTTATGAGACAAAAAAAATTATTGGATATAATTGGGACGACACTTAAAGTTTGAGGGTTTTTTTGGATATTGGGCCCAAAATTGACTTCTATCTCGAGCATGATCATTCTTTTAGTTTTGATGCAAACGCACAAATGTAAGGGTGTTAGTCTCTATTATTTAGCCAAAGCACTCTTTTGTGGAAAAGCTCATCAGTCTTAGATATCTAAACATAACAACAAAGCAGAAGAGTTTGCAAGAAAGTGGAATACATCACATGGAAAATCTGCAAACTTTGGGACTCGAAGGATGCATAAATCTCCAAGTTTTGCTTGAAGGTACTTGCTTATTGACTTACCTTCGGGCGTTGGAAATTATAAATTGTGGGAGACTAATATCTCTACCTTTTGGGGAATTAATCGCCCTGGAGTATTTGGCAATTAGTAATTGCCAGCTCATGTTGAGCCCGGAGAATAAGTCCAGTTTTTCATTGAATCTTCGTACACTGGTAATTCAAAAGTTTGAACAAGCAATGGAGCTACTCCAATGTCTCGAAGGATCGGCCTACACTTTGGAGACCTGTTCTGTCTATGACTGCCCGAGCTTGACAGCTATACCAGAATGGCTACCCAATCATACACATCTTAGATTAATTCGCTTGATCCAATGTCCCAATTTATTGTTCATGCTGAAAGGAATCCGGTCCCTTAGCACCCTAAAAGAATTGTGCATCAAATTTTGTGGTGAACTGAGCAACAGATGTGAGCCTCAAACTAGCAAAGATTGGCACAAAATCGCTCATGTTCCTCGAATCAAACTTGATTGGAAACAAGTACAATGGACAGATGATTAGGTACTCATCTATTTGCACCTCCCTTCATTTCTTCTTCGTTCTTAAATGTAATAATAACCATGTATATTGAGAGTCCCTTCTTATATATTCCTTTCCTGAGTTCCTCCCTTGACGGAAATTAGGATAAGACAATAATGCAGTATGTTCATTCATAATATTAACGACTTTAACTATATATTTCGATAACTTTTGACAAATCCCAATTTTCCAGTTTCATGTGGCATAGTGAAAGTAAAACTTGATTCCCTCCAATGAAATCTCGTTTTTTTCTTTTACTTGGAAATTGGAATCTGACATAATGTTTTGAATGTTTTACACTTTCTTTCTATGATTATTATTGCAAAAGCTGAAGATAAGAATAAATGGGAAATTTTTTTCCGCCATATATGAAGTTGAAGAACATCATTCGATTTTACTTAATCATGATAATATCATCGGTGGTCGTATTTCCAGCATAATTATTATTTATAAATGATTTCAAAGAAAAGTGTTCCTGTCATACTATACTTAAACACATAATGATTACCTATCCTGATTTTTTTTTATCAAATGGTCACTTGGGGGATCTCATTTTCCCAATACGTAAGAAAACTGCTCAAGCTTAAGGTGATAGTTAGATTGTATTTTATCAAATGAATCTGTTGTTAGTGTCCTAAAAAGGACTAGTTAAGTTCCCTAACCATATCAAAAAGAAATTGCGAAATATTTGGAATTTATGGAAGAAAATGTCCTTACTAGAAAGCCACCTACATAAGAAAATTTACAACTCCTTTGATTTCACAAAACTTTTTCGATTTTCGATTTTTCTTTTTATTAAAAGAGAAGCAGAAACAATTTTACAAGTTTAAGCTAAAAGAAAGGTTCTCTTTGTTTAATGCAACTGGAGTGCGTGCTTATGTTCCATCAAAATTGTAAAATAGGTGGTAACTCCATGTTTCATTTGGAACGAAAGATCGGAAAGATTATTTTGAGTCTATACATTTAGTTCGAAAACAATTTCCCTCATCTAAATTTGCCAATTTTTAAAATAAAAATAAAGTGCATTTTCACGACATGTTTTCATTCTCAAATGAAAAAGAAAACAAAAAAATTTGGAAACTTTGAGGAATCAAACAAGGCCTTAAATCTTTAAAATGCATTTAGCGAAGCTTTATAAGTACTTAGGGGCACTTTTCAATTTTTTATTCATGATAAATAAACCATGTCATATTGACCCAATATGATTAGTATATAGTAAATTGAAAGCTTTGCAGGTTCTCATCCAAACTTTTAGGACTTGTTTGTTTCCGACTAAGCAAAAATAAAATGTGTGTGTGTGTGTGTATTGCTTTTTCACCTAAAATTTAAAATGTTATTCAAAATTCAGAAAATTATGAGAATATTATATGTCTACTTGCCAATATTTATAAATTATGAAGGTTTGAGATGTTTTTTATTAACAAAAAGCTAAGTGTCTTTGTCAGGCTTTCAGATTGGGGCTATAAGTAGACTCTCCATTTTCATGTAACCTAACAATAGTAAATGAAGATTCACTATTCCACTACCATTAGCACACTATTAAAAAATAATGTGAACCATCAAACAGGTAAGTGCTTACCCATAATGTATACACAGCACATAAAAAGTATGGTTTCCACATGTCATATCGGATAGATGTCCCTTCGAGTTATGATAATGTTTTTTTTAAGAATTTGAGAGAACACTTATAAGTTATAAGAACCAAAGTTTCCACACATTTTTTTATACAAAACAAAAAATTCTGCATCGGATTTTATTGAAAGAAATTTTACATCCACATGAAAATTAATTTTGCTATACAATGAAAAGTATCTTGCTAAATAGAATATCTAAAAATGACAAATTCGCATGGCACCACAATAAATGCCATAATACTATCTTATGGATACTCCAATTTCATTTCCTTCATTTTTTTTTTTCTTGGGAGCGCAGGTGAACTCCCATAATCTGTTCTCCATGACATGGGCAAAGATTTGGACGTGCACTCAATTTCGAGGATGAAAACAATGGCCGTTGATATTGTACTTTTTTCTTTCTTTCCTCGAATGATTGTTGCTCTTCATGATTTTACTTGTGTTTGTATTACAAATTTCTCTATGGAGAAATTACCTTAATCGTATTGTAGGAGACGTGTTGTAGCATTATCTGTGTTTGAATTTCCTTAGAACAATATTTATCTTTCATTCAAGGAAGTGTATGATAATGATGCACCCCAGAATCTCAATTTTGGTAAATAAGAGTCGGTTACTCAATCTCATATAATTTTCCTCTAGACTATTTAGAGAGTTTTCTCGAAACATTGCCTTTGAAAAACCACATTGATTTTTCCATTTTTAATTTGTTTTGCTCCACTTCTACATAGGAAATTATTTGTTTAACCCTTTTGCCGTTAATAATACCGGATCTTATGGATATGAATGCACAGAGGCTGATTGCGTGACCAACATAAGTTTTTGTTACCTGCTCAAAGCCTGTCAGTTTGTCTCATAAGTAAATTTGTTTGAACTCATGATTATGCATGCTATAGTTCCTCTTAAGTTGAGCACCTCCTCAATCGATTTGATAACTGCACTAGAGCCCACAGAACTGCCCAAATGGGACATCATGAAGAAACGAATGAGGTCGAGGGGGCTCAGTTCGTAAATTTAGCCAAGTTGGGATCATTCGAACCTGAAATCATATTCAGCCTGAAAGTAGGAAACAAAATAATAACCATTAACTCATGTGTCCTAGAAGAATCGATGGTCGACTGCTCTGCGCCCGGCATATCGGTTCTCCAATATGTAGGCGTGCGATTTTATGATCTATGGCTAGTCTAATTCCATTTCTTAGAGCCCATGTTTCTGTAGCAAAAGCACCAGTCTTTCCTAAGGTTTTAGGGAAAAACCGGCTATCCAGTTTCCATGATGATCTCTCAGGACTCCCCTGCGCCCGGCATATCGGTTTTCCACAGACATAGGACCATCCCTATTGAGCTTTATTCAACCCCCCGGTCAGGTTTCTACCAAGTCGGATCACACGGCCCTCCCTTCTTTCGGTCCTTTCTTTTTTCCCAATGACTGCGAAAAACTTCCCTGCTTTAGACAGACAAAAAGATTTCAGTTTTGGAAGTCTATTCGAATTGTCGAAAGCAAAGTTAATTTCTGCTCGGCCAAAGGACCCAAAGCCACCTAGGAGAAGTCACTTCCCAAGGAATCTGAGGTCGTTGATACAAACCTTGCTTCGGATATAGTCATGATTCATGAATCCACCTCCTGGTGTCTTTGCTGAAGGAATAGAATTCTTTACTGTTATTACTGGTGACTTTGTCCCATCCGATCATATGCATTTTCAACTTTGATATCATCCGATCCCCAGAGAAAGTCATTTGGTCGCACACAAACTCCTGGGGAGTGCTTCGGATTGCCCGTAACAACTAGGTGCGGCGTCATTGAGAGACTAAATCTTGACTATTCTACCAGCAATGGACAAATCTCTTGGCTCTCCAACAAGCTAACTCAACACGCATTTTCTCAGTAATGAAGTTCAAAACAAGCTTCCGTCAGTCTTCCGTTGCTACGAGGAAACCCTAAAATACTCACCAAGATTTCTAGAGGCCTTACTACCCTAATGCGATTTGTACATTGATTACATCTCGTGATGCATTCACAGAGGAAGCAACACAATGGGCAAACAAGAAAAGGAGCTGATTTCCTGGGGTCGCCATGATCCCTGGTGTTGTTCCTAACTTCCTCGTGGTATGTCTCCAATATTTTTTATCCGTCTGTTCCCTAGACAGCTCGCAACATTATATCTTGAAGAACTATAATTGAAGGCTCTTACGTTCGGGGTTCAACCTCAAAATAAGATTGGCTGCTTTTGGTTTCTCCCCTAGCGCTTCAAACTGCTCGTCAAGAAGTGTGAAGTGTCCTGTGTAGCTCATCTTTGTGTTTGCCGTTTGAATGTAGCGGTTACAATCTAAGCACCAACACGGATCAGGTAATTGCTTGATGGTGGGTTAGGTGGTCTTTTTCTTTTTCTATTTGTTGGTTTACGCTTGTTTTGGGCATTGGCTCTCTTACTCTTTTTTTAGGTGGGGGGCGGCTAAGGAGTGGAGCAGGTAATTACCGAACGAACATCGATCAACAATAAACGACTAGCAATATATATTACACATTTTATAACCGTTGACCATGAATAATTAGCAGCCTACCGGGTATTATACTCAGGTCGTTACCATCATTGTCGTGGAATTCAATCATTTTATATGGGATTAATGTTAATCTGAAACGTAGACATCGAGACATTCTTGCTTAGACCGTCAAATTCTCAAGCCAAACAGCCAATCCACCTTTTTACCCCATTCCCTCCTCGGAAAAACATGGCAGAATCGCTCCTTTCTTGCATCGCAGAGGGGGTGCTTGGGAAGATAGCCTCCCGCGCCCTCCAAGAAGCCGTTGCGATTTATGGTGTCGAGGACCAGATTAGCGAGCTTAGAGAGACCTTGATTGCCATTAAGGCAGTGTTGTTAGATGCAGAGGAGCAGAAGGCGAAGAACCACAGTCTGCAAGTGTGGTTAGATCGGCTTCAACATGTATTTTACGATGCAGAGGATGTGCTCGATGAACTCGAGTGCGAAGCCTTAAGGAAGCAGGTGATGAGTCGCTACGAGGGCGTCAACGGGAAGGTACGCCGCTTCTTTTCCCTCTCTAATCCACTAATGTTCCGTGCAAAACTCAGTCATAAAGTCGAGGAGATAAGGAAGAGATTATCCAGAATTTCCACTGAGAAAGATCAATTCGATCTTAACGTGCGGAGTGCAGACACTGGTGTGCCACATACGCGATCAAGAGAGATGACTTACTCGTTCATAAACAAGTCAGAAGTCTTCGGAAGAGATCTTGATAAGAAAAAGATTATTGAGTTGTTGTTGCGGCCAGAAGATGACAAAAGCCTCTCGGTGATTCCCATTGTTGGAATTGGAGGTTTGGGCAAGACGACCGTGGCTAAATTAGTCTACAATGATGACAGTGTGAAAGAGCAATTTAAGTTGCGAATATGGGTGTGTGCGCCGGAGGACTTCGATTTGAAGAAAACTATTGAAGGAATCATTGAAGATGCAACTGGTCAAAGTTTGGGCAACTTTGATATTCAGCAATTGCAAACTCATTTGCAAAACACCATCAAAGACAAGAAATATCTACTTGTCTTGGATGACGTATGGAGCAACGACCGCCGTAAATGGAAAGAATTGAGAGATTTGCTTAGTGTAGGAGCAAGTGAAAGCAAGATCATTGTGACAACACGCAGTTCTGAAGTCGCTTCTATAATGGGTACCCATCCGGCGCATAATTTAAAAGGTATTTCTCATGAAGACTCTATGGCATTGTTCAAAAAATGGGCATTCGACGAAAAGGAAAAGGATCCTTGTCATAAACTCCTTGAAATCGGAAGTGATATTGTTGAAAAATCTCAAGGAGTGCCTCTCCTTGTGAAAACTTTGGGGAGTTTACTTTACACAAAGGACAAAGAACGGTATTGGAAACATATAAGGGATAGTGAAACATGGGGAGCTAGTGGAAGCGAAAAAGGACATCATGCCCGCACTTAAGCTTAGCTATGATCATTTACCATCTCACTTGAAACGATGTTTTTCCGTTCTATCACTTTACCCCAGAGGACATAAAATCAAGAGCACTAATTTGGCTGATTTATGGATGGCTTTTGGAATCATTAGTTCAACGAGGAACAAACTAGCATTGGAAGATGTTGGTGTTGAGTACGTCAAAGAGTTGTGGAAGAGATCTTTGATCCAAGAAGTTGAGGAGAATGAATCAATCTTAGTATTTAAAGTGCACGATCTGATCCATTCTCTTGCAATGAGTGTGGCGGAAAAGTATTGTTCTATCGTTGGCTTAGATACTGCGGAGATTTCAGAAGGAATTCGGTATGTTTCGCTCTCTAGCAGTTCGTTAAAGGGAATCTCAAACTTTGATGGAGTCCCACCTTTTCTGAGAAATCCAACATCAAAGAGGCTGCGTGCAATCAAACTTCAATTCAAAGTCGCAGATGGAGTTATTACTAAAGAGTTTTCGAAAATATGCATCTCACGGTGTCATTCCTTGCGGTATCTAGATTTGGCATTTGGTAGCTTTAAAGAGTTGCCAAGTTCCATATGCGGCTTGAAGCAATTGAGAATGTTATCTCTCCAGTATAACAAGCAGTTGAAGAAGCTTCCAGATACCATTTGTGAGCTACAGAGTTTGCTGTACTTATCTCTCGTTGGTTGCTCAGAGCTAGACCATTTGCCCAAAAATATGAAAAGGCTCGTCAGTCTTAGATATCTATACATAACAACAAAGCAGAAGAGTCTGCAAGAAAGTGGAATACAATACCTAGAAAATCTGCATCTTCTAGGACTCGAAGGATGCGAAAATCTCGAAGTTTTGTTTGAAGGTACTTGTCGACTAACTTGCCTTCGAAAGTTGGAAATTTTAGATTGTGGGAGACCGATATATGTGCCTTTTGGGGAATTAATCGCCCTAGAGTGCTTGACAATTATTAAATGTCAACTCATGTTGACCCAGGAGAATAAGTCCAATTTTTCGTTCAATCTTCGTGCACTAGTAATCCAAAAGTTCCAACAAGTAATGGAGCTACTCCAATGTCTCAAAGGATCGGCCCGCACTTTGGAGACCTTTTCTGTCTACGACTGTCTAAACTTGACGATTGTACCTGAATGGCTACCCTATCATACACATCTCAGATTAATTCGCTTGATCCGATGTCCCAACTTATCGACCATGCCACAAGGAATCCAGTCCCTTACTGCCCTAAAAGAATTGCACATTGTACAATGTGGTGAACTGAGCAAAAGATGTGAGCCTCAAACTTGCAAGGATTGGCACAAAATCGCTCACGTTCCTCGAATCAAACTTGATCGGAAACGAGTACGATGGACAGATGACTAGGTACGCATCTATTCGCACCTCCCTTCATTTCTTCTTTGTTCTTAAATGTAAGAATAGCCATATATATTGTGACTCCTCCTTACATATTTTTTTCCTGACTTCCTCGCTTGACGAAAATTAGGAGAAGAGAATAGTGTAGTATGGTCATTCGTTGCATTGACGACTTTAACTATATATTTGGACAACTTTTGACAAATCCCAATTTCTCAGTTTCATGTGGCACATTGAAAGTAAAACTTGATTCATGGAATCTCGTCTTCTCCTTTTACTTGGCAAGTGATTATTACTGCAGAGTGCTGAATCTATGGATCAATTGGAAATTGTATTCCTCCGTATATGAAGTTGAAGGACATCATACATTCATACTCAATCATGATAATATCATCGGCGGTCGTTGTTCAAATTACACTTGAACTCACTTAATGATCACCTAATTTCATTTCTCCAATGCATAAAAAAGTTGCTCTAGCTAAAGTCCATAGTTTGAATATAAGTTATCAAATGAATCTGTTGTGAGTGTCCGAAAAGGACTAGTTAGGTTCACTAACCATATCGAAAAGAAATCGTGAAAGAAATATTTGGTAATTTATTGAAGAAAATGCACTTGAGTACATACTTATATGTTTTACCAAAATTGTAAAATGGGTGGTCTTCAAAAACTCTATGTTTCATTTGGAATGAAAAGCACGGAGAATACCTAAAAGGTTATTTTGACAGAATACGTTTAATCTGAATACAGTTTCCTTCAGTTTAATTTGACAATTGTTTGTAAAAATCAAATGCAGTTTCAAGAAATTTTTATATTCTTAAATGGAAACGCAAACAAAAAATTTTAGAAACTCTGAGACACCAGATAAGGCCTTAAATTTTCGAAACGCATTCAACGAAGCTCTATAAGTATTTAAGGGCACTTTTCAATATCTTTTTTTTCGATAAATAAACCATGTCATATATGGACCCAATATTATTAATATGCAGTAAATTAAAGGCTTTGCAGTCCTCAATCAAGCATTGTTTGTCTCCCATTAAGCAAAAGTAAATAAGTAATTTTTTTCTTTTTCACTAAAATTCAAAATATTATTCAAATTTCAGAAAATAATGAGAATATTATATGCAAATCTACTTGCCGATGATTTATAATTCATGAAAGTTTCAGGTTTTTTCTATTAACAAAAAAAACCTTATTGTCTGTGTCAAAGGTGTTTAGATTAGGGCTATAGGCAGACTCTCCATTTTGATATAACCTAATAATAGTAAATTAAGATTCGTTATTTGAGTACCATTAGCACAATGTCAAAAAATAATATGAACCGTCAAACAGGTAAGCGCTTACCCATAGTGTGTAGTACACCACATATAAAAAGTATGGTTTCCACGTGTTATTTTGGATACTTGTCCCTTTGAGTAATTATATTATTTAAAAAAAAAAATCAGAACCACTACTAAGAACACCAAAATTTACCACATTTTTATACAAAACAATAACTTCTAGATCGGTTTTTATTGAAAGAAATTGTACACCCATATAAAATTCTAATTTTACTGTACAAATGAAAAGTGTCTTGGTAAATAGAATATCTAAGAATGACAAATTCGCATGGCACCACAATAATCGCCATAACACTAAGTTATAAATACTCCAAGTTCATTTTCTTTTTTTCTTCTTGTGAGCGCAGGTGAACTCCCATGATCTATTTGCCATGTCTTGTGGATCTCCGCAAAGAATTGGACGTGCACTCGGCTAATCATTCGTCAATCTCTTTCATTTTCAGGGATGAAACCATGGCCGTTGATCTTGTACCCTTTCCTTTCCTTGAATGAGTGTTGTTCTTTATGATTTGCTTGTGTTTGTATTACAGATTTCTCTATGGAGAAAATACCTTATTCGTATTGTACAAGACCAACTGGACCATTATCTATATTTGAATTTCCTTAGAACATTATTTATCTTTCATTCGTGAATGGTGTATGAGATCACGACGCATCACTGAATTTTTATTTTTGGTAAACTGGAGTCAGTTACTCGATCTTTTTAAAAGTTTCCTCTAGACTATTAAAGAGTTTCCTGGAAAAAATGCATTTGAAAAACCACATTGATTTTCCCGTTTTTAATTTGTTTCACTTCACTTCTAAATAGATAGAAGGATTATTTTTTCCTTTTTGCTGTTAAGACTGGACCTTAACAAATTGAATGAACAATATAAGCTTATGTTATCGTCTCAAAGCCTCTGTCAGTTTTAGGCTGCACATGACGACATTTCTGTTTCACAATTTCTGTTCCAGAAATTATTCTGGAACAGTCGTCATCTGCCACCATCGCTTGCCAATCGTCGCCATCTGCCGCCTGTCGTCCGGTGCCATCAAGGAAATATAAATTTTATGTTGTTATCAAACGAATTTCTATTTCAGAAATAGAAATTTTGTGTCGTTATCAAACGCGTTTCTCTGTTCAGAAATAGAAAAATTAATTTCTTTTCAGAAATTGACTTCTTGAATAGAAATTTTGTCACGCGCGCCCTTAGTCTCTCAAGTCCCAAGTACATTCGTTTAAACTCATGACTGTAGATGCTGTAGTTCCTCATAAGTTCAACACCTCCTCAATCTATTTGATAACTACACTATAGCGCACACAAATTGCCAAATTGGACATCATAAAGAAGAGAATGAGGTTGAGGGGGCCCAGAGTCCGTAAATTTAGCCAAGTTGGGATCCTTCGAAGCTGAAATCATTTTTCAGCCTGAAAGTAGGAAACAAAAAGATAACCATCAACTCATATGTCCTAGAATAACCAATGGTCGACTCGCCCCATATTAAAACCTTAATCTTATGTCCATTGCTTATAAAATATTGGAACGGTTTTCAGTATAGCCATTATGATCGCCTGCCAAAGACAAGACTACATTGGCATTCGTCGTCTCGGTTCATGATGCTCTCTTGATAACCCCAACTGTGTTTCCAATGGCGAGAAAAGAAAATGACCAAATCGATCCTTTTCGACATCCAGTTCAATATGTAGGCGCGAGAGGTTATGATCTATGGCACGTCCAGTTCCAGCTCTTAAGAGCCCGTATTTCAGTTGCAAAAGCACTAGCTTTCCCTATGTTTTTGGACAAACCGGCCATCCAATTTTCACAGAGATTGCACCATCAGTGATGAGCTTTATCCACCACCCCTGGACAGGTTTCTTCCAAGTCAGACCACGGCCCTCCCTTCATTTGGTCCGTTTATTTTTCCTAACGACTGCGAAAAACTCCCCTGCTTTAGACAGACAAAGAGATGATTTCGAAAGTCTAATCGGATTTTTGAAAGCAAAGATATTGTCGCGATCCACCTCCTAGTGTCTTTGCTGAAGGGACTGTTTAGGACATTGAGGACCCCCAAATCATGCCAAAATCTCCTTTGCAATGGGGCAAAAACGAAGGAGATGGTCTATGGTCTTAAGGGTTCTTGACCCCATCGCACACAAGTGGCAGCAACATTCACTCCGAGGGCTGTGATTATGGAATGCCGGGTCGCCACCGAAAGGGTATAGAACAAAAAAACACGGCAAGTTCCCTTCGATGAAACAATACCGACCCATTGACCATAAGGACTAAAGCATATTGTCTTGGATCATCTGCCAAAAGCGCGCACAGAACGAGCAGCCATAAGAGAAATGGATGAACATCAAATTCATACATAAAGATGCAGCCTGTAAAGATGCAGATGGGCAGAAGTCCCACTATAAGTTTGACCATCTGATCCACCTGGTGCGCAAGATGGCATGATACGAAATACAGTAATTTTGTTGCCATAGACCGAGGCAGTGACCAGAAGAGTTCCACAAGGATCAAGACATAATGCAGAGATTGGACTTGTGTGGGCTTTGGATTGTGATGTGACAACTCTGAGAAACAAAATCCTTGAGAACAGACCTGCAATTACCAGAAGCTTTTGGCATGAAGGAATTTCAAAATCTACATTTGTAATGATCGCCAAATATCTAGACACAAGTGATTTGTAACTGATTAGCAAAATATTCTACAATAATAGGACGAACTAGCTGTTAGTCAACTCAAAACAAACAATTCCTTCAAACTTCTACCCGTTTCACCCGGACATCGTCTTGAATTCGTAACTCCCAACACCTACATGTGATGGTACATGAAAGACAAAACATTTGTTAAGTTTTGCGGCATAATCAGAATGAAATAGAGTAAAGAAGAGATAGAGAGAAATTAAGATACAAGATTTTATCTTGATTCACCCTTAAACTAAGGCTACATCCAGTAGATAATTACACCTTAATTAGCACATCACACCTCTTAATTACATCACTCAATTACAAGAAAAGGAGAATACATATAAGCAGTAATTATTTATGGATCAAGCCCAAATTACCAATTAAATACGAGCTTCAACTATAAAAGCTCTCTGGTGTATGAACCACACCCCAAAAACCTTCACTGCTCCATCATGAACATGTAAAGAAAAGAAGTTTGTTGCTGGGAAAGTATTGCGGATACGAGGTGAATCACTTAAAAGATCCAAATTGGATGGACAAATAAATCGATAAGTTGCCTCTAGACAATGAAATGATCTACAACAGCGCATTCAAAATCGGTGGCCATATTTCTAGCAAAACTATAGAACTGGGTTGTATGAAAAAGTATATGGAGAAGTAATCAAAATGACTTTCAAAAACAGATCAATCAAAGGAAGTGATATACCAACTAGAAACAATCCCATTTCCAAACAAGGAATTTGCAATGCTCAAATCAAATGCAAAAGTAAAGTTTACCGCCAAATTAAAAGACCAAATATAGCCCTCATTTGCATGCAGGCAGCCACGAACAAAATTTGTTAAGACTAATAGACTGTTTCACGGGACATGAACGATTTGAAAAATATTTTCTTAAAAATGATCGATTGTATCGCTTGAAATAATTGATCGATGAAAAATGCTTTCATTATTGATAGTAACTTATGTTTAATCATTTTCGTAAATGATGAAATATTCATTTTGATAAGCGATATAAACAATTATATTTAAAAAAATATTTTCTAAATCATTCATTCTTTGCTAAACAAACGCGCCATAAGCAAGCAACTCACCACATCGGAACAGATTAAAATATCGATCATATACAAGCTCCAAGTAAGTATGAGAAGACTCGTATATACGAATAAAGTAATACGATTCTAGAAAATTCTAAAACCTAACGGCAACTTGAAGAACAAAAATCAATTGGACCACCTAAGGAGTTTTGGTTTCATAATTACCGAGAATACTAAAATGGCCCATGGCAGGAGAAATGAATGCAGTTCGGGTCTAGAAACGGCAAAAAGATATATGGTTTGCCCAAAATGGAAAAGACGTGGGATGGAGAGCTCTCTGACTTTCAACCTCTTTCCATGCATACTCACCTGTCCATCCCTGCACGTCTGCACGTTTCCCATCCTGTGTCTCTCTCTCTCAGAGCTCCTTCATCTCCGTCTCTCCCTCTACCTCCGCTCCCGGTGAAGTTCGACCGGGGAGATACGACACCTCCACCATCTCCCAAACCGGAAACCGACGAGATGACGGATCTTTGGGAAGAAGAGCGGAATTCGCTTTGGTGAAGTTGGTCGTCGGGTAAGTTAGAGACGACGGTAGAAAGGGTTGGGGGAATATCTGACCACTTCTGCTGCAGATCATGCCAATTTACTCGTCCAAGTAGAGGTCATGCCCTACCCCTCCTTCACAAAGATCGGCACTTTTGTCTTGAAGAGATATCACAGGAGTGCCTTTGGAATGACTGGTATTCCAATAACAGAGGGTGGGAGAGAGACAGAGAGAGAGAACGATGATGAGGAAGGCGCTCCTGTGATATCTGTTCAGGAGAAAAGTGCCGATCTTTGTGAGGAGGAGTTGAGCATCACCTCTACATGGATGAGGAAATTGGCATGATTTGCAGCAGGTGTGGTCGGGTAACCTCGAGATCTGATATGTTCTCCCAACCTTCCTACTGTCGTCTGTAAGTTAACTGGGTTGCAGTTCCCGAGAGGTTCAGGTCAGGTTTTGGCTCTTGGGGCTGTGGTCATCGAGTTTTCTGCGGCGGCATAGGGTCCGTTCATTTATCATGGCCAGATTATTGCCTGCTCTGTATTCCAAACTGCATACTGCTTTATTTCTGGTTATTTGGGGCTACTTCTTGTGCAATGTGAAATCACAGAGATCGCTAGCTAATTGTCTGAACTTTTAGACGGTTTCTTCAGTTATTAGCGTGGTAAAATTGGTGTAAGATTATTATTTAGAGAGGTGATGGCTGTCGGTGATGTTGCTACTGGGGAATATTCATTTAGTGGGGAGGACAGGTTTATTGAGGATTTTTCGGATGAAAGGCTTTTTTTTTTTTTTTTTTCAGTGTTTATTGGCTTTTACTTGGTTTTCTGGTCATGAAAGTGCATAACTTTGACTTCTCTTGATGGTGGAAAATGGATTTTTATTGAGTATGCACGCGCATATCTGGAGGAAAATGGAGAACTTATCCCCAAACTCACCACTATGTTTCACAGTGACTGCAATTTTATCTAGAAAACTCAAATGGAATACAGGAATGTGGCAATCTTTGGTTCTCAGGGTCAATTGAGCCCTGATTCGCTGTTTTCTTAGACTTTTAAGTTTTAACATGTCTATGGGGCGGGAGTTTGGTACTTATTGTGCCCTTCTACTTCACTGCCTTGAACTCACAGTGACAAGATCTAGTTGGGTCTTGGGATTTGTAATGCTTGTTAAAAGGGAGCCTTTTGTTTCCTCTTCCATCTGTGGTTACAGCAATATCTGGTTGTCAATCGACCTATATTTCCCAGTCCCTGATGTTACCACTATAGTTGCTTTGAAGATTCCATATGGAAAGCTTTAAATCTTACTAATGCAAGCATTGGGTTTCGATTATAACATATTACATTGTGGAGACACTGCTAACCGAAGCTTGCTTATGCAGACTTAAATCGTACTTTTGTGTCTGGTGAATGCAGGAGCCTCCTCTTCTGTATTAACTCCATGGATGATCTCATGAGCAGACTCTACATGCATGTGGCCTGCTTAATCTGCTTTTAGAAACTGATTAAGACAGGCCTTCTGTCACGTCTTTATCTATCGACCCTTCTTAATGGCTCTAGATTGCTTTTACCAAATAGATGCGCTTTTGACCTGCTGACTTCATGAGTGCCTTACGTAATTGACAATTGATGTTGTGCTTTTGTTTGTTAATGCAGTTGATTAGTGCATAAGTATTAAACTCTATCTTGCAGATGCAACAAGTCATTCGCCATATGTTTCCATTTGGCAGGGGGCTTTGTCATGCTTACTGGGCGCCAAATTTTGGGTTTTCTACATCGTAATGGACAAGGTGTTCTCTTTTGTGCTGAGAAGATCAGGGTTTGACATTCAAATGCGTGCAGCGTCATTCACTGGTGGGCTTGTGGGAAATTTATCACCTTTTGCAGTACTTCCACTGGTAATTTCTTTAAATTTGCAATTTTCTGGTACTTACAAGCTCTGCCAATCTAAAACCTCACGTATCATATTAAGTCAAGTCACTTTGTTGATTTGTAATTTCCCAGTGATGTGCTAAGCAGTTCAACTGATTCCTTAATTTCTCTGTATAATCACATTGTGGCAGAGAGATGACCAAATGTCATATTCTTTATTTCATGTCTCCCACACTTGTACGCTTGGGACTGCAATCTTTGACAAAAGTATGATGCACTTAGCACACATTGTGGGGACTGGAGTCATTGACCTTTTGAGTTTTGAGATGTCCTGTAATTTTCCCTGTAGCATTGCCATCCGATATTTGCATGTATGTGTTGACTACAGATCACCCCCTTGACAACCTTTATCATGGTCCTGCTAGTCTTGTCTCCTTGTCCTATCAAGGCCTGGAGAAATCCCCAACCAAAGGATGCTGCAAGATGGATTGCATATGCCCACACAAGCAGATTCCTGTTTGGGTGGCAAGTTCATGAAAAAGCATCTCTCCATTTTGTCATTGCCCTAGCGCTCACTGCAGTGCAAATTCCGGGAGATGCAAAGCACTATTTCTGGCTATCAATAGGTATGCTCTGCAGGATACTTTTGCATTGCCTAATCAAATTATTCAGCTTATGTCCAGTCTTGTAGATTCTCCTTTGGTACCATGTATACCGCATAGTGTGCTTGTTGCTGGTCGCTATTATAGCCTTATTTGGTTTGATGGGTTAAATTTCAGCTTTCAATCTTTTTGTGTGTGTGCTTGTGCTCGCGCGCACTTGTGTTTGAGGAAGGAAGGATGATTCTAGACTTTGTCAAAACCCTGTCTGTGGCTGTCTTATTGCTAGTCTTCATGGTGTAAAACAAGTTCTCAATCAACTTTAGGTTATGGAGCCAAGTATATCTGGTGCGCGTATTCCACATTCTGGCCATTTATTAATTACTTATTCTCTTGAAGAAGAAGAAGAGGAAAGGCAATACAAGCCTAGAAGAACAATTTAAAAATGAGCATTGAGAGAAGTTCCTGGCTAATGTCTGAGATTGTTCTTTAGTATCCTTATTATTGTGCATAATACTTGATACATACATTCATACATACATACATACTTTTTAATGTGCATATTTGAGGATTCAAAGCTGGATACTGTTCATATCATTGCAAGAAAACTTGTTAGAACATGAACCAAACTGTTGGACAGTGAATCCATGTACTGTGATACGTATTTATTTTTATTTCCCTCCAATTTTAGTATCTAGAAGCTTTAGACAATGTGGATAGTTAACCTAGATGGGCCAATACTGTTATTATGTCAATTTCGCATCCATCAAGCTTGTGCAGTGTTTTTATCGCTCTCCACTGAATGATTTCCGTTAGTCATGGCATGTACCATCCGGTTGAGATATTGTATTGCATTCGAGTTTGCAAGCCCTAAAATGTCAAATTTCTTCAACTTCTGCGTCAATTGCGAGTAACCCTTTGTTCCAGAGTTCAAGTACTTTTGGATGTCAACAAAGGATAGACATATCTAATGTCTTTTATTAGTTACTTAAACCTCTCAAATGCTCTGTTCTAACATTCTTGTGGCTTTGCCGTGCACTATCCTGCTGGTCACTCTTCCCACTTCTATATGAAGCCCAAGAGAATCCCATCAAACTGTTGATGCTGCTACCGCATTTGATGTCGATGTTCCTAGGCTTCTCTGCGCTATTCGACGGGAGTGCGAGAGTGAAAGCAATTGGTCCTGAGTCGAGAAAAGGAGATCGATTCGGACGGAAGAGAAGCTCGGGTCTGGCCGAGAACGGAGGGTTTACCATTGGTTAGATCAAGAAGGGTTATTTGTTCGCTATTTTACCTGTCGAGTTATGGGGTTAGTTCTTGCATCCTTACATCATCTGCAATGAGCTTCCTTTTGTGCCCCCAATGATGATGTCCGTATATTGTGCATTCGGCATCATTTACTCGTGGATTCGGCGATTGAGATTGATTATCAGATATTCTAATTGGTAGCATGAATTCTTCCAAATTTCGTGTTTTTTTCTTGTTTTGTGAGGAACTCTTTGTTGTATCAATCTTGACTGCTGGGTATTCCTGCAAGGGATGAATCAGCAAAAACCCACCACTTCGATTTGTGGCTTCGTTATCTGTTTAGAAAGTCAGCGACTTCTCTATGAAATTGCTTGTGCATCTAGTGAATGTGACATGACGTTATTTTGTTTCAAGAAAATTGTTCAAGAATTGGCTAATCAAGGGAATTTTATTTATTTATTTATTTATTTGTCTTTTTTTTTTTTACATTCAGTTAAGGAGATATTCATCGGTCAAAAATTATGATAACCTTCTTACAATAATTCAACAACTTAAGGATGGGCTTCAAAAAACATCAAGTCTTGACGAGTATGTTTCATGCGATTAACTTGGATTCTCTAATTTTGACAACGTAATAACTATTTAACTTCGCAAAAAAGATTGAATTCTCTCTTCGCAGATTTCTTCATTCCATGAGAAGAGCTTAATTTGGAGCGAAGCACAATCACACTAATAACTGTGAACATGAGTGTGATATTAATCTCCATTTTTTAGTCTCATTTAAAGTAAAATACACTAATGACGCGATCAACTTAATCTAAACGTAATGGAAATCTGTGCAACTTTCTGAAACAGGTTCAAGAAAAAAAAAATAGCTCATAAATTTAATGCTTTTAGAAGAAATGACAGATGGAAATTGATAAAGAATATCAAAAGTTTACGAATTGAAAATACCGAAATAATAAGTAACTTAAATGAAAGTTGGCAACTCAAAACTAATTGGTAATTTCGGAAAAAAGTTGATAAGTCACTTAAATGAGAATTGGTAATTCATATAAGAGTTGGTAAATTTAATGCAGTGGTAAGGAACGCAAATCGACGGTATAGTGGGATGATAATTAATAGGAGATGGAAGTTTCCAGTTTCCAATACTATTCCAACAGTCCCTGACCTTCAAATCCAGATTTTCCCGCCAAAGAGGTCACTGAATTAAATGTCGAATAGGACCACACCTGGTCCAATTCACATCCCACAAATCGGGCAAGTCTCGTATCCAGGCTTGCTCTTTCTAGGCCCGTATTTCTTCTGTCCGACATCTAATTCTCGTGATTTTTTTTGCCGTCGGAACTTTCACATCAAGAGCTTTCCAACAAACCCAATATTGTTAGGAACCGGAGCTAAGGCTCGGGTGTATGAATAGGACATTGTTTTGGTGATTTATCAATTAAAAAAAAAATCATCATTTACTATTATGGAGGTGGCTGGAAAGTTTCGTTTGATTCCGAAACCTTTGGACACAGTTTTGCTCTTTAAGACTTTCTTTTGGACATTGGAAGGTTTGGTCGAAATTTCACCAATGATTACTTGCTCGTCCGACATCCAATTAACCTGATTTTTGTTGGGTTAAATGCTTGTGATCCCAATTTCAGGATGTGCAATCATAATCAAGATATCGCAAATGTCCCGACATAGCGAAAAACAGGTGACTAGTCCCCAAGTTTTGAAAATTGACTGTTGAATTCGAGTGGCAATACGGATGTCAAAAATTTTATTTTGAAAAGTGCAACTCATTTTTTAGGTTTAAAATGTGTTCGGACCTTGTATCTTGTTGATCCACCTTTAGTCATCTTAGTCAACCTACTTAATGATTTGTATTTTTTACGTGACACGGCCAGCGATGATGTAGACAATTTTTTATCTTTTAATATCGATTTTTTTATTTTTCTTTTCTTTTCTTTTCTTTTTTTGTTTCCCACTACAGCCGGCAAGGTCACGGGCAAAGGCGACCTCTCCCAGATATGCGTCCTAAGCTATCAAAATGGCTACCGGATTCAAGCCGTCCCTAAAGACTTCAAATTGGTCCGTGTCCTGAGTTATCGTCCATATCGTAGGGAGTGTGTCGCCTCGCTTCAAATCAGAAAGTCAGGTATACCGTATAGTAGTATGTTGAGTCGGCGATGTTAGCCTGAGGCTGGCGAGGATTGGCCTGAGATCACTCACGTCCCGGTAATAGAACTCGACAACGGAGTTGTTCAGTCGAATGATTGTCCTGGTAAGAGAACTCAACAGCGGAGTTGTTCAGTCGAATGATTATCACGCGCAAGACCGATCTTATTCAATCTCAATTACAGCGTGATACGTTCTGTCACTCTTACCGTTCATCGTTGTATGCGTAATGCAGACAAAGACAGAAATCTTCGTGCAGTTACGACCTTATGCTTGTCCATGAACAACAGGAAAGCTTACTCAAGTCTTTTAAGCATCCTCGCATGAGCAAAGCGCAAGTCCGGGTCATGCTGGATAACACAATGTCGAGTCGCTAATTCAAGAAAACTCGGAATGAAATCGACATTTTCGACATCTTCAATCCGAAGCCTCCCATGAGAAGCGCGCAGAGTTCGACTCCGAATAAGCTAATAGCCCTCTTCAAGGTCAGAAAAAACTCCCATTGAAAGTGTATATATGATTTGTATAGAAGCAAAGAACTCAACACAGTTCCAACTAGAGACATCAAAATTACATTTGGAGGACCACTATAAAAGATGAAGCTCAGTAAAAACTGATGCCTTCTAGGCAATTTTTTTCCACTACTGGTGGATGTTATCAACTATGAGCTCCACATCTGATCATCTCGTTGAAGGATGATGAGTGTTGCAGTGAACTTGCCACATACCTCACAAACGACATTTTCCAGCAGAGGCATCGCACGTCCACAGATTACCAATTCTGGACCGTAGATCCCAGGGCGTTATAAGTTTGAGATGATTAGTTCTGTTTTATCTCTTGAAGCATTTCCACGACCTTCTTCATCTTCGGACGTTTCGCTGGGATGCTATCGGTGCAGAGCAATGCGATCTTCAAAGCTGCCAGCATCTCCTTTCTCCATGTGAAGCTGACTGTGCTGAGCCTCGCGTCGAGAATTTGCTCCGGGGTCTCCCCTCTTGCAGGAGCACTGTGAACCCACTTCACCAAATCCACCCCTTCATCGAATACCTCGTCCACCGGCATCCTTGATGTGAGGATCTCAAGCAAAATTACCCCGAAACTAAACACATTTCCAGGTGCAGTGACTTGCATCGTATATGCATACTCTGAGCATTGTAGTGAACAGTAAGCAGACAACATGGAGATAGTTCAAAAGGGGGGCTAGACAATGCATGCCTCACGAGCAAGAAAAATTTTCAGAAGGAAACACCAGACATCATTAATGTATTCACGGAAACATACCTGGAGGAATATACCCAAAGGATCCTGCAACTGCGCTAATACTTGCGGTGCCTCTAGAAGGATCTAAGAGCTTTGATATCTCAACCTCTCCAACCACGGCACTGAAATTTGCATCTAAGAATACATTTCCTGAAGATATATCGAGGTGAATCACAGCAACATGATGAAGGAAAGCCAGACCCTCAGCTACACCAATAGCAATTGATAGTCTTTGAGGCCAGTCGGGTTCGTACTCGGGTTTCTTGGTATATTCATGCAGTAACTGCACTAAAGTCCCATTTGGTAAGTAGTGATGCAACAAAAGGGCAACATCTTCATAAATCACAAACCCAATGGGCTGCATTAGGTTATCATGACAGAGTCTGCTAAGCCTTTCTAGCTCTCTAATCATCTTGTTTTGATGATGAATTATGGATTGATCAACAGATTTCAGTCTCTTAACCAACAGAATCAGCCCCGAAGGCATAATTGCCTTATAAACTGTGCTGAAAGTACCGCTACTGAGCTTATTGGCATCTTTCATTGTGGCTTTGACGACAGCATCAAGATCTATGGCCTGTTTGAGGTTATCAACAAAGACATTCCCCGCCACTATTGTTGGGAGATCACTGGTTTCATTCTCTGGAACCCCTGCAGCTTTAGCCACCTTTTCTTGCCTCTCCCTCATCATAAATAAAAGAACAACTATGGTAACAGACACGAAAACTGCCAAACCAGAGCCAATAACGGCTAGTATGACTCTGTAAGAAACCCTGTGATGATAACCGTCATGGTCAGGCCCCCTAGAGCTTCCACATGACAAGGTCAATGGCTCTCCACAAAGCCCTTTGTTTCCAAGAAAGCTTGAATTGGAACTCTTCTGGAAAGGCGCAAAATTAGGTACTGGGCCGGTGAGAAGATTATTTGAGAAATTTACCTCTATCAAGCTCAACATTCCCCTATAATCAGGCGGGATGGCGCCAGAGAGCTGATTGTTGGAGACATCTAGAGAGACAAGCTTGTCCAGTTTCCCTAGCTCAGGGGGAAGTGGGCCATGAAGATGATTAAAGCTTAAATTCAGAGATATCTGTAAGTTCTTGAGGTGACCGATCTCAGGAGGAATGCTGCCGGTCAAATAATTGCTACCGATATGCAACTGAAGCAGCTTCACGCAATTTCCAATCTCATGAGGTATCTCTCCCTTTATAGAATTCTGACCTAGAAGTAAGTACTGCAACCTTGACACGTTGCAAATTTCCATAGGAATGGTGCCATTAAATCTATTGTTACTAAGATCGAGCTTGTTGAGATTCTTGCATGCAAGAATCGACAAGGGAATATCACCGAAGAGATTGTTACCGGAAAGAATCAATTCCTGCAAATTCCCAAGAATTCCGAGCTGCGTGGGGACTGATCCTGTAAAACCATTACCGGCTAAATTTAGGAGGGTAAGATTTTTGCATTGAGCAAAGTCGGAAACAATCTCGCCAGATAGATTGTTGTCGTCTGCTTCAAAATAGGTAAGGCTGCTCACATTTCCAATCGTCCATGGAACGGTTCCTACGAGATTGTTATTCCCAATCCGAACATTCGACAAGCTATTGCAGTTACCAATATCTTCAGGAATATCCCCGCTCAGTTGGTTTTGGGTGAGAACTAAAATTTCCAACTTCCCCATCGCAAATATGCTTTCGGGAATTGATCCTTCAAGCTGGTTCGAGTGAAGGTTCAGCCATTGAAGTTCACAAACCGCACCAAGATTGTCCGGAATCTTTCCTCCTAGTTCGTTCTCATAAGCCGAGAAAACCCTCAAACTGCTCAAGTTACCCACCCAAGACGGTATTGAACCATTCAACTGATTACTAGACACCTGAAGATCCTCGAGCTTCACCAAGCTCTCTAGTTCATCAGGAATTTCCCCAGTGAGCAAGTTATTGGAGAGGTTTAGTGCTCTAAGATTCCTGAGACCACCCATCTCCTTCGGAATCGACCCACCAAACTTATTCGAGGACAAATCAAGAAATTCAAGCTCAGACAAGTTACCAAAACCCGGAGGGATCAAACCATGGAAGTTATTACCGGAAAGGTCAAGCCTTTTGAGTGCTCTCAGATCAGAGATGAGGGTGACATTACCTCTGAGGAATCGATGAGAGAGGTCAAGCTTTTCCACAGTGGAATTGCTCAGGTCACAGCCAATGCCAGGCCAAGAGCAGAAATCAGAGCCGTTGAAGCCCCATCCTGGTATTGCAAGCTCCTCATTGATGGCCAACAGCGTAGCTTCATTACTGAGCTGAGCACACCCAACAAGCTCCAAATTTGACAAAACCCCTGCTATTAAAAGAGTGAAAAGGCGCAAAAACGTTGCCATTTTAGCCTATCGCCCCCTCTTCACTTGCATTTCCTCCGAAAGCAACCCTTATATTGTTAGAAACGAAACCCACTTCTGCTTTAGACTGGTTTTTTCTTTTTGGGGCTCTCTCTCTCTCTCTCTCTCTCTCTCTCTCTCTCACCCTCTTCCCTTCTCGACAAGAACGCTCACATCTTCATAAATCCACCAGAAAGGACGAAACCCATTTCAAGATTTCTTCGCTAGGAGTGACCATGTCCCCCTAAAGCCCTTCCCGATTAGTTCTCGATTTCAACTCTGTCGACGCCGGGACCTTTCGAAGAGGTGAAAAGCTGCCGACGACAAGATGCGAACTTGATGTGAAACCGGCGGCCCCATTCAGACGCAGAACAACAATAATACGAACGCTAGAGAACAAGGGGCGAGCTAACCGAAGAACGAAGGCGAGACCCAAAAGCAGCAGCAGGGGGCAGAGCTCACAGAACGTGGGTGGTGGGCAGAGGAGGAGTGCCCATCCCGCTCCGCTCAAATCAGCGCACAGAATCGAACGAGAAAACGACTTCCAGATTGAGACTCGCTCATCAGAGCAGCGCAAACGTGGAAGACGCGAGGGAAGTGAAAAGGCACAGAGAGAGAGAGACAGAGAGAGAGAGAGCAGCGAGTACAGAGGACAATCGTCTCACGGGCCAGGTGTTTCTCTGTCTCTCCAACAGAGAGAAAGAGAGAGAGAGAGAGAGAGAGAGAGAGAGAGAGTTTTATTGCTGTGCTTACGTCCTGTCACGAGAAATGCGGAGCCTGTGTGACTACTCTCTTCTTTTTTTTCTTCTTTTTTTTCTAACAAGTGGTGCACGAGAGAACCCAGCAGCAAAGGGAAGGAGGAAGGTACAACGTCAGGGGCTTTGCTTTCGCTGTTCGAAAGTCTGGGGGGATTCCATGTTTTCGATTAATGTTTTTCCCTCTCTCTCTCTCTCGCTTTCGTTCGTTCGTTCGTTCGTTCGCTCATCATCTCGTTTTCCACATTGAGTTCCCCAGCGGGCTTTTTACCAGTTCTTCCTCACAAAGATAACATTAAAAACTCTTCTCCTCAAGTGCTACGAGAGATATTTGTCGATGTCTGTCGACAATCAACATCAAGGAAGCATGGCATCAGCCAAGGCCGTGACCATTGAGATAGTGCTTTAAAAAGCCTTGCTTGTCGCTGCGGTCTGTTTCGTGCGATCGGCGTGATACTTTCGATCGTCTTTTATTGTTTGATTGAGCTGATGCTTCAGTTGAGAATGAATGCGGAAGATTATAATTGAGAAATTTATGTGTAATTCGATATATAATAATAAAGAGTACATCAGTCTAACTTATCGGCCTAATTTACAGGCTTTACGAGCAAACCATTGAGGCATCATGTAACAATCAAGGTATGCACAATCAAAGGGAGATATGCAATCTCGAGAGATACATAAAATCAACAAGATTATCAAATCAAATCAAATCCCTAATTATCACTAACGACTCGATTAAAAGTAAGCTATGAAGGTCGAGACAAGAGGATCCGTAAAAAGAGAACGACTCTTCTGCGTCTCGCTCTCGAAAGACTCCTACGACCCAATATCATATTTGAAAGCCTCACTCATGCTTTTGAGAAGCATAGATGGCTTAACAAGCAATTGATCAACGCCTTAATCTTCGGCAATTTGTTTTTGGTTCTTTTCCGGCTTATCATTACGCAGAGCTCATGTACTATAATCTTCATGGCATTTATCGGGCGTATAGTTACAGCATGTGCGATTTTGCAAGTGTGTCCAACATTTCGTTTGCATGCCTGCCGGAGATATTTCGAGTCAACTTCTAACTTACTAGACTATACTTGCCTTTTCGGTCTGATCCAAAATAACGCTCTCCACTCAAGAATTTGGGAATTCATAGAGAACTATTGTCAAGCCCCAAGGGGTTGTCACGTCACGAGTAATAATGAAAACGTAGAACTAAACGTGAAACTTAAATCCTCACTTTTTTTTTTGCATGTTGTACTTGAAGAAGAGCTCACCCCGTATTTTATTCTCCATTTATTCTACTTAGTTTCCCTTGCTGCTTGAAGAAAAAAAAGGTCGAAATCTCCTTAATGTGAGATCTTATATAACTTACTACCATAAATATAGTGTTCTCACTCTAATAAAACCTTATTTATTATAGATGATACATTAGGTTTAAGAGGTTCTTGACGAGGCAAACTGGAAAAAGAATGTAAAGCCTTTGCATCGTTGTGCCACGCAGGCATGGGACATTACGATGTGGATCGTCGAGCTAGGCACGGTCGAAGGAGGATAGGACTCGCACGCAGCATCAAGAGCTATGCAGCGAGGCCAGGAGTAGCAAGCCCTATCCCATCCTACTACGCGCAATTGAAAAGGTAAGAGTAAGAACACAAAACAAGACAATATCTACATCATTAACTCGATAACTAGGAACACCGTTATAACTAATCACAATCAAACGATAATGATAGATATACTAGCTCGCAGGAATCAATATATGATGTTGTATTAGTATTCCAATCCCTTGCTCTCCCATAAGTAGGTTTATCTTTGGCAATCATGGCCAAAGTTCATCTCAATCTTTTTAATCACAAGGAAGCTCTAAAGTCATTTAGAAAAAAAAAACAATTTGTCATGAAAACGCTAGCCTTTCTTCATCCCTTGGGCTACTTTAAAAATATCTAAATGGGTAAAGACATTCAAAAAAACAAACATGTCCCTGCAAAAATAATAACGCAAACCTAGGATTCTCTCAGGTGGGTCTACCATGTTCATTATTCCCCAGTGGACGCTTGCCTTTGCGGTCTTCGAATAACACAGAATATCTCTTCTCTCGATTTTCACCATCGTAAATAATTACTGAATAAGATTTTTTTTTCCTTCGTTAATACCTCATATGCACCCAACAAGAATTTATCACGTCACTTTACTATTGTCCAAATTAATTAATGCGACAAATTAACCAATATTCGCTCCTCCGAAATTGACGATTTTAAAATGATTTTGAAATGGCGGACAATCACAAGATGTCCTAAAAAAATTACTATGGTCGTCCTTCTCTATACTATAAATTTGCTGAGAAGTAATAAATCAAATAGTTCATAGAAAATTGGGTCCTAAAAAAAATTACATCAGGCGCACATGACAGGGAGAAACATAACCAAGAAAGAGGCCACACATCATAAAACAAATCATTAATTGATTTTTTAAAATTTTCGTCTTTTAAGTCTGAATATTCTCCGTAGAATAAAGTTTTTTTTTTTTCTCCTGTGCGGGCATTTTGTTTTTAGTGGAGAATATTATATTTTTTCTGTACCATTTTAAAAATTCTTCGCCGAAAGACAAAATCCCCCCATGAAAAAGATAATTGTACACATAATTGCTGTGAATCATTTCATGTGGAGCATGGGACCCTTTTGCCCAAATTTTTTCAGATACCATATGCTATAAAGATAAATAATTTTTTTGACTATGCACAAAACTTTAGTACCAAAAAAAAAAAGGGAGCATGGACAACATCATTGTCCCAATAGATGCCCTAGCAACTTTCTGGTCATCATAAGCGGATATGCAGTGCCCCAATATACTGCCACTTTCCACGTGGGGCCCCATCCCAAATCCCACAAAATAATGATTGCACCGGTGCCCTAAAGTCCATTTCAACCAATGTTTCCTAATTTTATATTTTATTGAATGATAATGATACTTTTTTATTATTTTTTTATTTTGGTGTTGTGTTTAATGATTAATGTTTGAATGAGCAACCGAGACTTTACTTGAAAAGTTCCGATGACGATGGACGTGGTCTGGGGCGGGAATTTCGCAGCTATAATGGATCTTCGGCTCGCGTGCCTAGACCAACTTCGAGCAATTTCTATTGCTTGCACTACTATTGGTGGGCCACGCCTTATCAAACCCTCTTTTATTTTTATAATAAATGCATTTATTAGAATGTTAATTAATTCGATGTGACATGTGTATTTTAAAAATGTTGAGTGACCAATGCGGACAAGAGATTCTAAGCTTTGGAAGGTGGCGAAATCAGAATTTTAAACTGAATTTTCGAGTATCTAACTTTTTTGTTGAAGTTCTAGCTAATACCTAAGAATCCGCAATGGAGTTAATATCATTTTCTTTTTATTTGGTTGCGAGCAGAGAAGAAACTAAAAGTTGTGGAGTCTTTTCCGCTCAAGGGGTGAATGGTATTTGAGAGTCAAGATTTAGCTAAATCACAAATATTGTCCCCACATTAGCCCCGCACTTTGCATGAAGTTACACGTCCATCGGAACCCTAGTCTCGGCCTCCTCTTTTCTCTCCGTATTCGCGGTGCTACTGCAGCGGTAACATGCAAGTGTGGCACCGAAAACAGAATCGGAGGTTTGTTGCTAATGCTAGAACTATTGCTATTCCATCTCTCTCTATCGTGGTTGAGCAAGTGAGAGTCGGCGAGAAGGTGAGAGAAGAGAAGCAGAGCCAACAAAGATGGCAACTGTGGTTGAAGCGATCGTCGTGGCTAAAAGCGATGGTTGCATATTTAATTGGGGATTAGGGTTTTTGTTGTCATAGGAATTAGGGCTTATTATGATGGTAGAAGAGTTAGATTAATTGGGAGCATTGATCTTCAAAAATATTATCTCTCATCTAATTAATCTAATTAAAGAATTATAAATGATCATCAAATTTGACCTTTAAATAAGGAGGGTCTTAGTTTTGTATATAGATACATATCAAGTTCTCGTACCCTCTAATATCATATCACCAAACAACAGAAGAGGTGTTCCTTAGTAACATAAATTTGAATTGAGAAGTTAGGATCGAGGCATCAAAAATGAATGACAGCTGAACAAAAGCATAAGGCCATGGCTCAATTGGGGTAGACAATGAATCAAAATTGACGCCTTATATATTTTCTTGCCGACGAAAACGTCCAAAATAAAATACTTTACTAATCTTATGGAAAAAGTGAGGGGCGATCCAAAATCCGAATGGATGGCCCAAACGTAAAATCATTTGCACTTTGCCTGGTGTAGAAAATCAAATATTCGACGTGGGTCTCATCTAGCTAGACTCGCATCCCCGTTCGTTAATATCCACTAAGCCAACACCATGGAAATGATTCCCAACAAATTTATAAAGCTTGCAATTTTCATGTTGTAAAATAGGTGCACAATCACCTAGTTCCTAACTAGACGTGACAATACGGAATTAATGGCTCTCAAATCAATCATGTACTCATTCAAGAAAAGGGAAAGCTTTAAATCTCTGAACAAGCGAGTGTGTCATTCTTATTCAAGTGAAACGGTAAGGAAAATAAAATTGATTTATAAAATTAATTTGTATCTAATTGATAAGGCAAATTTTAAGTCAATATCCTATCCAGATAATAGGTCATATGTAAGCATTCACTAAGAGTATGTAACTCATTTTGTACATCAATCTTATCATCTTCAGCACAATATAAAATGATTTGGCCCGATCTATATGCATGTCCTTGAAATGAGTGCTCAGTTGTAATCACACAAGAAGGCCTTTCTAATCAGAACAAGAAATTGAGATGTCGCAAACTTTGCATTTACATTGCCATAGCGTCGGTAGATATCGCTAGAGATGATCCTTCTCATTCAATGCATGATTCAGTCAATTTTGTCCACCCCTGCGATCCTAGAAGCCTATTAGGAGTTGCACTTCGCCAACTCTCTCGCTCGAAGACCACTCCCCTCCCTCGTCGGGTGAGTATGGACCTAGTCCATCCACAAACCACGTGTATACTATAAGATGTCCTACTTTGATGCCGTTCGCAATAACCCATTCTGTTCCCTATAAGCCAAACTCAAAAAATAAGTCTTCAGGTGTAGTCACTCCATGCGCCGGTAACCAATTATTCGAGGTGATTTTTACTTATAAATCACTCAATAAGTCTCTACCGTCCAACGGGATTTTAGATGCCACATTACATGAATATGTGTGAGAAATAAATACCCTTTGATTTTTTAAGATGAAAGTGTTTTTCAATATGGTCAAGATTATTGGCAACGGCAGCCCTTCTTTTCGATATACCCGCCTCCTTTTCAAGGAACGAAGGATTGTCTCATTCTCTCACTTTCGCAAAATTACTATAAAAAGAAAAGCAACAAGATTAGAGCTGAGCAATAAAACAGAACATGCTACAATCCCACAAGGGCTGGCCATGCTATTTATAAAGCCCCTCCTTGAGGGCTTGGCTTACCTAAATCAGGTCAGTTGATGGTAGATGGTATCATAAGCAAGATCCTTTCCATTAGCCGTTTGGTTGGAGGTCATATTGGATTCTTAGTTGATCCAACGAGGGTAGAGAATGATCATCGAGTAAGAGGACTCGGATAAAGTACAGCTACTAACGGATTATTAGAATAGCAGAGGGTGGTAATGATTCTTAGTCGTTATACTTTCAGCTTTGGAGTAGAATGGCATGCATATCCGATGTTAAAACTCAAATGACTAGAATTCGGTTCTTCATGCACCTCCTTTCACCCATTTATGAGCCTCCTGTTGAAAAAACTAAAGAACTGAAGATTCCCATTACTCATAATGAACAAAGCTCATGTATTATCATAATCGAGTGTGAAAACATGATAAATTCTTTACTAACCTCCACCCATTGATGAAGTTCGATCGAAGAATAGATTCGCGGAGCCTAGAACAGTCAGTGAATAAGTACTTTTCTCTAGCCAATTGCCCTCTCAACAACAATGGTGTGTTCAATATGAGGGAATTTGGTTTAGACAAACTATTTATACTTCCATTCGCACGATTTCGTCGATAATTTCTTCCATCAAGAGTTATCATGAAATTGGGCGGTCATAAGTTATCACGTAGCTTAATGTGGACAATAAAACGTCAACAAAATTAATGTGGGCAATAATAAATTGAATGTGGGATCTCATTATCGATAACACTTTCTTCATTTCTTGCCTTATATTTCTACAATATTTTGACGACGGATAATGTCGTATTGGATTCAAACAATATAAGATTTCCTCATCATTAGTCTTTGCGCCTGGGGAGTGTTAAACTACAAAACATCATATGCATCATATTCACACAGTTCTAAAAATTTATAATTATCGATTGCGAAAATAACCACGAGTGTTAGTAAAAAGATTACCATTACGGGTGCGTTTGTTTCGCGGAAAAACAATAATTTGAAAAATATTTTCTTAAAATTGATAATTTATATCACTTACAAAATTGAATGAATGAAAAAATATTTTCACCATTCACAAAAATATTTAGACATAAATAGAGCCTAAATGACACCGTTTTCTCCGCTAGTCGGCAGGAGCTGTAGTTGGCTCCATGGACTCTCGCTCCCTTTCCCTATCAACCGTTTAGTCATAACAGGCTGATGATTTTCATTGAATGTATGTTTGCTTTTGTCTAGCAAATCCTCCAGCTAGTGCACGTTTCATGCCAAACTTAGTGCACCTTCAAGAGCTTTGATTGAACTAAATGGTAAGTCCACACAATCGATTGAAATTAAAGTTACAAATCTCCCCAATCACACCTTAGGGTTAAAAATTAAACAACAAAAAGGAACTCATTCTCTGTACGAAGAACAGCTAAAAAGGGACAAAACACAACCCCCCCAACCAAAACCTTTTACTTCACTTTCTAACAGACATGACTCCACTGTCCACCCCCTTGTGCCAATGCCATGTGCTTGAGTGATGGTGTGGGGAAGCCACTTTTGGATGGTTGTCCTCCATATGAACCCTCCCAAAACCAAAAGAGAAAGCAAAAAGGTAAATGGTGATTGGACCTGTTGAGAAATGAGAATCTTGATTGATTGAGATTGGGTTCTCCTTTAGAAGACATCCATCATGGCCCCCCCTTGCATCATGGCCTGTCTCTCCTGCCCATGGCATCAAGGGGGACCCCGCCCCCCCCTATATCAAATGTTTTGGGAAATTTGGGGATGTCCCCACTTAGAAAAATCCTACAAATTTATGTTGAGATTAAGATTTATTTAGTGGGTCCTAAAAACCTAATCCGACTCGACAAGCTATCGTTGGAGATAGTGATTGGTCGTAACATGTGGCTAATTACTAATCGTATACAAAGAAATTGACGTTCGATATAGTTTTGAAGAAAACTTTCCCTTCTCTTCTACCGAAGTTACGATCAACTTTTTGGTTTTGCCCGTTGTTGACTCATTGCCAATTTGTGTAATTCCCATTAAATCACCTCTCTTATCCCAATTACATTTTCTAGCTAAATCGGTCAAATGTCCCAATTACATTTTTTTTTTTTTTGCCATGTCCTCATTACAGTTTGAACTTAGTGAATTTCATCATCTTTCCTTTACGTTATTTAATTTGAAAATCACCCATTAATCCAACTTCTTCATTCTAGTTAAGAACATATAAAAGATCATCTAATCTTTATTAATAAAAAATTGCTTTTCGTTTTCAGTTTAAATGATAAACGGGGGAGTGTGCCCATTTGTGGTACCCAATCTTTTTCTCTTTTTGTCTACTGAAATTGAAATAATTATTTTTTCCGTACTAATGTTCAGGTTTGCCTCGTTGATTGCTCCAATGCTAGGCCCATGGACCAGCCCCAAGTGAGGACAATGCATTTGAAAATGTGGGCTTTCTATTTCTTCTTTGAACTTGATTGGCCAATTTCATATTGGGCCAATGTAATAACAAGCACGCATATCAATTTATCAGCGATTAAAAGAGCTGAACAATTTTAGTCCATTTGGGAAGAATTGGATTTGGCCCCGGACCCTCGTCCTTGAATTCTAATAACATATTCCCGTGCCATTCTATAACAGCTTAAACTTTTTAGAGCAAACAAATCGAGGTTCAATCTCAATTTAGTATAGGGCACTCCCTCTTTCCCCCATTTATAGATTCCCTTCTTTATATGCCACGGGCTCCAATAACTCTTTGCCCACGGGCCTTGCGCCTATGACCTTCGTCGTCAAATCGAGCTTCATGTGAGGGGAGTGTTATGATATAAAGTCTATTACGTGCTGTACTCTAGGAGTAAATGTCTCCATTCTCAATCTTAACTGAACAAAAGGAAGTACTAGTAGGTGAGTGCCTCTCTCCACTAGATTAATATAAAATCCTAAGATTAGGGGGAATAAGTGACTTTAGGGTACTGGTAAAGTTGTGTTTAGTATTTTCTAAGTTATAAAAATGAATGTTTTGCATGTGTCAAGTTCTCCACTTGACTCACCTTCGATGTCTTGAAAACGTACACCATCCAATGTATACTATGTAGCATCTCTTCAACAAAAGTCACTAAAGTAACCATTAAGAAATCCAGTGAGGTTAGGTCAACATAAGGTTTCTTACAATGATGCACACCTTTTTCCCTTTTGCTCAATTCAGGTATAGTGCCGATGATTGTGAAAAAGCCACCCGCAGTTTACATCATACCCACGCATTGAATACCATCCCCACTTTCAGGACTTGTTTAGTAATGATTTTGGTTCTCTAATTCTATTTCCCGGAATATAATAAGATGATAAATCTGTTTGGTAACGTAATTGATTCTGATTCTGTTCTCGAGAATAGATTTGAAGCAGAAACAAAAAAAAAGTTGATTTTTTGTTCCAAAATTACTTTTGAGAAACAAAACCCCCAAACTGTCCCTCTCGCTCAGACACATCCCATCCCTGTCCTCCACCTGTAGGCTCACCTCCCTCCTCCTCCTCCACCCAACCACCGCACGTCACCACCCTACACTGCACCGCCTCTGTCGTTGACCCCCTCTCCCCAGCCTCCACTACCGTCGCTAACCTTGCGTGTAGCTCCCCTGTTAGCCAGTGCCACTGCATCGACACCGATGCCTAGCTCAACAAGTCATCGCCCATCGAGTTGATCAGGACCAAGCTCAACCGAAGCCCATCCCTGAGCTCACATCACGCCTATTCAGCATCCAGGAAACATATCACCGTCCTGATAGCATCCTTTGGGTCTAGGATGTTGATAAAAAAACGGGGAGCACCAGAACCATCCGAAGTCGATGTCGGTCTCCACCACTCTGCTGAAGGTGAGGTCGCCACGGTATTGGATGTCGAAGGCGGAGATTAGTTGCGACGGACAAGGGCCCATAGTCGTGGACAGGGAAACAACAGCAATGAGGAGGGAGTAGGTGTTGGAGAAGAAGGAGCGGGGGCCGTCAAGGGAAGGTGGAAATGACCTAGGAAGAGAAATTGTTCTCAAGAATAGAAATTTTGTGCAGTTACCAAACTCATTTTTGTTTCGGGAATAGAAATTTTATGCAGTTATCAAATGCATTTTGATTCTCTAAAACTCGTTTAAAGAATATAATCAATTGATTTTTTGGATAAGAATCGTTGCCAAACGCGGCCTTAAAAGCCTACAATTTTGCATTTTATGTTTTGTCATTTCGTATCAACTTACATGTTGACACCCACACTGATTTACAAATATCGCCGGTTTTACTTCCCAAACTACCTTGCCCCCAAAACAACCCACCAATCCTAACCCAAGCTTCTCTCTCATCCACCATTTCTCTCTTGCCTCGTCACTGATCAGTTGCCAACTCCCATCCTAGCCCCCCACCGTCTCCGACCATGCCAATCTCGGACGGCTACCCCCTTAGGTCTGGACTAGATCGTGATCGGTTCCCATGGTTGTGCTAGCACAAACTCTGCGGAGCTCACTGGGCTCCCGCGAGCCTTGCCTCGTCGAGTTGAGCTTGAGTGCTCATGACCGAAAGCCGTGAGTTTCGTCTGTCCGCGGGGGCGGTGGTGTGGGTACCGGCTACGGTGGCGGCAAGGGGTGAAGAGAGAGAGAGGGGGTACACTGCTTTGATTTGATGTAAAGGTCTAGATTTTTTCCATTTAATTTTGTGGCTACCAAAAATAAACAAAATAAACGTGAAACTTTAGACGTCAACCCGACATCAATACATTGTCAAATAAAGTTATTGCCGGATCCCTCCGTTTCCATCGCATATTTTTCTTTTCAAGGATCTTCAATTTGGAAATTTTCTTTTCTATTTGTTGGATAAGATTAAAATTAGGTTTTAAACTGGAAATAAAAACAACAAATGACAAATCTACAGTTTTTAGTACAAAAGATCTATTTAACATATATTTTAAAAAAACTTAAGCCGCAAAGCCCTAGAGGTAATCGATAGGCAATTAGAAAACCTTACAGTTTTCTATGCATTGTATATCTCGTATTGTATGTCTCGTGTTGCGTGCAATCACTTCTTTAGATAGCGAATAATTTTTATTTAGTACTTTCATCAAAACCCCTAAAATACTCGTTGGCATGACCTTATATAAAAATACTCGTATTTCTTCGAATGTAATCAAAGGGATACCATTTCTCAAGCGTGGGATCATTTCGACCAAAAAAAAAAAAAAAAGAAGTGTGGGATCATGACCTAAACTCGTGTAGCTCAGAATACAGGTTGTCAATCAACTTTCCACGATTTAATTTCTATTTCCCCTTTATATATTTCTCGCCCGTTGATAATTCAGTCCACCATCACTTTCCTCACTGTCTGTTCACTAGACGAAAAGAAAAAGGCAATGGCCCATATGCCTTTTTCTCTTTTGGTGAAGGAAAAGCTGTGGCTCATCTTTGGCGAAGCAAGCAATGTGCATAGCAGATACCCCGATCTATCTAGCAGTTCGCATGCTATGACCATCTAGCCATTAAGCTACAGATACAACGTGTGCAAAGACAGAAAGACCAGTGACCATGATGTGAAAAGACTGATCTGAATACGTGAAAAAATTATTTAAAAAGTCATAAATTTATTGTATTTTTATTAATTTAATCATAAACCTTTTAATTTTATCAATTGACTCTTAATTTTTTTTCACGTTTTGCCAATCGAGTCCATATGTACAATTTTGGACAGATTTCATTGATGTGGACGCCGGCCATCCTATGTGGCGTAACTGGCACTAACATGAATAATTATTAATAATATTTTACTATTTTTTGATTTTATTTTATTCCTCTAGCCGGTCACCAAGGCCAGAGGTGAGGGCTAGTGAGGTCAAGCCTCGCCCAGCCATGGCGAGGCCGACCTCGCTCGAGGCTGGCCCTCACCTTTGGCCGGTTGTCGGCCGTCGCCTAGGCCTCGCGACCGGCCAAAGGAAGTAGGGAAAGAAAAAGAAGAAGAAAGAAAGCAAAAATATTAAAATATTATTAAAAATTATCTATATTAGCCTCGATCGTGCCACGTAAGACGGCCGGTGTCCACGTCAACGATTGGCCGGATGGACTGAATTGACAAATTATGAAAATATTTAGGACTTAATTGATAAAATTAAAAGATTTAGGATTGAATTGACAAAAGTGCAATAGATTTAAAATTTTTTGGACAATTTTTTTGAATACGAGAGAGGAGCTTTGAGTCGGACGCTTGGAGCTTTGGTGGGTCATCGCCACACCATCTCCTCTCCTAATCGCGGAGCGGTTGTTAGAACGTCACGCAGTTCACTTCCGAGACTCAACCTCGGATGTCTGGGAAACGATCACATCATGTGTCGAGCGATTTCAAAGGTTTTTTTAGGCGGGTTTGATTGTCTTAGAAGCAGGGTTTTGCTCGGTTTTGGTTGGCTGCTGAGGATGGGGGAAGAACAGCGATTGCTGAGTGGGGAAGCAAAATGTAAGTACTCCCCCCGGAGCGAGTTTAGTAAGAGAATCAGAACAAACCCATTTTGCTGCATCATAACAAAAGCATTTGTAAATCCATTTCCTGTGCATTTTCCTCTTCTTGTTTTTCTACTTCCGGCGATGGCGGGAAAATTGTCCAAAAAATCGTAAACTTATTGCACTTTTGTCAATTCAATCATAAACCTTTTAATTGTGTTAATTAAGTCCTAAATATTTTCACGTTTTGTCAATTGAGTCTATTTGGCTAATTTTGGCCGTAAATCACTTATGTGGACGCTGGTCGTCCTATGTGGCACGACCGGCGTTGACGTGGACAATTTTTAATAATATTCTTTTTGATTTTTTAATTAATGTTTATTTTCCTTTTCATTTATTTATTTATTATTATTTTTTACAATCCTCGCCGGCCGTGGG